>CM019073.1:2438995-2746495 GCA_009667805.1 Leptobrachium leishanense | reverse complement strand
TATTGCAGAATTTGTAGGTTGCTGCGTATTTATATGGATTTCTTATTGTTTTTTGTTGTATTGTGTAGTTATAGGGTTTTTACACAGTCTGGTATTGCTATTATATTGCAGGTTGCTGTGTATTTATTAGGATTTCTTATTGTTTTTAACTATAGTGCTGTGCAGTTATATGGTTTTTATACACTCTGGTGTTGGTATTATATTGCTAGTTGTGTATTTATTAAGATTTATTTATAAGGATTTTGTATTGTGTAGTTATTGGGTTTTTACACAGTCTGATATTGGTATTATATTGGTAGCTAATTATTTATTAGGATTCTTATTGGTTCAGTATCTTGTTTTTTAGTATAGTGAGTGTAGTTATAGGGTTATTATACAGTCTGGTATTGCTATTATATTGCAGGCTGTTGTTTATTTATTAGGATTTGTTATTGTTTGTTAGTATTGTGTGGTTATATGGTTTTTATGCAGTTTAGTATCCCATGATGTTGTTATAGTTGTGTTCTAGTAGGAGACAAATTAAATGGAATGTGGAACAATGTGGTTGGACGGATAAATTCTGGGATCAGTTGAGGATGTCCTGTTGGAACACAAGCCATGTGTCCCGGTTTATGTCAACAGGGTGTCATTTAATGCTAACTTTTAAGAACTAGGTTGAAATCCACCTTGTTGATTCAGGCAGAAAACTCGTACAACGTGTACCGTCCAGTTACTTATTAATGATTCCGAGAGTCACACAGGACCATAAATACCAGCCTTAGCATGCCACCGCTTTAACACATTTAATCTGGTTAAGCCGCGTATTCTGCATAGTTTATGGTGATTCCGTATGGTCCAGGTGTAAACGTTACTTGCAGGAATGTTTCCTTGATTCTTTTATTTTGATTGTGTATTTGACATTCAAGGATATTATTCACAAAGAACCGAAATTTCAGCAAAATTACGTCGCTTTGATGGTGCACATCGGCGATTCCATTTCGTTGACCCTTCGGTGAATTCACTGTTCACCGCAGGGTCCCCTCACTGTACGGAAGATGGAGTCGCCGAAGACCGCCGAACTGACCGCTGAACACCGCCAGAGACTGACAACCTGGCGGGGGGGAAAAAATTGTTTAAATCCATAAAAATGTCTTAAAATGGGTCTAATTAATAAAAAGGTCTGTTACAGTGTCATGACTCATGACCCCCGACAGCCCCTTTCAGTCCCGCACATATTGCATATTCAGCATGTAATATGCAGGTTCCAGGGCTTTCTGCTTGAACACCTTGCCCTGGAGCCTCAGCTGAACTCCCCTTAATTAATGAGGCCTGCTTAAAAGGAAGCTTCACCCTGAAGTCCTCACTTCCACATTGAAGTCCTGACGGTGTATCGGTGCAGACCTGCCTCCTGATACTTTGCCTGAATTTCCATAGACTTTCCTCTGAAGCCTCCGTTGAGCCTCCTTTGCTCCCTGTGCCCCCCTCTCTTGGATCCCTCGTGTACCAGACCCCTTTGCTTGGACTTTGACCCCTCTGATTTGCCTGTCGCCTGCCTAGACCCCTGCTCCAGATATCTGACCCCTCTGATTTGCCTGACGCCTGCCCAGACCCCTGCTCCAGATATCTGACCACTCTACTTGCCTGTCCCCTGCCCAGACCCCTGCTCCAGATATCTGACCACTCTACTTGCCTGTCCCTTACCTGATACCGTTGCCAAGTATTTCTGTGTTACCTGTATTCTTGTTTAATCCGTGTCTGCCCTTATCATGTACTGGTAGTTTCCCCCTATAGGGTTTATTCAGAGACGGACACTGAACTTCAGCATACAGTGACATTTCGGGGCCATTCGGCTATTCAGAGAGCAGGAAGTTCGCCAAATTATGGCGAACTGCCAGCATTTACAGTGCCTGTTCGACGGCAGTGAAATCCCCCATAGAGAAGCAATGGTTAATCTATTCAGAGACACCGAACAGCAGTGAAAAGTTGCCAAATTGCCCTGCTGTTCGGTGGTTTCATTCGGCAGGTTTATTCAGGTGAATCCCATAGGCTTCAATGTTAAAAATATTCCCGTTTTAATTCAATATCTAATAAACCATTTATTATTTTAATCTGCAGCAAAAAGTCTCTTTATTTATTGATTATTTTTTTTTGGATCTTTTAGGGATTTTTTTCGGCAAAATCATTTTTTCGTTTTTTTTTAAATCGTTTTGTTTTTTCTGTAACAGACCTTTTTATTATCAATGATTGGATCTTATGTGTAAATTCCAGACCTTTTCGTTCAGTAGTTTTTTTTGCAACCAGCTTTTCAATTATTCAAGCGTACTGTATCTTTTTTTCACCTCGTTCGTCTGCGTGTCAGGTTTTTCCGGCGGCTGCTCTGCGCTGTGATCGGCGGCTTTTTCTGGCGTGTTCGGCGTGGTTTTTGCAGCAGTTTCTGTGGGTTTTCGGTGAGTGTTCGTCAGGTTTGCAGTGGGTTTTCCCTGCACTCCGGGGACCTTGCTATGATTGCTGAATACACCGCACGGTGGGGAACTTTGATTCCTGGAAGCGCGGGGAACGAGAAGGCAGCGGAGAGGGCACCGAAATGTCGGCAACATTTCGGTGCTCTCTGAATAACCCTGATGGATTAGTTGTGAACTTGTGACCCTGATTGTTATTTAGAAGGTCAAATCGAAGCTATCACTATCTCTGTCTGCCACGAAATGCTGTCACTGCTCCACACGCAACACAAAAAAGAAATCCGTACGCTGGCCCAGTGCACCCACAGACATTTCTTTATGGGAAACAGTGTAACTCGCCACGGAGAGACACGACTTCCACATAACGGTGTGTCGGCAACATTTCTTTGATGGTGAAGCATAAAATTAAATTAAAAAATAGTAAAGCATAACCTCTTAAAGGGCCAGTACCACCAAAAAATGAAATGTCCTTAATGTGTTTAATTGATGTTGCAGATATCTTAGAAGTGCTTTGTTTTTCTCTTGTTTAGTTATATTTTCCTCCATATGTGTCACTGGGTGCATCCATTGTGTGATATTTTCCTCCATATGTGTCACTGGGTGCATCCATTGTGTGATATTTTCCTCTATATGTGTCACTGGGCGCATCCATTGTGTGATATTTTCCTCTATATGTGTCACTGGGCGCATCCATTGTGTGATATTTTCCTCTATATGTGTCACTGGTGCATCCATTGTGTGTGATATTTTCCTCTATATGTGTCACTGGGTGCATTCATTGTGTGATATTTTCCTCTATATGTGTCACTGGGTGCATCCATTGTGTGATATTTTCCTCTATATGTGTCACTGGGCGCATCCATTGTGTGATATTTTCCTCTATATGTGTCACTGGGCGCATCCATTGCGTGATATTTTCCTCTATATGTGTCACTGGGTGCATTCATTGTGTGATATTTTCCTCTATATGTGTCACTGGGTGCATCCATTGTGTGATATTTTCCTCTATATGTGTCACTGGGCGCATCCATTGTGTGATATTTTCCTCTATATGTGTCACTGGGCGCATCCATTGTGTGATATTTTCCTCTATATGTGTCACTGGGCGCATCCATTGTGTGATATTTTCCTCTATATGTGTCACTGGGTGCATCTATTGTGTGATATTTTGTGTTGTAAACTGCCCCCCCTCCAGTATCTTTCCATCACATGCTCCGTCCTCACTGTGTGGCTTTGGAGTAAATGGGTCATAAGTCCAGAAAACTGAATTTCTAGACGTGCATTGTGTAGGATGTATGTAAATGACATCACCAAGGGGTACCACTCAGTGTTTTGGCCCATTTTCAGATTTCATTCAGTTGCCACCGCTTATCTTTGAGAGCCTAGACAACACAATAGATCCCTTGCAGCCTTGTCTAAACATTCCCTCCTCCACCCCATTGCCTCTTCACTACTGTTTTTTATCCTTTAAACAGCAGTTAAAGGGGATTTGCCACCATAAGAATTCGGTAAATGTTGCACCTGGGGAAAAATCCACAACATGGAAACAGGAGATAAAAACCTTTCTTTTATTTTTCCTTTTTACATGCAATTAATTCAAACAAAAGAAAAAATACAGCAGCGTGTGTTTTATAATGTGTTTTATAATGCGTTTATAAGGCTTTTATGTGTTTAATAAAGGGGTTTTTATTTGTAATGCACAAGTAATCTAGCCTCGGCTTATGTTAGTGGTATTGTGCCTTTTTTGAAAAACATACAGGGTTATCCAAAGAGATTCGAATTGCTTGAGAAAGGTAACCGAACGCTGAAAATCAGGGTTCGGTTACCTTTCCTGGCCATTCGGCTATCCAGAGAGCAGGCAATTCGCCAAATCCTGTCGAATTGCCTGAACATACGGTACCTGTTCGGAGGGCAGTGAAATCCCCATCAAAAAGCACTGCTTCGGCTATTCAGAGAACACAAACCAGCAGTGAAAGGTTCCCCTAATGCCCTGCCATTCGGTGGTTTAATTCGGCAAATTTATTCAGGAGAATCCCATAGACTTCAATGTTAAAAATATTCCGTTTTAATTCAATATCTAATAAACCGTTCATTATAAAATTCTGCAGCAAAAAGTCTCTTTATTTATAGATTTTTTAGGATACTTTAAGCATTTTTCTGAATTTTTTAAAAAAAAATTAAAAGTCCGATTTTTTTTTTTTTTTTTTTTTCAGTTTGCTTATTTTTTTTGTAACAGCCCTCTTTATTATCATTCCCTGGACCTCCTGTGAAAATTTCAGACATTTTCGCTCAGTAGTTTCTTTGCAAACAGTGTTTCTTTTCCCAGATTCATACAAATGGTTTTTCTAATTTATTCACTGCCTCCTCTACACGTCACAGCTGCTTCGGCTCTGTGTGATTCGGCTCCTTTTCGGCTCCTGTTCGGCTCCTGTTCGGCTTTTTCGAAGGTTAATCCAGATGTTTTTGCTTGTTTTCAGCGTGCATTCGGTTAGTTTTCGTCAGGTTTGCGGCAGCTTTTCCCTGCAATTCGGGGACCCTGTGCTGTTTGCTGAATACACCGCAGGGTCACCGAAATGCAATCGGCAAAAGGAACCGAATTGAAGAGAACGAAAAGTCACCGAACGTGCGGTGACTTTTCGAATCTCTTTGGATAACCCTGATAGTAAAGCAGAAAAAAAAGAAGGAAAGGTTAACTTTTCTTTATTTTCACGTTCACTGGGAAACATGACAACACGCGGAATATTTCAGAGATGAAAAAAACAGAAGAAGGAATAGTGAGGATAGAAGAGCAAGAGAAACAAACAGGGTAATCCAAAGAGATCCGAATTGCTTGAGAAAGGTAACCGAACGCTGAAAATGAGCGTTCGGTTACCTTTCCTGGCCATTCGGCTATCCAGAGAGCAGGCAATTCTCCAAATCCTGGCGAATTGCCTGAACATACGGTGCCTGTTCGGTGCCTGTTCGAGGGCAGTGAAATCCCCATCAAAAAGCACTGCTTCGGCTATTCAGAGAACACAAACCAGCAGTGAAAGGTTCCCCTAATGCCCTGCCATTCGGTGGTTTAATTCGGCAAATTTATTCAGGAGAATCCCATAGGCTTCAATGTTAAAAATATTCCCGTTTTAATTCAATATCTAATAAACCGTTCATTATAAAATTCTGCAGCAAAAAGTCTCTTTATTTATAGATTTTTTAGGATACTTTAAGCATTTTTCTGAATTTTTTAAAAAAAAAATAAAAGTCCGATTTTTTTTTTTTTTTTTTTTCAGTTTGCTTATTTTTTTTGTAACAGCTCTCTTTATTATCATTCCCTGGACCTCCTGTGAAAATTTCAGACATTTTCGCTCAGTAGTTTCTTTGCAAACAGCGTTTCTTTTTCCCAGATTCATACAAATGGTTTTTCTAATTTATTCACTGCCTCCTCTACGTCACAGCTGCTTCGGCTCTGTGTGATTCGGCTCCTTTTCGGCTCCTGTTCGGCGAAGGTTAATCCAGATGTTTTTGCTTGTTTTCAGCGTGCATTCGGTTAGTTTTCGGTGAGTTTACGGCAGCTTTTCCCTGCAATTCGGGGACCCTGTGCTGTTTGCTGAATACACCGCAGGTTCACCGAAATGCAATCGGCAAAAGGAACCGAATTGAAGAGAACGAAAAGTCACCGAACGTGCGGTGACTTTTCGAATCTCTTTGGATAACCCTGAAAGTTTCATCCAATCGAAGGACAGAAAAGACGACAGCTGTTAATGGACACCCCTAGAAGCTGGCGGTTGGTCCTGATGAAATATGACATTGCGTACAGGAAGAATAAGTGATTTCACCACCGTGCGCTGCTATATCTCACCACTGTGGACGGCGTCTTTGATTTCTTCGAGAAGTTTGTGGAGGAAACTTCTGAGGTCTTCAGCACCGGTGCCGTCCTTCATCTTATCTAGGTAGGGTTTGAAGCTCGCTTTTATGTCTTCGATTTCCTTGTCTGCTTCTTCCTTGAACTCGTTGTAGAGCTTTACAAATTCGGCGTGAGCAATTTTCCTGTTTCTTTCCAGTTCCTCGCGTAGCTCCTCCCTAATGGTATCGAATTTAGCACGCAAAGCTTCCACCTCCTTGCGTATTTTGTCGCGGCCTTTCTCGGCGACGGGCCTCACGCTCTCCAAGTAGTCCTGCACTTGCTTTTTGAAGCCGGCGAAGAGGTTGTCTGTAAAACTGGCGATGTCCCTCTTCATTTTCATCAGGTGGTGAGTGGAGCGTTTAGCGAAATCCTCCAAGAGGGGGAGACCTTTCTTCATAAACACTGGGTACTTCTTATTGAGCTCCTTGTCCACTTCCTCCCAGTAATCGGCTGCATATTTATCAATTACTTTCTTGATCTCTTCCCCGTCGGCCTTCACTGCCTCATACTTCTCCATAATCTTCTCTCTGCCGAAAACAAAGATGGCGGAGTTTAATCAAGTCACCCGATGAATAAGATGTTCCTCTATGAGAGGCCGTGCTCCATCATTTGAGCGAACCCATGGACGTTCAAGACCCACGTCACTTCTGATGATGTGAAATCAGCTGTGCGGCTCCGGAGCCACACAATGCGCGTGTGCTGTGACATGGCCACATAATGTGCATGCGCGTGCTATGTCACACACTCCAAAGCGGACAAGTCAGTGCGTACAGCGCGCATGCGCATTGTGTGGCTTTGGAGCCGTACAGCTGGTTTCACGTCATAGGAAGTAACGTGGGTGTTGAGTTCGATCAAATGAAGGAACAACGGAGGAGAAATATATTGAGTTTCCCAAAATCCACATCATGCCCCGGGTTCATACCGCGATACACGTAGAGCCGACTATTGCAATTGCTGCCGTTTTTTAGGGAAAATATTTTGTGGTAAAGCGCACAAAATATGTGATAAATGTATAATAAACATTACGCTAAACCCTGACGTCCCATTGGTCGATCACATGAAACCTAACAAATCCACATCAAGCTTCTTTCCCACGTCGAGGACCCAAGTCATGCCTTGCACCCATATCAACCATCCATCATGCCTGGAGAGGCAGGACCTGCCCGGCTGAAGACTCTGTACATTTCACATACAGAGAGGATATTTTTCACATATTTGACCCGTCTGGTTTATCAGGGGTTTAGCTTTGTTATTGTAAAACAGGATTGTCTATGAAAATACACTGCCTGGCCAAAAAAAAGCCCCCCCCCCCCGGAAGTAGCTCAGCCAATAGGAGCTCACCTTCCATTGGGTAATTACTGCAGTGATTAATATGTTTCAGCATAAAATGAGGTCATGTGACTCCCTGAATATACTGAATCAGCAGGTTTTCCCATCAATGGGTTTTTTCTCCCCTGATGGCACAGCGGGCATATTCCAAGATGGCAATGCCAGGATTCATCAGGCTCAAATTGTGCAAGAGTGGTTCAGGGAGCATAAGACATCATTTTCACACATGGATTGGCCACCGCACAGTCCAGAACTTAACCCCATTGAGGTCAATCTTTGGGATAATGTGCTGGAGAAGACTTTACGCAGCGCCGCGACTCTCCCATCATCAATACAAGATCTTGGCCGCAAATTAATGCCACTCTGGACGCCAATAAATGCTGTGACATTGCATGAGCTTATCGACGCGACGCCGCGGCGAATGCGTGCTGCAATCACTGCAAAAGGCGACACAATACAACAGTAGTGTGTGACTTGTTTTTTGGCCAGGCGGTGTATGTCTGTGAATGATATCCATCCCATCACAATCATTCTTATGGTTTCCTCATCCCTAGGATGAACCTGATTGGCTGTAAGTGTTAATTGTAAATGAACACAGGGAGTTTCCATAACTCAGCATCCTATCTGTAAGTCACATTTATTGTATACACACTATGTACCAATGGATAAACAGGAACACGGAAGACTCACTCTTTGGCTGCGCTTGAAGACCTCATGTAATCTACGACATCGCCTGCAAGATCGAATATGTGGTCTACAAATTTTTCCAACAATTCTGAGCCATCAGGGGCTTGGGGTTCATCTCCCTGCCACAGGTATCGTCCCTGGGTTCCTGCAGGGGAAAGAAAGTTTCTTGATACACGTTTGAACTACAAGAAGAGGTAACCATGAGCCGAGCCGTTCGGCAAACATTCACCGATTCCAAATCTGTTTTGGCCTTTAACTTGAAAAGTCCATCCTGGCTGTGACCCTTCCTGAAAAGTAGAAGGGAACCTCTCAGGGAGCAACCAAAGGTGAGGACTTCAGGCCTTGTGGTTGAGCTTTGCCTAAGGCCTCAATAACTCTAGAGACGCCCAATTTGGGAAAGCCCTGCTCGCTTGTTTGTTTGTTTCTTTGTTTTCATACATTGTGGAATATTTCACAACATGTTTTGTGGAATAAATTATAATGTTTCGGGAATTAAGTTATTTTTGGGTCAAACCTTAATGATGAAGGACATATGTGGGTCCTGTTGGTACACAGGTTGAGAAGTCTAGCAGTAGTCTATCTGCTGATCCCACAGTATATCCATTAATTGGGAAAATATTCACAATTCCTCCCTTGTTAAGCAAAGTCTGAGAAGTTCTAGCATAGAGCAGATTATAAATCTACGTTATGAGATTTTCCTCCATCATGCAATGGGTTGTTGCGTATTCGTCGGCACATACCTGTGAGGAACAGCAGAGATAAGATCAAGAACTTCATGTCTGGAATGCTTCGTGCTTCCACCTTCAACAGAAACAGATCAGGAACAGAGATCAGTAACAGAGATCAGAAACAGGGATCAGAAACAGGGATCAGAAACAGAGATCAGTAACAGAGATCAGTAACAGAGATCAGAAACAGAGATCAGTAACAGATCAGAAACAGAGATCAGTAACAGAGATCAGTAACAGAGATCAGAAACAGAGATCAGTAACAGATCAGTAACAGAGATCAGTAACAGATCAGAAACAGAGATCAGTAACAGAGATCAGTAACAGAGATCAGTAACAGATCAGTAACAGATCAGAAACAGAGATCAGAAACAGTGATCAGAAACAGATCAGAAACAGAGATCAGAAACAGAGATCAGAAACAGTGATCAGAAACAGATCAGAAACAGAGATCAGAAACAGAGATCAGAAACAGAGATCAGTAACAGAGATCAGAAACAGCGATCAGAAACAGCGATCAGAAAAAGAGATCAGAAACAGATCAGTAACAGATCAGAAACAGAGATCAGTAACAGAGATCAGAAACATAGATCAGTAACAGAGATCAGTAACAGAGATCAGAAACAGAGATCAGTAACAGATCAGAAACAGAGATCAGTAACAGATCAGTAACAGATCAGTAACAGATCAGAAACAGAGATCAGTAACAGAGATCAGTAACAGATCAGTAACAGAGATCAGTAACAGATCAGAAACAGAGATCAGTAACAGAGATCAGAAACATAGATCAGTAACAGAGATCAGTAACAGAGATCAGAAACAGAGATCAGTAACAGATCAGAAACAGAGATCAGTAACAGAGATCAGTAACAGATCAGTAACAGATCAGTAACAGAGATCAGTAACAGAGATCAGTAACAGATCAGAAACAGAGATCAGTAACAGAGATCAGAAACAGAGATCAGAAACAGATCAGTAACAGAGATCAGAAACAGCGATCAGAAACAGAGATCAGAAACAGAGATCAGAAACAGAGATCAGAAACAGATCTGTAACAGATCAGAAAGAGAGATCAGTAACAGAGATCAGTAACAGAGATCAGAAACAGAGATCAGAAACAGAGATCAGAAACAGATCTGTAACAGATCAGAAACAGAGATCAGTAACAGAGATAAGAAAGAGAGATCAGAAACAGAGATCAGAAACAGATCTGTAACAGATCAGAAAGAGAGATCAGTAACAGAGATCAGTAACAGAGATAAGAAAGAGAGATCAGAAACAGAGATCAGAAACAGATCTGTAACAGATCAGAAACAGAGATCAGAAACATATCAGTAACAGAGATCAGTAACAGATCAGTAACAGATCAGTAACAGATCAGTAACAGAGATAAGAAACAGATAAGAAACAGATAAGAAACAGAGATCAGAAACAGATCAGAAACAGATATCAGTAACAGAGATCAGAAACAGGGATCAGAAACAGAGATCAGAAACAGAGATCAGTAACAGAGATCAGTAACAGATCAGTAACAGATCAGAAACAGAGATCAGTAACAGAGATCAGTAACAGAGATCAGTAACAGATCAGAAACAGAGATCAGTAACGGAGATAAGAAAGAGAGATCAGAAACAGAGATCAGAAACAGATCTGTAACAGATCAGAAAGAGAGATCAGTAACAGAGATCAGTAACAGAGATAAGAGAGATCAGAAACGGATCTGTAACAGATCAGAAAGAGAGATCAGTAACAGAGATCAGAAACAGAGATCAGTAACAGAGATCAGTAACAGAGATCAGTAACAGAGATCAGAAACAGAGATCAGTAACAGATCAGTAACAGATCAGAAACAGAGATCAGTAACAGAGATCAGTAACAGAGATCAGTAACAGAGATCAGTAACAGATCAGTAACAGATCAGAAACAGAGATCAGTAACAGAGATCAGTAACAGAGATCAGTGGCAGAGATCAGAAACAGAGATCAGTAACAGAGATCAGTAACAGAGATCAGTAACAGAGATCAGTAACAGATCAGTAACAGATCAGTAACAGAAATCAGTAACAGAGATCAGTAACAGAGATCAGAAACAGAGATCAGTAACAGTGATCAGAAACAGTGATCAGAAACAGATCAGTAACAGAGATCAGTAACAGAGATCAGTAACAGATCAGTAACAGATCAGTAACAGAGATCAGTAACAGATCAGAAACGGAGATCAGTAACAGATCAGTAACAGAGATCAGTAAAAGATCAGTAACAGATCAGAAACAGATCAGAAACAGAGATCAGAAACAGAGATCAGAAACAGCGATCAGAAACAGATCAGAAACAGAGATCAGAAACAGATCAGAAACAGAGATCAGAAACAGAGATCAGTAACAGAGATCAGTAACAGAGATCAGAAACAGCGATCAGAAACAGAGATCAGAAACAGAGATCAGAAACAGAGATCAGTAACAGATCAGAAACAGATCAGTAACAGAGATCAGTAACAGATCAGAAACAGAGATCAGTAACAGAGATCAGAAACAGGGATCAGAAACAGGGATCAGAAACAGAGATCAGAAACAGAGATCAGTAACAGAGATCAGTAACAGATCAGAAACAGAGATCAGAAACAGAGATCAGTAACAGAGATCAGTAACAGATCAGAAACAGAGATCAGTAACAGATCAGAAACAGAGATCAGTAACAGGGATCAGAAACAGAGATCAGAAACAGAGATCAGTAACAGATCAGAAACAGAGATCAGTAACAGAGATCAGAAACAGAGATCAGTAACAGAGATCAGAAACAGAGATCAGAAACAGAGATCAGTAACAGAGATCAGACACAGAGATCAGAAACAGAGATCAGAAACAGAGATAAGAAACAGAGATAAGAAACAGAGATAAGAAACAGAGATCAGTAACAGAGATCAGAAACAGAGATCAGTAACAGATCAGAAACAGATCAGTAACAGAGATCAGAGATCAGTAACAGAGATCAGTAACAGAGATCAGAAACAGAGATCAGAAACAGAGATAAGAAACAGAGATAAGAAACAGAGATCAGTAACAGAGATCAGTAACAGAGATCAGAAACATATCAGTAACAGAGATCAGAAACAGATCAGTAACAGATCAGTAACAGAGATAAGAAACAGAGATAAGAAACAGAGATAAGAAACAGATAAGAAACAGATAAGAAACAGATAAGAAACAGAGATCAGAAACAGATATCAGTAACAGAGATCAGAAACAGGGATCAGAAACAGAGATCAGAAACAGAGATCAGTAACAGATCAGAAATAGAGATCAGTAACAGAGATCAGAAACAGAGATCAGTAACAGAGATCAGAAACAGAGATCAGTAACAGATCAGAAACAGATCAGTAACAGAGATCAGAAACAGAGAACAGTAACAGAGATCAGTAACAGAGATAAGAAACAGAGATAAGAAACAGAGATAAGAAACCGATAAGAAACAGAGATCAGAAACAGATCAGAAACAGATATCAGTAACAGAGATCAGAAACAGGGATCAGAAACAGGGATCAGAAACAGAGATCAGAAACAGAGATCAGTAACAGAGATCAGTAACAGATCAGAAACAGAGATCAGTAACAGAGATAAGAGAGATCAGAAACAGAGATCAGAAACAGATCTGTAACAGATCAGAAAGAGAGATCAGTAACAGAGATCAGTAACAGAGATAAGAAACAGATCAGTAACAGATCAGTAACAGAGATCAGTAACAGAGATCAGTAACAGAGATCAGTAACAGATCAGTAACAGATCAGTGGCAGAGATCAGTAACAGAAATCAGTAACAGAGATCAGTAACAGATCAGTGGCAGAGATCAGTAAGAGAGATCAGTAACAGAGATCAAAAACAGAGATCAGTGGCAGAGATCAGAAACAGATCAGTAACAGAGATCAGTAACAGAGATCAGTGGGCAAAATATCCCAGTGTGAGATCAGCAAAGAGATAATATTATGGATTCTTCAAACGCCGGCAAACTATAAAGATCAAAGCTTTCATTGACTACATGCATTAGTCCTCCATTACGATACACAAAACCCCATTGGGTATAGGAGGAATCTCACTCCGTCCAGAGAACGCCCTCTAGTTCTTGTACAAACAGTTCTTCCTTGTGGGAGGAAATTCATGAGATCTGTTGAGCTGTGAGCAAAGCTCTGCAAAAGGTTGGCCTCACCTACCTAACCAAGGAACCACATTTCTTCAACCTCAAATGAAATTAAATGATGGAAATACACTCTACATACAGGACACACTAGAACTCATGGAAGCAGTAAAGCAGGGCTGTCAAACTCATGGCCCCCCCAGATGTTGAGGCGTGCAATTACCAAAATTCTTTCCATACAATAGATGGCTGGAGAGGCTTGGGAGTTTAAGTTCAGAAACATCTGGGGGCAGAGTTTGATTGTCCTGCAGTGTGGTTAACAACCGTAAGACTTAATAGCAAAATCACAGCATAGATTCCAACATCTCATGGTACAGACCTCGATCGCCAAAATCCAACCACAACTTTAGAACTTATTACTCTGTAAAAATACACATTTCACAGTGATTCTTTACTGTACATGGATTCTTTGTCAAACCCCATCCATTATAAGCCACCATGTGTCATTTCACAAACTCCCTTTCACTCTGACTCAACACCTTGTTGGGTGGAACCAAAAACATTATCTTCTTCTTGGGTGGAACCAGAAACATTTTCTTCTTCTTGGGTGGAACCAGAAACATTATCTTCTTCTTGGGTGGACCCAACGTAATGTTCTCCTGCTCTGGGAGGGCTATTAAATTCTACAATCGTTAACCACTCTACTGCTAGACTTTTGCCATTTACCTCATTAATTCACTCTTCAAATGCCTCCATTGGTTTTTTAACCCTTTGCTGTACACAAAGATATTGGGGAAAAAAACCATGAGTACTTTTCCCCATCCCACCACAGACTCCATAGCCGACTAAAGTCTCCAAGAGACGAGACTCGAAAAACCTCATTGCATCAATTCGAAACAAGCCTCCTATGGAGAGACGCTCGCTGTTAACGCATGCAGTTGTCTTACCACCACGGTAGTTCCAGCTGTCCTTTTGATCCAGGTCAGCAGTGGACTTGTACATATAGTCCTCGAGCCACCCACAGCTGGGCACCAACCCCATCAGATAGGAGGTGCCTGCATGGGCTACAAAGGTCATATGTCTGACAATAATGGACACCAAAGCAGGGTGAGGGGGGCACCTATATCCTAATCTGTCCTTTGTGCCCATTGAGGTCAATCTTTCTTCTGTAACACATAAAGAACATAATAAAGATAGTTGAGCAATATTTTCCAAAAACTTGTTTTTTTCATAAAAAAGCTGATCATAGTAAAGGGTTGAATAAAAGTGTTCTCCATCGAAAACACTGGGAACATCACCAAGTTTACGATGACGGGTCAAACTCCATCGAGTGGAATAATGTTTTATTTTGGTCCAAATCAACAGATTGATAATTATTAATCCAACTGGGACAGAGATTATACCAACAAACCATAGAATGGGGTGAATGGGGGAGGTGATATTGTAAAACAGAAGGGGGGATATTATGATTTAAATAAATGTATCAGTCATAAGGTTTGTAGCTGAAAATAACATTTACTAATAATCAGGCAGAGTCCTCGTTATTTAAAGGGACGGAGCAAAAAAGAAATTAAAGGGACACGCAATAAAAAACAGATTGTCCCTTTTTTTGCCCTTAAATAATTGGGCAGATCCTGCTGAGTGACAGCCTCTGAACAATTGTTTATTATTATTATTTTTTTAGGTGATTTTACTCACCTTTATTTTTTTCCTTTATTAAGGAAGTTCTTACACTTTTCAAACAAATACGAATCATAATACTAGACACGTTACGGTGATACAAATAAAGAGTTTAACCCCTTAAGGACCAATGATGTAACGTTTATGTCATAAATGCATTGACTTTAAAGACCCTTGGTCCTTAAGGGGTTAAACACATGCATAAGCGGTATCACGTAGCAAGAAATAACCAATAATAATATTATAGGTCATAGCGGTGAATTTCTATGCGACGCCTGTGGACGCAGCCCAAGTACAGAGAAAAACCAGTGAACAGAAAAGAGAATATAGGGAAGAGAGGACAGAGAAAAAGAGAGCGAGAAAAAGAAAAAAGAAGATAGAGGACAAGAAAGAAAGGGTCCCTTTAAATGACCATCGCCTCAGTTATGATTACATTGTAGGCAGGGCCTGCGCTGCCGATAGGCGAGCTAGGCGGCCGCCTAGAGTGCAGTGCCCGCCTAGGGCGCAGCCAGGCCCGACCACTGAAAAAATCAGTGGCCCAGCGCTCCCGCCAGATCCTGGCAATCAGTGACGGAATCTGGGAGCCGCACGCTGGCCGTCCCTCTCCCTATGCGAGCGGCCGCTGGATTGCAGCTTGGCCGCTCGTGTGGGATCGGAACCACGTAACTAGCGCACGAGATCCTCTCGCGAGACCTCTGGGCTGGTTCGGTGGTTTCCCGCGAGCGGCCAAGCTGCATGTCAGCGGCCGCTCGCCTCAGAGAAGACGCCAGCAGAGGTGAGCCGGGGGGCACTATATACCCATGTGTGAGCTGGGGGCACTATATACCCATGTGAGAGCTGGGGGCACTATATATCCATGTGTGAGCTGGGGGGCAATATATACCCATGTGAGAGCTGGGGGCACTATATATCCATGTGTGAGCTGGGGGCACTATATACCCATGTGTGAGCTGGGGGCCAGGCACTATATTCCCATGTGACAGCTGGGGGGCCCTATATACCCATGTGTGGGCTGGGGGGCAATATATACCCATGTGTGAGCTGGGGGGCACTATATACCCATGTGTGAGCTGGGGGCACTATATAACCATGTGTGAGCTGGGGGCACTATATACCCATGTGTGAGCTGGGGGCAATATAGACCCATGTATGCTGTGGCAATATATACCCATGTGTGCTGGGGGCAATATATACCCATGTGAGCTGGGGCAATATATACCCATGTGTACTGGGTAAATATATACCCATGTGAGCTGGGGGCAATATATACCCATGTGAGCTGGGGGCAATAACTATTAAATCAATTACTGCAACAAACGAAGCCGAAACAAAATAATTACCCGAAAATGAAGTAACGTGTTCTTCAATCATATTCTCTAAACTCATCTCACCCGGAAATGTATGTTTATTCAAAATTAGATCAATTCTAAAGCGGCGTTCCTTTAAAAAGTCGTTATGACGTAATCTGGTCTGGAAAAATAAGCATGTTTAGCAACTGAAAATACTTACATTTTTCTACAGGACGTCAGTCTTATTTATTCTGCCGTTTGCAGCATTCTGCTGCTTATATTTCTTTTTTGACATCATGAAGCCCGGTCTTTGCCTTTGCATGCTGGTAGAGGAGAGGGAACATGATTGATATCAGGTTACAGAGTATTGAAATCAATCAAAAACATCTAGAATGTGGAAAATGACATTCTTTTGCAAAAGGCTTCTGTTTCACCCATCACGTGTAAGATGGATGTTTTTTTTTACCCCAGACTGGTTGAAGACTGGTGGTCGTCAACCACTAGAAGAACATCTGGAGGAAGAGTTTCACCTGCCACCACCAACAAACGCACCAGGCTGTACAAAGAGCACATTGCTGGGTTCCTCTTGACGTTGATGCTCATACCGCTGATGTCGATCTTACTTTAAGCAAAAACGAGGCTCACTGTCAGCAATAAGAGTTTTGCCCATGTCCTCGCATCGTCTCAGTCTGGCACACTGTTATGCCTTGTTCTAACCTGTAAAATGTGGCCGGTGAATCACAGGCCAAACGAGGTAACAAAGTCATTGTTGACATTCATCGAGGCAACGACAAGATCGCTCTCTAGTCTCTACCGAAAACGCAAAAAGTTCACCGTTTTGTGATTATCAGAAAGACCATCATCAGTCCTCAGTTTTGTTTCTGCTTTTAAAAGTAAAGTAAAAGTTAAATGTGGTCTCCAAGAGGGGTTGCAGGATCTTGATCTTATTACCTACAGTTTTTTTTTAAAATGCTTTCAGAATTTGTTGAAACATGAGATCTGTACTTAACACTTATACTGTATGTAGGATTAAGTATTAGTTTTGCACAAAAAAAAATTAAATTGTTTAAAATTTTCATGTATTGGTTTATCCTTTACATATTGCTGGGATGAAAGGTTCTAAATGTTACCTGGCATGCCTTTTCCTGCGCAATGTCACACTGGGGTCTGCATTATCAGCATACAGGCAGAAATGGTCAGATCCAGTAAATGTGCTGCAGACAGATAATAAAATGGTGAGATCTCCTGCTTATGGGGGTTTGTAGTGATCAGAATGAGATTATTAGCAATGCAATATCTGTATGTGCTGCATAATGCCTGTGTATGGCAATTACAGCAACACCTTGTATCTGTATGTGCTGCATAATGCCTGTGTATGGCAATTACAGCAACTCCTTGTATCTGTATGTGCTGCATAATGCCTGTGTATGGCAATTACAGCAACACCTTGTATCTGTATGTGCTGCATAATGCCTGTGTATGGCAATTACAGCAACACCTTGTATCTGTATGTGCTGCATAATGCCTGTGTGTGGCAATTACAGCAACACCTTGTATCTGTATGTGCTGCATAATGCCTGTGTATGGCAATTACAGCAACACCTTGTATCTGTATGTGCTGCATAATGCCTGTGTATGGCAATTACAGCAACACCTTGTATCTGTATGTGCTGCATAATGCCTGTGTGTGGCAATTACAGCAACACCTTGTATCTGTATGTGCTGCATAATGCCTGTGTATGGCAATTACAGCAACACCTTTTATCTGTATGTGCTGCATAATGCCTGTGTGTGGCAATTACAGCAACACCTTGTATCTGTATGTGCTGCATAATGCCTGTGTATGGTAATTACAGCAACACCTTGTATCTGTATGTGCTGCATAATGTCTGTGTATGGCAATTACAGGAACACCTTGTATCTGTATGTGCTGCATAATGCCTGTGTATGACAATTACAGTAACACCTTGTATCTGTATGTGCTGCATAATGCCTGTGTATGGCAATTACAGCAACACCTTGTGTCTGTACTGTACAGGGATTCTGTTTCTGTTCTGGAATACTATCATAAAATCATAGAATGATGATGACGATAGATACATATATGAGCTTATTCTTCAAAATCTCCTTCATGAGATGAGCTATTGTTCAAACCGAAGACAATATTGAGAGATAAAGAGAAGCGCAAATTGCCTTCCATGGTCCCTTAGGCTTTGTAGAACTAAAACACAAGAAGCATGAAAATGTTACACTGTAAGGGTTATTCAAAGTGCACCGAACAGTGAATCTCCCCGTACGGTGCAATTTCGTGACAGATCGACTATTCAGAAAGCTGTCAATTCACCAAATACTGGCGAATTGATGGCGAAATATGGTGCAGTTCACCACAGATCGCCGCAATTCAGTGAAATTGTCCCATAGAAAAGTAACGGTCATTCTATTTACAGAACGCCGAACTGCTGTCAGCGAAATGCCCTCGTAATTCGGTGATTCAGTTCAACAGGTTTAAACAGGCGAATCCCATAGGATCCAATGTAAAAAAATATTACAACAATTTTTTCAATTGTTTATTCTTATTATTTTCAGCAAAAAGCTTTATTTATTTGGAAAAAAAATTGTATTTTTTTTTTAGGCAAAATTTTTGTTTCCCAATTTTTTTTTAAAGGCATTATTTTTTTTTTATTCTGTAACAGACCTTGTTATTCTTTTTTATATGACCCTTTTTTATTATGTCCCCGATGGTTTTAATGTAATATTGACCTGTTAAAAATTAGGTTTTAGAGGGGGCGTGGCCGGCTGCTGAGGAGAGAGGACGCGTGTCTGTGGAGCTCCGACCCGTCCTCTCTCTAAGGGATCTTTTAAGACACCTTTTTG
Source organism: Leptobrachium leishanense (assembly GCA_009667805.1). Classification (NCBI taxonomy): domain Eukaryota; kingdom Metazoa; phylum Chordata; class Amphibia; order Anura; family Megophryidae; genus Leptobrachium; species Leptobrachium leishanense. The sequence continues at coordinate 2,727,460 of CM019073.1, read as the reverse complement.
CTGCTGGAAATTACCTGTTGGGAGCCCTGAGTAGCTGGCCATCGGGGTGCATTGTCCGGGGGCCTGTTCCCCCCCCCACCGGACTTGAGACCGACGATCGCCGGGATGGATATCGTTGCTGGCGGCCATCTTGGGGCCTACCACCTGGCTTCTACCGCCTCCTTGTTGTGCCCTCCTGTGGATGTCTTACTAGCTGGGCCCGGGGACGCGCGATGTGGGGATGGAGAGCCCCCATCTCCGGTTCACCGCTCAGGGCAGAACGCTGCAAAGGGATGAGGCTGGTGAGTCTGGGGGCTCGGTCGTTCCTCCTCCCCACGCTGCAGTGAAAATGGATGTGCTTGAAGGCCTTGAGGCTTGTCTAGCGTTGCTGGAGGGGGACGACAGGAGCCCTCTTACAAGGGGGACTTTGCGCCAGATGGTTGCCGTGCTGCGGGAATGCAGGAAGCCGCTGACCTCTTGCCCGTGTACATCGGAAGATAACTCGCCTATACCTGCTGTCGGGGAACAGGCGACCGACGATGGAGGGGAATTCGGAGCGGGGCCATAGATGTCTCGATGCGGATCGACCATCCACCACGGAGAGTAACCCTGGAGCGAGAACTGCTGGCACCTGCTGGAATGGGGGTCACGTTGGTGTTCTCTGTCCTGGAGAAGCCAGACATCTCCACGAGGTCTGCGGCGGAGGAGCTACAGTGCTGCGCGGGACTTTCTGCAGGGGAGATGCAGTATCGACCTTGGTCCCGCGGAGTCACTCCGGCCATGGATAGAATGCTCGGGAGTCTACTGGTCGAGCAGACACCTCGGGATAATCCTGCGTATTGCCTGCTTGAGATGACACCCGCGGCCATACCCCACGGTGATGATACTGGTAGCTGGGCGGAGGGCATACCTGATCTGCCAGCCATGTTGTCTCATTTCGGGCTTGGGTCTTCTGCCTGGCATGGCCTGATGTGCGTTGCCCTGCCTGGGCTGCACCTGCTTCCATTTCGGGATGCTGGCTGAGTGCCCCCTTCGCCTTTCACAGTGGGAGTCCTTAGTTTGTGGACTTTCCGCCTCTTCATTCGGCTGATTGAGAGGACTTTTCAGTTTGATGTTTCCCGGCTGGGGATAAGCTTTTGCCTACCTGAGACACTTCCTGCTGCCTTCATGGAATTTCGTTGCGTGAACTTTTATTTTCCTTACGTTGAAGTTTGTTTTTTTTTTCTTCCCCTCCAGATGATTTTAGTTTTACCAGCTTGTCTTGTTCTCCCCCCCCCCCTAAACCTGTCCCTAGGTTTTCATGCTTATGTGGATTTTATTGATGACTGGGACTCTTGCAGAGTTTTTGCGTCCCCCCTCACTCTTTTTTGCCCCATGTTATTTGTTTTACTCTTTTTTCAAGGACTTTCACGCAGTTGGTTTTGCTATTTTATGCGACGTTTTTCTGACGACATCATTCATTTTTTCGTTTACTTTTGCTTATTTTTTTATTATTTTTTTTCCTTATGCTGAGTTATTGCTGATGACTGTGCGGCTTTGCGAGGCCAACACCTTATGCTTGACTGTATGATGACATATTACAAAATAAAAAATTGTAAATTAAAAAAAAAAAGTTAGGTTTTATTTGCAATGTTCGTACCATTAGGGGTTACCCCCATATTTCTTACTGTGATGAAACAGGTTAGATTCCCCGGCTAGTGTCAGGCCGCATTCTGCCAACAGTTGTTTCTCTCCCCCTCTACCACCCTGAATTTATACTAAAGTAAAGTATATGGTTAATTCGTTCCTTGATGATGTATATGGAGGTGACAGCAATATCTCTTCTTACTCCACTAGGTGACACAATTGCCCTAAACAAATGATACAATTTACAAACTGTGACCCCTTTACAAGGGCTTTTTATTAATAGGAAACGCAGGTTTAGGAAAATCCTGAAGATACCAGGAATGGAAATCCCCGGGTCACACATTTACAGGTTCTGCTGACTAAAAATGTGTAAACACATTCATATAAAAAAGTATAGAAACGTGTGTGTTTGCATTCAATGCGCACGTGATCCCATAGAAACTGCAGCTGCTCAATATGTTCCTGCTACAAAGTAGCGAACGCTCAATATAACACGGAAACAAACACCTCAAAATTAATAAAACCATATAGTGTAATACATGCAACACCGCAGATCTCTCCAAAATGGGATAAAACCGTCTTGGGAATCGATGGAGGAATTGGGGTCCGGAAGTGGAGCGTTCGGAGCAATCGATGGAGATGCTGCAGTTTTCCAGTGAATCCTTGAAGAAAGTTTATTCAAATCAACCCATATTGTTATCATCCTAAAAACAAACAAACAATAAAAACTTAAACCAAAATAAATAAATAAACAATAAACACAAACCAAAATATCTAAATAAACAATAAAAACAAACCAAAATATATAAAAACAATAAGAAAATTAAACCAAAATAATTAGATAATAAACTTAAACCAAAATAAATAAACAATAAAAACTTAAACCAAAATAACCAATAACAAGCCAAAATATATAAACAATAAAAACAAACCAAAATCTATAAACAATAAAAACTTAAACCAAAATAAATAAATAAACAATAAAAACAAAAATCTATAAATAAACAATAAAAACTTAAACCAAAATAATTAGATAATAAAAAAACTTGAACTAAAATAAATAAACGAACAATAAAAACAAACCATAATATATAAACAATAAAAAATTCAGCCAAAATAATTAGATAAACTTAAACCAAAATAAACAATAACAAACCAAAATATATAAACAATAAAAACTTAATAAAAACAAACCAAAATCTATAAATAAACAATAAAAACTTAAACCAAAATAAATAAATAAACAATAAAAACAAACCAAAATCTATAAATAAACAATAAAAACTTAAACCAAAATAAATAAATAATAATAAAAAAAGCAGCGTACGATGGTCTCTGTTTGATAATTGTGATTGTAAGTTTATGATGACGGAGAACGCTTTAATTCAAATCCAATATATAAATCCGATCATCATAAACAATAAAAAACAATCCAAAATAATAGTAATGGTTTCTGTTAATTGAGACGACGTGTTTGAGATGCAGGAGAGCTCTTTCACCCAAATCAATATATGATCAGATCGGCATAAAACAAATAAACAATAAAAAATAAACCAAATGAAGAATAAAAAAATTGAAATAAAAAAAATAAATACACAAACAAAAACACGGAGAACGATCGTCTCTATGTGTTAATTGTGATGATGTGTCTCACATGCAAGAGATCTTTTTACGGCAAATAAATCAATCAGGTCATCGTAAACCAAATACACGATCAAATGTAAGCCAAAATAAATAATAAAAAAACACAGACAATGACGGTCTCTATTTGTTAATTGTGACATACAGGGTTATTCAGAGAGAGGTGAAAAGCAGGAGAATGACTGGAGAATGTAAAATTCTAGCAGGGTTATTCAGAGAGAGTTGAAAACCAGGAGAAGTGAAAATTCTAGGTCAAAATAGCCAAACCAGAAAAATTCTTCCATTTATCTCACTTGCCAAATCGGCTATTATGACCTATAGGGTTTTTCAAAGAGAGGTGAAAACCTGGAGAATTGACAGGAGAATGAACATTATAAATAAAGAAATAAAGAATAATAATAACACTAGACCAAATAGCCAATTTGGAAAGTGAGATAAATGGGAGAATTTTTCTGGTTTGGCTATTTTGACTTAGAATTTTCACTTCTCCTGTCATTCTCCTGGTTTTCACCTCTCTCTGAATAACCCTGCTAGAATTTTCCATTCTCCAGTCATTCTCCTGCTTTTCACCTCTCTCTGCAACTCACATTCGGTGGAGCTCCTACTTTGGATTGGACCTACTAAAAAAAATCCACATGCACCACTACCTAGAGCTGGGCGGAGCTCCACCAAATGTGAGTTGACACTCTATTCAGATAATTCCATACACAATTTGATGGATCTGCACAAGGAAGTTCTCCTGATTTTGTGTTTTCTCCCATATCTGAGGTTAAGAGATATCGATTTGGAAAGGTGTGGGTTACCTTTATAATAAGAAGAAAAAGAACCCAGATGCGTCTACCCACTCAGAGCCAGTGATAGGGCTCTACGCTTGTGAGTGGAATCGATATATAGTAGAATATTAATCATTGAATTAATACGCTCTGCACTATCATTGTATTTTTTGCTTCCTTTTACCTAACTACCCATGTGGATGATGTAAATAATGAGAACCACCTGAATCCTGAGAGCGACTCACATCGCGCTACCAGATACATATTTCTCGTTTGTTGACACACAGGTTTGGGGGAACCTCTAATAATCTGGTATAGCATTGGGACACCAGTGGCGGTACAAGTTCGGGCGCTGACTATTTTCTCTAATAAATCAGATCAACCTAAATCAAATGAATAATAAAAAATAATTCAAAATTAATAAACAAACAAAAAAAACAGAGAATGATTGTCTCTCTTAATTGTGACAATGAGTCTGAGATGCCGGACAGCTCTTTAAGTCAAAACAATAAATAAATCAGATCATCATAAACCAAAAAATAAAAAATATAATCCAAAATAAATGAACGAATGAATAAACAACAGAATGAAAACAGAGAATGATGGGCTCTGTTATTGTGTGTGAGGAGCAGGAGAGCACTTTAGGTCAAATCAATAAATGAATCGGATCATTGTAAAAAAAATAAACAGGAAAATATAAATCAAAATAAACAAAGAAACAAAAACAGAGGCAAGTGTGACAAAGTGTCTGAGAAGTAGGAGAGATCTATAAGTCTAATGAATATATGATCAGATCATCATAAAATAAACAATCAAAAATGAATCCAAAATAAATAAACCAAAGCGCAGAGAATGATGTTCTCTGTTTGTTAATTGTGGAGATGGATGTAGGAGAGCCGTGAGATCATATTAAAAAGTAAAGGGCTTGCGATTTAATCCTTATGATTGTAAGATGTAAAATGAATACAACGTGACAGGGTTAAGCTCTATAAGGGCAATATGAGGACTGTACATTCTCGCCACCCAGGACATACTTGAAAACGAGAGAAATCTCAATGTATCCTTCCTGGTAAAATACTTTATGAAAAAAATAAAAAATTAAAAAAAATTACCCATTTGTAATTCCTTAACGCTTCTCGCTCGTCCTGGACGCCATTATCATATCATACACACAGATCTCTTGATACGTGATAGACTCAAAGTCCAGAGGCCACACGGCATTCTGCATAAATTATTTCTGATAGCACCAGAGTAAAGTCTATTTCGGCGTAATATACAGTGTCAACCGCGATCTTTAGCCACTCAAACCCTCCCGGCATGACTGCCATCTGAAATCTCAGGGCCCCTTATAGAGCCACTGCTCCCTAAGGTGCCCATTTCATTAATTAAAAATAAACATTTTGCCTCCTCCTCCTCCGATTTCCTTTTTCACAGGGAGTGGGCTAAATCCAGGGTGGTCCAGCAAGGGGATAAGAAGCATTTCCGGTGGTCCGGTGGTTAAGTTGTGCTTAGTGCAGACTGGCCCAGATTCCTCGTCCCACTTGGGAATTTCCTGGTATACCAGCGGGCATTCTAGTTTGGCCTTTCCATCTGTGTAACTTGGTGGGACTGTCCTGGCTGGCATGGTGGGGCCCTTCCATCTGTGGCACTAGATAAACTGCATACATTTTAGGGCGCAGAGGCCCCCTGGGGCGTTGGAGAGCAGATGGTTGAAGTCTTGCAGGTTTCTGCCTTTTTTCTCCAGGGCTTGAGTAGAGAGGGGCGTGAGGAATGGAAGCGCTACATGTATCAGTTAATATCCTGCTTTATGTTATACAATAGTATCATGAATTTTAAAGACTCTCCAGGGACACTGCCACCATCCTGACCACAATAATGGGATGACCTGCTCTTGGTGTGCTGTGTATGCCAGCTGCCTGTTCTTCTAGGACCCCCATTGCTCATGAATGTTGAGGTGCAGTGCGTGAAGAGTGCTGCCAGAAGAATGCAGAATTCTAAATACTTAAAAGGGATAAAATAACACTTTAGGCCGGGGTCAGACGAGCGTTTTGCAGAGTGGAAGGAACGTCTGTGAGAGTGGACATTCCTTCCACTCTGACGCCAGTCTGGCCGCCTCGCTGAGGGCAGTTAGTGCGCTCAGCGCTGCAAGGCTCCATCCTCCTATGGAGCATAGCGCTTTGCAGCTCCGTCGAAGGCGCGTTGGAGCGTTCTGACAGGAAGGCTTTCAGCAAGTCCGCTGTAGGGTGCTACAACGTATGGCCGGCCCCATCGAAACGTCACAACACAAAAATCATGAAAATTACTTTATTTCCATATTCCAATATAAAATTTGAAACATTAAAAAGAATCAACATTAAATCAAGAGGAACATGGAGATGCAAGGCATCGACACAGAGGTAAAACTATCAGGGTTAGGGTCAAGGAGAATCGAAAAGTTACCGCATGTTCGGTGACTTTTCGTTCCCTGCACTTGAGGCGATTCGGCGATCCTATTTCGCCCACACTGCGTTGTATTCAGCAACAACTGCAGGGCCCTCGTAGTGCAGGGAAAACCCGCCGAACACTCACCAAAACCCGCAGAAAACTGAATTAACCCCGCCGAACACGCCGGAGAAACCCAACTAGACGATCAGAGCAGAGCAGCCGCCGGAAAAACCCGACACACAGACGAACGAGGTGAAAAACAAAAAAAAAGTTCACTTGAAAGTTTGAAAATTGAAACTCTGTTTGCAAAGAAACTACAGAACGAAAATGTCTGGAATTTACATATAATCCAATGAATGATAATAAAAAGGGCTGTTACAGAAAAATGAAAATAAGATTAAAAAAACGGAAAAGCTGACAAAAAATGCCCAAAAGATCCTAAAAAAAAAATATAAAAAGTAAAGAGACAGCAGAATAAAATATTAAACAGTTTATTAGATATTGTATTAAAACAGGAATATTTTTATCATTGAAGCCTATGGGATTCGCCTGAATAAACCTGTCGAATGAAAACACCGAACAGCAGGGAATTCCGGCAGCTTTTCCCTGCTGGTTTTTGTTCTCTGAATTGCCGAAGCATTGCTTCTCTATGGGGATTTCACTGCCCTCGAACAGGCACCATACGTAGTCGTACAGGCAATTCGCCAAGATTTGGCGAACTGCCTGTTCTCTGAATAGCCGAATGGCCAGGAAAGGTAACCGAACGCTGAATTTCACTGTTTGGTTACCTTTCTGCCACAATTCAGATCCCTTTGAATAACCCCCTAAGTTAGGAGGACAGAAGGTTTATTTCATCATCTAGATAGGCTTTATTGCTTTAGAACCTCAAATCCTTCCGGTATCATCCATCTATCTCGCAGGTTTCTTTTTATTCTTTTTATACTTATCGCGAAGCTCTGTCTCAAGAGGGGTCAGGTTGCTTTGTAAAATTTCTGCTTCGGAGCGCAACTTGTCAAGGAAGCCTTCCACAAGTGGTTGCAGATGACCAAAAGAGCGAAGGAAATCCTTCTTTAAGTCGTAGGAAGGTCGAACGTCTTTCTTCACCCGTCTGTGCTCTTCCAGATGTTGCAAGGACTCCTTAATGATGGGTAATACCTTCTCCTTAAACACTGGATACTTCTCCTGAAGTTCCTTCTCCACCTGTTCACGGACTGTGGCTGCATTTTTTCTAATTGATGATGAAAATGAGCGATATTGGCTTTAAGAGCTTCCCGTTTTTCATTAACGTTTATACTGCAAAATAAAAACAAAATTAAAGGTATTAATTACGATTTGGACAATTTGTATCTACCGGTGGATTTTAACCTTTATAGATTCTACATACAGTTGTGTTCAAAATTATTCAACCCCCACTGAAATTGAGTGTTTTGGCCAGTTTGACATTGATTTTGATCATTCAGTCATCTTGCTTACAATTAAATCAAAGAGGCACGTGTAGGTCAGACAAATATAACATAACATTTATAATGAAATAACCACAAATGTCTTTTCTGTGCTCACATCATTATCAGTTTTATTCAACCCCCAAGTGACATTCAATCTTAGTACAACATCCTTTTACAGTTATAAGTACTAACAGCTTTTAAACGTGAAGCATAGCTTGACACAAGTGTCTTGCAGCGATCTACGGGTATCTTCGCCCATTCGTCATGGGCAAAAGCCTCCAGTTCAGTCACATTCTTAGGCTTGCGCACTGCAACTGCATTCTTTAAGTCCCACCAGAGGTTCTCAATCGGATTTAAGTCAGGTGACTGCGATGGCCACTCCAAAATGTTCCAGCCTTTAATCTGCAACCATGCTCTAGTGGACTTGGAGGTATGCTTGGGATCATGGTCCTGTTGAAAGGTCCAACGTCTCCCAAGCCTCAGGTTTGTGACGGACTGCATCACATTGTCATCCAATATCTCCTGGTACTGAAGAGAATTCATGGTACCTTGCACACGCTGAAGCTTCCCTGTACCTGCAGAAGCAAAACAGCCCCAAAGCATGATTGACCCCCCACCATGCTTCACAGTAGGCAAGGTGGTCTTTTCTTCATAGGCCTTGTTCTTCCTCCTCCAAACATAGCGTTGATCCATGGGCCCAAACAATTCTAATTTTGTTTCATCAGTCCACAGAACACTATCCCAAAACTTCTGTGGTTTGTCCACATGACTTTTGGCATACTGCAGTCAACTCTTCTTATTCTTTGGAGACAGCAAGGGGGTGCGCCTGGGAGTTCTGGCATGGAGGTCTTCATTACGCAGTGTGCGCCGTATTGTCTGAGCTGAAACTTCAGTACCCACATCTGACAAATCTTTTCTCAGTTCCTCAGCAGTCACACGGGGACTTTTCTCCACTCTACGCTTCAGGTAACGCACAGCAGTCGAAGTCAGCATCTTCTTTCTGCCATGACCAGGTAGCGTTTCAACAGTGCCCTTTGCCTTGAATTTGCGAATGATGCTTCCTATGGTCTCTCTTGGTATGTTTAACATCTTTGCAATCTTCTTATAGCCATTGCCCTTCCTGTGAAGAGTAATCACCTCTTCTCTTGTCTTCCTGGACCATTCTCTTGACTTCACCATGTTTGTAACCACACCAGTAAATGTCTAGAAGTAGCTGAGTATCACAGTCATTTTAAAGCTGCCTAAGTGGTGCTTATTATGCTTTATTGCTGCTCCGTGACATCCACAGGTGTTTTCAATACCTGATTGAAAACACTTGAATGAACCTCTGTTCTTCAGAGTGGTAGTCTTTAAGGGGTTGAATAATTGTGTCAATGAAGAATTCACAAAAGAAACATTTACTACTGTATTACAAAACCAATTGATGTCATTTTAGTTGCATATGGTTCTTTAAAAAGTCCTTGTAGGATTTCATTCTGAATACAATTACAAATGTCACTAAATTCCCTAAAACCCTTTACAGCATTGGGGGTTGAATAATTTTGAACACAACTGTACACATATTTTTGTATGAAGAATGTGAGACCGACTGGAAATGTAATAATACTAGTTCCTGTTAGGACAGGGATCATAAGCTTCGACATTAGGAGCCATTAATGTCCTACACCAGCTCCTCTGACCAGAATGCTCACTGTAGAAATGTGTAAAATTCAGGAGCCAACCATAACAAAACATGAACATTGCGTCCAATGGAGTTATTCTCCAGCTGACGATGATCACCATTGTTGCAAACAATAGAAACAACCGTTTCTTGCAACTACGGTGAGTTTTGGCTTTCCAAAGATGCAAAACTCAACTCCAACTTTTGAAGATGATGCAAACTACGGTGAACAATGTTGTTCTGTGGCTATTCTCCATTCAGCATTGTTGCACCATTGTTTGCAACACCGGTGAACGTACTTTACCGATTTTAAAGTGGTGATCTCTACCAAACTCCAATGAAACCAATGGTGATAACAAAAGTAGCCAACTTCAGCAGTAACATCGGTGGAAACGTGAAATCTATGTTATTTTCAGAAGAAACTAAAGAATGGTTGAAATACTAGTGGAACCACATAGAGACGGTCTATGCTAGGAACTACGCTAGACAACTTGGTCAGGAACTGGTGGAAACACTGGTGGAAACACAGAAAATTATGCTGGCATCTATCCTAGACAACCTCCACCCGAGCAACAGTAGAAAGAATGGTGGAAAGCAGGGCAAACTATGGAGGCCGTTCCCTAAAGAGAGAATTCATCGTAATTTTACCGTATGAGGCACAATTTTCCAAAGTAAAAGTAAATTTCTTTCAATGAAAGAGCGATGGTAAGTGAATAAACCCTGAAGTCTATAGTCACTGAAAAGTGGAGGCACCTGTTTGGCGAGCTGCCTGCTTTCTGAATAGCCGAATGGACACGAATTGGCTTCCACAACATCGTCTGTAGCTGGTTTGGGCTCGTCACTTTGCAAAAAAGCGCGTCCATGAGTTCCTGTAGAACAGGGATTAGACAGTCTATTATGTTGAGAAACTAATGTGCCACCCAAAATCAACAGACCAGGGCTCTCAACACTAGGGATGAGCTGTTTGGTTCGATCAGTTCTGAGTTCGATTCGAACTTTGGCTGTTCGCAAGTTCACGAACTTCAAACTTTTTGGCGTGTTCGGCTCAAGTTCGCGAATTTTTTTTTTTTAAAAAAAGTATAAAAAATGCTCAAAAATCTAGAAATAAAGAGACTCTTTACTGCAGAATATTATAAGCAACGGTTTACTAGATATTGAATTAAAAACTAATGTGTACGTGCAAAGTTCTCACCTCTAAATGAACTGTGTCTGTCACACGCATAAACACCAGGTGTTTTTAGTCTGGTCTAATCAATTTGATACATTGTAGACTATACTGAGGTACTGAGGGGGTGGGGTAGTGTCTGCTTCTGATTGAGATTTGAGAAGTGTTAATTTCCCTCCTAAAACTTTCTAATATGCTGCATTTAACTGCTGTGTGAAAAAAATACAAAATTTCCTCATTGCCCGCTTTTAATGTCTAAAGCAATGTTATTTTTCACCTCGGGATTAAACATTCACAGGGTTATTCAGAGAGCGGTGAAAAGCAGGAGAATAACTGGAGAAGTGAAAATTCTAGGTCAAAATAGCCAAACCAGAAAAATTCTCCCATTTATCTCACTTTCCAAATTGGCTACTTGGTCTAGATTGTTCTCTTCTGCCAGTTCTCCTGGCTTTCCCCTGTCTCTCAGGGTTGTTCAGAGAAAGGTGAAAACCAGGAGAATGGCAGGAAAAGAGAACAATCTGGATCAAATAGCCGATTTGGAAAGTTCGAGTTCGAATGCGAACCGAACTCGGCAGTGTTCGGCTCATCCCTACTCAACACCTCTAGGTCTAGATTCCAAGACAGCGTTCAGGTAATCTTACCAATGCCATAGACTTTAATGACTCTGGAAAGTGAAGGAACCTAGACCCTGGTTTATCTTATGACACATGTGTTTGTGTTTTTGTTTGTTGGGTTTTACGTCCCACTTGGTTTTGAAGGGCTGCGGCAACCATGTAGGCGCTTTATAAACAATACCACTAAAAATAACACGGCACAACCAACCAACGACTTCCAGGTGAGGAGATTGTTAGTGTTACAATCAAAAAGAGGCATCCTCACAATGTACAAACATTGTGTGATAAAAACTTACACCATCCTACCAGGAGACAACAGAGGGAGACAGAAAAGGATATTTCAAACATTTGACTATTTTGTAGGAAAATGAATGTTATATAATATGTTATAAGAAAATCAGCCCTAACCAATGTTAGAGTGTGTGTACTCAACAAATTCATACAAGACAAAAAAATAGGGGTATAACAAAACGATATGGTTAACGATTCTCTCTCCGCTTCCTCACACCCAGGAAACATTTAACAACCTGACAATTAACAGGTGGGGAAAACCTTGTGGCAAGCAATTAAAAATACATGTTGCCCTCCTGGGCTTTAACCACCAAGTCCTCTCCTACAAACAAAGAGGGAATGTACACACCATTACAAACCATTCCACTCGCCTTGTCACAATATAGATATATTTATATTCTGGGCAGGGAGTGGGTGAAGGGACGTTTGAATAACTGCTCTTAGGAATGAGACAAGAGAGGAACAGTTTTGGGAAACATCAGTTTCTGTGTGAGCTACAAGCCTACATGGGGGACCCCCAAGGTCAGCACTACCAGAGATGGGGAGTCAATTCCCCATTGCACCAGAGAACGCACTCCCGCTCCTCTTGCAGCACACACTCATCATTGTTCTCCTCTATAGGTGGTTTTAAAATCTCTAATATTATATTTAACCCCTTCAGTACCAAATAATTTTCCCAAAAACCTTGTCAGAAAACCAGTTGCGTCATCTACTGCCAAATTGAGCTAGAGGTTTGAACAGCTGGTCTACTTTCTTCTATTTCTCCCTGCGTCGGCTGCTGAAAGTCCGATATTTCAGAGCTGTGACCAGCTGATGTTACAGTTTTAGCAGATCGAGATATTTCGATATTGTGGCAACAGATGGTGCCTTTGAAGCCTGAGATATCTCATTCTCAGTAGTGAAGGGGTTAAGTGGAGTGCTTGGCTTGGTATATGGTATGATTCATTCATTGCTCTTAGTAGCACGGTTATATGAAACATGAGTGCAGCCTCTCCTAGTTTTGTCTGTGGTTTACATGTATGTGTGAGTGTTAGATAGATCAATCAATAGATAAATAAATAGACAGATAAATGGATAGATAGATAAATAGATCAATAGATAGATATTTTACACTGAATGTGGTCATGTTGGGTATCATTGGAAAGGCCAGACTCTGCCCTTTCCAATAAATCGATCGACCCACTCATCATTTTTCTCCTCTATAGGTGGTTTTAAAATCTCTAATATTATATTTAAGTGGAGTGCATGGCACGCAATATGGCATATGGTATGTTGCATTCATTGATCTCAGTAGCAGTCTGTCAAACCTAAAGCAGGATGAAACTGCAGGCTGTGATTGAATAGATGAGAATTTTCTGATGCACCTACCTGGGAGGAACAGCAGTGACAAAGCGAGGATCAGGCTCTTCATCTTCAAAATGGCATCAACCTGAAAGCAGAGATCGGAGAGTTTAGGTTTGCAATTGAGAGGTCAGAGAGCTTAGGTTTGCAAATAGAGAGGTCAGAGAGCTTAGGTTTGCAATGGAGAGGTCAGAGAGCTTAGGTTTGCAATGGAGGGGTCACTAAACTGGCGCTCATTGCCCCTCAAACACCTACTTTGACCGATATGAAAAATACAACCTGAAGAACAGGTTATAGTCATCTCTGGGGCAGGGCTGCCACCAAAGACAAGTTTCGGAACAGGCACTCTAACAATTTTAAAATGTTTCAAGAAAAAAGGTTGTCATTTGTGTCTACCCCTGTGGCTCCATTGGAAGCAAAACAATTCAGAGTATCTTAATGGAATGTGGTAGAGTCAGCGCTTCTTTCAAGTGATGTCTTGTCAATGGAGATGACTCCTCCTGATGCTACAGTAACACTTATCCTCAAATAAAGCACAAAACACAATATATGGTGCAGTAAATTCTTCAGGATATTGGAGAAAATAGGAAAATTGCACTTACATTTTTTAGTGTCCCAAGATGAGACACCAGTTCATCAGGCAGCCAGTGACACTTCTGGAAGCATTGGATCGCTTTTCAGCCACCATTGCCTCCTCAACTGGGTAGTTGAGTCTGGAACAAGATTCAAGATCCCACAGTTCCGAATCTCCCCTCAGCCTTGATCTTCTATTCATAATCACCTCCTCCACTGGACAAATACCAACACAGAGTTAAAAGGTAACAGTGTGAATTTATTGATAAAATAATTATAATAAAATTGGTAAAATAGCACCAAAACGCATTTTGCAGTATATCGGTTCCTCAGTTGGTGGTATAGTCTTGATATTTCCTCCTGTGCTATTTATTGTGACAGGGGCACCCAGCATGAGCCAAGGTGGGCCCTTTGTACTGGATGTTCAGCTCTTGAGGCAGGTTAGCTGCTGGCTGCATAGAGGCTGCAAGAAATGCACAGAAACAGGAAGGGCGAGGCTTAAACAAAATACTGGCAACACAATAGCACACACGAGGAAACTCTGATCTGGGGCAAGGTCCTTATACTGGCCTTCTAATTCTTTTTTTTTTTATTCAAGAAAGCAGATAAATCAATACAAATGTGTCAGTGTGACAATAGATGCAGATATGACAATGCATTTGAAGTAAGGCAACGTACAGTAGGGAAAATACGTAGCCCGAGGGCCGAGTCATCCAAAGCAGATGTCGAAAGCGTATGAACGATATCAAAGAACAGACATTCAAACGTCAACCAAAAGTGAAAGTAAAATCCTCTCGTACGGCTGCATGGTCTTATGGGCGTAGATATACCTTGTCCGCACGGGGGGGGAATGCTGAGGATAGGCACAGGGAGAAAGCGAGAAAGATAAAAAAAAAAAAAAGGGGGGAGGAGGGGAGAAAGAAGGATATCCAGCTCTGTCATGATCAGGACGTCCTGCCACATTAAACACAGCAAGGCAGGGTCCATGTCTTAATGCGAGAAAGAGGACATAACAAGAGAGATAAAAATAGTAACAGAAAGAGCTGTAGGACACAGAAAAGCTGGCCATCTAATTCTAATGAATACACAGAACAGAGGATACAGTACACAGAAATAACAACAGGGATTAGCAAGAGCGTATTCAGAGGAATGCAAAAAGGGTCTTATCGCCAGGGTAGTGTATCAGCCGTATGCCAGGGATCAAGAGCCAGGAGAGTAGGTCAGACAAGCAGAGGTTGGTACACAGATTAGCACTATACAGAGCACAGGGTGAATACAAGAGACTCTTCAAAACCAGGCCTTAGTCATACACAGAAAAGCAATGAGTGCAAACAGGGATACACAGAAGAAACCTCAATACCAGGCCAAGATCATACACAGAATAGCAGAATGCAAACAGGGATACAAAGAAGAAACATCAATACCAGGCCAAGATCATACACAGAATAGCAATAAATGCAATTCAGGGATACACAGAAGAAACATCAATACCAGACCAAGATCATACACATAATAGCAATGAATTCAAACAGGGATACATAAAAGAAACGTCAAGACCAGGCCAAGATCATACACAGAATAGCAATGCATTCAAACAGATATACAAAGAAGAAACATCAATACCAGGCGAAGATCATACACAGAATAAAAAGAATGCAAACAGGGATACACAGAATAAATATCAATACCAGTCCAAGATCATACACTGAGCGGGTAGTCCAGAATAGCAGAGATCATACACAGAATATCCAAGACAACAATATCAGGAAGCAGACCCTCACGAACAAGAGAACTTTCAGAAACAGAAACCCTCAGGAAACAGAAAGCCATGCAAGAGCCAGGAACCTATGTGCTACTTGCATATATATAGGAAACAGGACTGAGCAGACAGGACATGCGATCCCAGGCCAGACCAGCCGCAGGGGAATCCAAGTGCCGCAAAGGGCAGAATGGCTTAGCCCAGATAGGGAAGAGCTGGTCTGGATCACTCTCACCACCAGGGGGCTTGGCCGGGGGTTTGGAAACGTGACATTTATATATTCATGTGTCCCCCTCTTCATGGTGATTGCTTCAATTCCCGCTCGAAAATGAAAATGAAGGTTCTGCCAAACTGAGATGGCGGCTGAGTCTCATAGTGCGCATGCGCGTGACATCATTTCAGCACATCTTGCGTTTCACTTGCAAGATCGACATGCGTTCTATCTGCGGGGTACTTCCTCTTTCATTCTGCAGAATGGAGAAAAAAGCGAGTGGCTGCTGTGTGGAGAGTAACTCTTACTAGCGGCTTTAAAAGGGACCTAAAAATGAGGGTTATTAGGGGGATGTGAAGGGGAAAAAAAATTACGATTCTAGAAACCAGTTAACCCTGTTTCTCATAGCCTTGTTTGAGAGAATAAATAACAAAAATTACTGTTAGTACCTCAGTGGGTTTATAGAGGGAAAGGGAAAAAGGGAACGGGGGGGGGCAGTGAGGAGAGACGGGGGACTTTGGAACCTACATCTCTGAATTGTACAGCGCATAAGGTTAAGTGAGGTGTCATTGGAAAGGTCAGAGTCTGGTCTTTACAGCGATACCAAACATGATCATGTAATGTGTAAAAATAAAAATTGAAAACCAGTAAATGCAAATTTTTTTTTCTCTGTTCTATGGCAGAGGCAATATATGCTTTTACATATAAAACCAACAATGCTGCTGCACGAACTCAACTAAGGCAACAGATTCTGCCCCTTCTTCTGATTTGAGCACAGAGATTGTTTTTCCGGTAAAAAAAAAACGTTTTAATTGCTTTATTTTGTCCCACAACGAAAACTTAAAATGTAATTTTGGCATGTTTTTTTTTTTTGAGGGGGGGGGTAAGGACGCTTCACATTTCTTTGCCTACAGGCTCCCGAGATGCAGATCTGGCCCTGGTCATACTTGCAGTAAAACTTCGGCGCGGCTGCAGGGATACAATACAGGCGAATTGGCAGCGAAATACGGTGCAATTTGTTGCAATTCGCCACAATTCCCTGCGATTCAGAAATGTTCGGCAACACCGACATTGGCCCATTGAAAACTATTGATTCATCGATTCAGAGAACGCCAAATTGCACATAAATTCCATCAAAATTACCTGATTTTCAGCATTTCAATTCAACAGGTTTAAACGGGCTAATCCCACCGGATTCAATGTAAAAATGTAAAATAATTTTTACTTTTTTTAAAAAAAAAAAAAAGTCTATTCTTTTCATTTTTCAGCAAAAGCCTTTCCATTTATTTTTTAGAACATCTTTTTGTTTTATTTGTATTTTTTAGACAAAATTTTGGTTTCCCAATTATTTTATAAGGCTTTGGGCCGTATTACATAGTTGGTGCTAATTCACCATTATACAGGATTATTCAAAGGGAGCCGAATTGGCCCTGAAATTGCACTGAACTGGGAATGTCCCCGTACGGTGCAATTTCGCAGCCATTCGGCAATTCAAAAAGCTGGCAGTTCACCAAATATTGGCAAATACACAGCAAATACGGTGACCTTCGGCAGCTGTGAGATCGCCCATAGAGAAGCAATGGTTAATCTATTCAGAGACACCGATCAGCAGAGAAATGTCAGTGAAATGCCCTGCTGTTCGGTGCTTTTATTCGACAGGTTTAATCAGGCGAATTCCATAGGTTTCAATGTTAAAAATGATCCCAGTTTTTATGAAATATTTATTCAAACACTTATTCTTTTCATTAGCAGCAAAAAGTCTCTTTGGTTATTTATTTTTTAGGATTTTTTTAGGCATTTTTCTGGATTATTTTCGAGAAATTCTTTTTTTTTTCCCTAACAGACCTTTTTATTATTATTCATAGGATCTTACATATATTATTTTCATGCAGTACTTTTTTGCAAACTATTTCTAAAAATCGCTGTTTGTTTATACTCCATTCGGCAGCTTGTGGGCTTTTTCTGGAGGATGGTCAGCACTCTGTTCGGCGGGTTGTCGGCTTTTTTTTTTTTAATCGATTTGGTGGTTTCTGGTAGTTTTCCTATTCAATCCGGCGGTTTTGTGGCAGTTTTGCAGATGCACTCACCGGGTTGATTCGCTGACCCTGAGGTGAATGCTGAATTCACCGCAGGGTCAGCGAATCGAACTCACCGAAGTGCGGCGAACGGGGGAGCACTGAATTGTCGGTGACATTTTGGGGCTTTCTGAATAACCTGGATATTCTATTGGGTGTTAAGTTTACAACAGCTCTAGTTAAGTTAGCACCAACTTTGTAAAACTGCCCTTTTTATTTTATTCTGTAACAGAACTTTTAATTATTTTTTAAAGGACCTTTTTTTATTATTGAGACACATTTTAATACATTTTTATTGGTTGAAACGCCTATTATGAAAATAGGAGACTTCTATTTTGGTGTTGTTTTGTTTTTTTATGCAGTTTGAAGGAATTGGCCAAACTTCGGCACTCTTCGGTGCATTTCAGTGCTCTTCAGCGACATTCTCCAACTTTTTCAAGAGGCTGCAGCGACTGACTCCATCTTCGGCGCACTCCGGCGACCATCTGGTGAATAGTGAATTCACCGTACTGTCAACGAAATGCACTGAAGTGAAAGCGATGAGATTTCGCTGAAATTTCGGTGCTTAGTGAATAACCTTATATGTATCCAGCGCAGCGCTGGCATCCAACCCTCCAGACGGGACACGCTGCTGCTTGTAGGAAGCAAGTCACATGGCTGCAGATGGAGCAGGATGCCCCAGGAACCGTCTACTAGCCAATTTGATGATCATAAAGTAAACCATATAGGAACACCATGTGTCCTCCATCCGTCCTTATGATAATGGAACAAAAACACACCCAAGATATCCGTGATAAAACACAATCAAGTGCTGTCCAACACCAAAAACTCATAACCCAATGGTATTGAGCTCGTTAGGTGTCAATTGACAAAAATCAGCTCAACGCGCGTTTCTCCGTTATCTTGGCAGCGGTTTCATCAGGAGCTCCTAGCGGAGAAACGCGAGTTGTGCGGATTTTTGTCAATGTGACATGAATTTGCTTGAGACAATATATCAACGGACATGAAATGTTCTCGCTTATAGCATTGGCTATGTTTAATAAGCAACGATAAGGAGATAATGACCAATATTTGTTGTTGGTGTGTGGGTTGGAGACACCGGATTATCAGAGCAGGTCAGAGTGACTGCAAAGATCTATATTGGGAATTATACGTGGTTTTTGGCAACACATCGGGATCTTATTGGGGGGTGCATTACTAATAGGGTGAGATATAGGGGTCCCACAACAAGGAGACACAAAAGGAAAGAATCACCAACAGGTTAACGCACACAACCTATGGATATTATTCAGGGATGAAGGTGTCTTTGACAATTTTAATCATTAGGTTTTAATTGAATCTAATAAAGGTTACATTTTATTAACACCTAAGGAGCTCAATACCATTGGGTTATGAGGTTTTGGACGGTCAATTTGATGTGGTAGGTGGGACCCAAATTGCTTTCCATCCCAGCTCATCGTTGGCTGCACCAGAAGATCCTTCAGCAATTAAACCAGTCTCAGCCAAATGCCAACACAGGACCAATTGGAAGGATCTTTTTATCTCCTCCACGGCCCATCTAGCCATTGCACGGTCTTTGTCATGGGCTGACTGAGGAGATCCTTTGATATAGCCAATGGCCTATAGCTGTTGCATCCCACCTGTTGGTCCATTGGCCAGTCTTAACATGTTAGCATCGCATCAGAGCTTAAACAGAGGTTCATGAATCCCTAATAAATTCTCATCCAGACATAGAAAATCGTGAAAATTACTTTATTTCCATATTCCAATATAAAATTTGATACATTAATAACGTGAATCATTTCAAGGCATTGACAGAGTTAAAACTACTGTAAATATGGTGTATGGAAAGAAATACATTATATCTGATATAAGGAAGCCACAGATAATAAAAGGCTGCCATGTTGGAATAATCATGGTGGAATCTTACAGGACATGATGTAACATTTTGTCAAACTCACGGTTTAGCAAAGTCTGACTCCAGTGTCTGCACGGCTTCCGATCCGAACTTTATTGCATTCTCAGCAACGCCCGATATTGCTTCCACAACATCATCTGTAGCTGGTTTGGGCTCGTCACTTTGCAAAAAAGCGCGTCCATGAGTTCCTGTAGAACAGGGATTAGACAGTCTATTATGTTGAGAAACTAATGGGCCACCCAAACTCAACAGACCAGGGCTCTCAACACTAGGGATGAGCTGTTCGGTTCGATCAGTTCGGAGTTGGATTCGAACTTTGGCTGTTCGCAAGTTCGAGAACTTCGAACTTTTTGGCATGTTCGGTTCGAGTTTGCAAAAAAAAAATAATTTGAAAAAAGTATTACTGCAGAATATTATAAGCAACTGTTTATTAGATATTGAATTAAAAACTAATGTGTGAGGGGGCGTGGCCGGCTGCTGATGGGGAAAGCCGCATCTTCTTAGAGCTCCGCTCTAACCTGCCTGATTTTGGGGTTTATTGAGTCCTTTACCGCCGAGTTTCTGCTCCAGAGATCCCCAAGTGGCTGGCCATCAGGTGAGAGCTGTCCGGTGCCTGCTTCGTTCCCCCCCACCGGACCAGAGACATTTGGGGTCTGTTTTTCTACACGGAGGTGCTGCTGTCGGCCATTTTGTGAGTTCGGATGTCTCCTCGTGGTGCCTTGTCTGAAGCTGGGTCCGGGCGGAGGGCGGCGGAGATGGAGGGCCCCCGTTTCCCTGCCACTGCACGGACTGGAGCGGAGACTGTACCAGGTGGACCTGCTGCAGACCAGAGGGGTGGATTTCCTCCTCCAACTAGAGGGGTTGATGCCTTTGTCTCGGGCCTGGAGGCCTGTCTGCGGCTATTAGAGTGTGTGGACTCAGATGGCCCGCTTACTAAGGGTGTCTGGCGCCAGGTGATGTCGGCGCTAAAAGACGGCAGAGAGGTGAGGTCTCCGGAAACGGAGGAGATCGGGATTGCCCTGGAACGACACCCTGGTGAGGACTACTCCCCTGATGCTACAGCGGACCGCGGCGAGAAAGGCGTCCCGGCTGAGGCGCTTGAATCTGAGATCCCGAGCCTGCTCTTACACCCGCAGGATAGAGGGGTGTTGTTTCCCTGTGTGCCCCCGGAGTCAGAGGATCTGGCTGACCCAGCGGTGGTAGATGGGATACCCGGGTTCGTTGGCCGGTCGATGGAGTTACGGGGACCTCGACCCTGCGTTGCGGAAGGAGAGGGGCCAGCGGCCTTAGCCCAAGATACAGATGATGGCTCTGGCGGTACAGAGGGGCGCCTGATCGCCTTACTGTTCTTGTTCCCCTGCATTGACTTTGGCGGTGGAGTTTGCGGTGCCGCTTGGGCCTTGCTGGGATCTGACGACCTCTTCCGTGACTGCAGGCTACTGGCGATTGGATGCTCCGGCTTAATGGGTGATACGTTACCTGTCCAATGTCCTCTACCGTTTGTCGACGCAGGCTGAGAACTATGGCCTATGAACTGCTGTGATTCCCCAGTCATTTTTTCTTTCTTTTTTACGTTTATCCCGCTGATGTTTTTTTTTTTTTTTTTTTTTTCTCTCTTCCCCCTCTGTTTTGGCATATGCGGGTTCTCTTGGTGTACCACCGAGGCATGGTGCCCGGTATGGCCCCCAAGGACCCAGACCTGGTGCCATTTGTCTCCCTCGGTCTCCCACTGTCCTTGGACAAACGGGAAAGTGCCAGGGACGGCACATTTTTGGTCATTTGCCGATATCTATATATTTTTTTTTTTTTTTTTTTTTTTGCTTCTCCTCCTCCCTCCTCCCTTCCCCTGTTTTAGTGTCTTTGATGTGTTTAGCTGACTGTCAGTCTACTTGATGTGTTCCGCCGATTTCTGCTTTTTCGTTTTTCATTTATGGCCGTTTATCTATAGAAGAGACCCCCCTATTAGGGGATGCTTAAAATTTTTCAAGATGACTTTATATTTCAATGCGCTCACCGCGGAAGACCTTTGCTTAGAATATATTTCTAACAGATGACCATTTACTGTTTATTTTGTAAGCCGTGATTTATTGTTATCGAAGACTTTCTTTTGGCCCTGCGTGGCCTACTGTTGATGTTTAAGTGATCTTTATTCAAATAAAAAAACTTGAATATAAACAAAACTAATGTGTACGTGCAAAGTTCTCACCTCTAAATGAACTGTGTCTGTCACACGCATAAACACCAGGTGTTTTTAGTCTGGTCTAATCAATCTGATACATTGTAGACTATACTGAGGTACTGATGGGGTGGGGTAGTGTCTGCTTCTGATTGAGATTTGAGAAGTGTTAATTTCCCTCCTAAAACTTTCTAATATGCTGCATTTAACTGCTGTGTGAAAAAAATACAAAATTTCCTCATTGCCCGCTTTTAATGTCTAAAGCAATGTTATTTTTCACCTTGGGATTAAACATTCACAGGGTTATTCAGAGAGCGGTGAAAAGCAGGAGAATAACTGGAGAAGTGAAAATTCTTGGTCAAAATAGCCAAACCAGAAAAATTCTCCCATTTATCTCACTTTCCAAATCGGCTATTTGGTCTAGAATTTTCCATTCTCCTGCTTTTCACTGCCAAAAAATCAGTAAACTCGTTGTGCGTGTCCGAAAATGTCTCCTCTTTTCATACAGACTGCCGCCCCAAGCAGTTGTTTATGGATAGATTAAAGGAAAAGCATTTACCGTCATTTGAAATGTCATTTTTTTGTTTTTAAGTGTTTCTATACATCCTAGAAATCCGCCACTTCAAGGGCAGGTTATGGGGACCTCCTAGGCACGATATTTGAAGGAATTTTTCGTTTTTATTTTTAACCCTTATTTCTTGGAAAACTTACTGTCCCTTTAAAAACATTTTTTTTTTTTACTTTTTGTCCTTGTTTCCTGTCCCCCAGGGCACTACCCGGACCCCCATACACCTTTTATGGCAAATATCTAGCATATATGCCCTCTTGGAGGGCACTCTAAAAATCGAACTTTCAGCCCCATTGACTTGTATTGAGCTCGAGTTCGAGTTCAAGTTCGAACATTTGGAAAGTTCGAGTTTCGAATGCGAACCAAACTCGGGGGTTCGGCTCATCCCTACTCAACACCTCTAGGTCTAGATTCCAAGACAGCGTTCAGGTAATCTTACCAATGCCATAGACTTTAATGACTCTAATGACTTTAATGACTCTGGAAAGTGAAGGAAAGTAGACCCTGGTTTATCTTATGACACATGTGTTTGTGTTTTCGTTTGTTGGGTTTTACGAACCATGTAGGCTCCTTATAAACAATACCACTAAAAATAACACGGCACAACCAACCAACGACTTCCAGGTGAGGAGGTTGTTAGTGATACAATCAAAGAGGCATCCTCACAATGTACAAACATTGTGTGATACAAACTTACACCATCCTACCAGGAGATAAAAGAGGGAGACAGAAAAGGATATTTCAAACTTCGGACTCTAGTTTGTAGGAAAATGAATTGTTATATATTATATGTTATAAGAAAATCAGCCCTAAACAATGTTAGAGCGTGTGTACTCAACAAATTGATACAAAGCAAAAAAATAGGGGTATAACAAAACGATATGGTTAATGATTCTCTCTCCTCTCCGCTTCCTCCGCTTCCTCACACCCAGGAAACAATTAACAATTAACAGGTGGGGAAAACCTTGTGGCAAGCAATTAAAAATACATGTTGCCCTCCTGGGCTTTAACCACCAAGTCCTCTCCTACAAACAGAGGGAATGTACACACCATTACAAACCATTCCACTCGCCTTGTCACAATATAGATATATTTATATTCTGGGCAGGGAGTGGGTGAAGGGACTTATGAATAACTGCTCTTAGGAATGAGACAAGAGGGGAACAGTTTTGGGAAACATCAGTTACTGTGTGAGCTACAACCCTACATGGGGGACCCCCAAGGTCAGCACTACCAGAGATGAGAGTGAACTCTCCATTGCATCAGAGAACGAAGCTGATTTCTCTAATTCATCTGCAAGTAGGATATCTCTCTCTCGTGTATACATATATTTTGATCTTTAAGGAGGACTTGAACCACCCTCTGGGAGATTTTCCTACACTACAACCTCTAGAAGCTAAGTATATTTGTATTCACCGTACAATACAGGCGAATTGGCAGCGAAATACGGTGCAATTTGTCACAATTCCCTGCGATTCGGAAATGTTCGGCAACAACGAAATTGGCCCATTGGAAACTATTGATTCATCGATTCAGAGAACGCCAAATTGCACATACATTCCATCAAAATTACCAGATTTTCAGCATTTCAATTCAACAGGTTTAAACGGTCTGCACTCTGTTCGGCGGGTTGTCGGCTTTTTTTTTAATCAATTTTGCCACCCTGACAAAAGCCGGCAAGGAGCACCCGGCCTGGACAAAGCACGGCCCTCCAGCCAACCACGACCACCATACCAGGCTGCACCCGCCCCTTTCACATGAGTGGGCTGGCCCCGCCCCGTTCAGTGGACCAGGTCTGGCGCCTTTTGAAGCCCTCCAGCTAGCCGACCCAGGCCTGAAGTGAGCCGACCCAGGCCTGAAGTGAGCCGACCCAAACCTCAACCGGGCCCTCCAGCAGGCTGGAGCCCGACCCAGGCCTCAACTGGACCCTCCAGCAGTCTGGTACCCAACCAAGGCCTCAACTGGACCCTCCAGCGGGCTGGAGCCCAATCCAGGCCTCAACCGGGCTCTCCAGCAAACCACAATACCAGACCGCGCCCGACCCTTTCACATGAGTGGGCCAGCCCCGCCCCTTTCAGTGGACCAGGCCTTGATCAGGCCTCGCGCCTTTTGAAATCCTCTTGTGAGCCAACCCAAGCCTGATGGCAGGCCTGCAGTGAGCCAACCCAGGCCTCAACAGTGCCCTCCAGCAGGCTGGAGCCCGACCCAGGCCTCAACTGGACCCTCCAGCGGGATGGAACCCAACCAAGGCCTCAACTGGACCCTCCAGTGGGCTGGAGTCCAACCCAGCGCCTGATGCCCGGCCTCAACCGGGCCCTCCAGCGGGCTGAAGCCCGATCCAGGCCTCAACCAGGATCTCCAGCAAACCACAATACCAGGCCTCAACTGACCCTCCAGCAGGCTGGAACCCAACCAAGGCCTTGACCGGACCCTCCAGTGGGCTGGAGCCTGACCCAGCGCCTGATGCCAGGCCTCAACCGGGCTCTGCAGCGAGCTGGAGCCCAACCAAGGCCTCAACCGGACCCTCCAACAGGCTGGAGCCTGACCAAGGCCTCAACCAGACCCTCCAACGGGCTGGAGCCTGACCAAAGTCTCTCAACCGAGCGCTCCAGCGGGCTGGAGCCCGACCCAGAGCCAGGTCTGAAGGCAGGCCTCAACCAGGCCCTCCAGCGGGCTGGAGCCTGACCAGGTCTGGCGGCGACCAGGGCTGTGTGGGTAAGTGTGGGTGTGTGTCTATGTGTGACTCTATGGGTACTGTATGTGTGTGTGTGACTGTATGGGTGTGTGTGT
Organism: Leptobrachium leishanense; assembly: GCA_009667805.1. NCBI lineage: Eukaryota > Metazoa > Chordata > Amphibia > Anura > Megophryidae > Leptobrachium > Leptobrachium leishanense. Next base: position 2,702,431 of record CM019073.1, on the reverse strand, counting down.
AGCAGTGTGTGTGACACTGTGTGTGCTCGTGACACTGTGTGTGTGTGCTTGTGACACTGTGTGTCACTGTGCTTGTTGTGACACTGTGTGTGTGCTTGTGACACTGTGTTTGTGTGTGTGCGTGACACTGTGTGTGTGTGTGTGTGTGTGAGACACTGTGTGTGCGTGACTGTATGTGGACGTGTGTGACAGTGGGATTGGATATGTGGGTTCTGTGATAACACTCATACACACCGCAAGTTACTGTGAGTTTTATTGCTGTGACACACTCATACATGTCACTTTTTTTTGGGGGGCGCAGCATTTCATCCATCGCTCCAGGCAGCACTGTGGCTTGGGCCGGCCCTGGGAACACCATGTGTCCTCCATCCGTCCTTATGATAATGGAGACAAAAAACACACCCAAGATATCCATGATAAAACACAATCAATTGCTGTCCTACACCAAAAACTCATAACCCAATGGTATTGAGCTCGTTAGGTGTCAATTGACAAAAATCAGCTCAACGCGCGTTTCTCCGTTATCTTGGCAGCGGTTTCATCAGGAGCTCCCAGCGGAGAAACGCGAGTTGTGCGGATTTTTGTCAATGTGACATGAATTTGCTTGAGACAATATATCAACGGACATGAAATGTTCTCGCTTATAGCATTGGCTATGTTTAATAAGCAACGATAAGGAGATATTGACCAATATTTGTTGTTGGTGTGTGGGTTGGAGACACCGGATTATCAGAGCAGGTCAGTGACTGCAAAGATCTATATTGGTAATTATACGTGGTTTTTGGCAACACATCGGGATCTTATTGGGGGGTGCATTACTAATAGGGTGAGATATAGGGGTCCCACAACAAGGAGACACAAAAGGAAAGAATCACCAACAGGTTAACGCACACAACCTATGGATATTATTCAGGGATGAAGGTGTCTTTGACAATTTTAATCATTAGGTTTTAATTGAATATAATAAAGGTTACATTTTATTAACACCTAAGGAGCTCAATACCATTGGGTTATGAGGTTTTGGACGGCCAATTTGATGTGGTAGGTGGGACCCAAATTGCTTTCCATCCCAGCTCATCGTTGGCTGCACCAGAAGATCCTTCAGCAATTAAACCAGTCTCAGCCAAATGCCAACACAGGACCAATTGGAAGGATCTTTTTATCTCCTCCACGGCCCATCTAGCCATTGCACGGTCTTTGTCATGGGCTGACTGAGGAGATCCTTTGATATAGCCAATGGCCTATAGCTGTTGCATCCCACCTGTTGGTCCATTGGCCAGTCTTAACATGTTAGCATCGCATCAGAGCTTAAACAGAGGTTCATGAATCCCTAATAAATTCTCATCCAGACACAGAAAATCGTGAAAATTACTTTATTTCCATATTCCAATATAAAATTTGATACATTAATAAAGTGAATCATTTCAAGGCATTGACACAGAGTTAAAACTAGGTTAGGAGGACAGAAGGTTTATTTCATCATCTAGATAGGCTTTATTGCTTTAGAACCTCAAATCCTTCCGGTATCATCCATCTATCTCACAGGTTTCTTTTCCTAGTCAGATTTCTTTTTATTCTTTTCATACTCCTCACGAAGCTCTGCCTCATAAGGGGTCAGGCCGGTTCGTACAATTTCTGCTTCGGAGCGAAACTTGTCACGGAGGCCTTCCCCAAGTGGTCGCAGATTATTGAAAAATTGAATGGCATCCTTCCTTAAGCTGGTGAAAAACTCTGATGTGAAAGTACGAAAGTCTTTCTTCACTCCCCATCCGTACTCTCGCAGACGTTCCAAGGACTCCTTAATGATGGGTAATGCCTTCTCCTTAAACACTGGATACTTCTCCTGAAGTTCCTTGTCCACCTGTTCACGGACTGTGGCTCCATATTCTTCTAATTGATGATGAAAATGAGCGAATTTGGCTTTAAGAGCTTCTCGTTTTTCATTAACGTTTATGCTGCAAAATAAAAACAAACAAAATGAAGGTAATAATTGGGATTTGGACAATTTGTATCTATCGGTGGATTTTAACCTTTATAGATTCTACGTAGACATATTTTCGTATGAAGAATGTGAGACCGACTGGAAATGTGGAAATAATACTAGTTCCTATTAGGACAGGGATCATAAGCTTCGACATTAGGAGCCATTAATGTTCTACACCAGCTCCTCTGAGTCTGGTCAGACTCAGGACCCCAACTGGAGAAACATGTATGAAATTCAGGAGCCCCAGCCAACCATAACAAAACATGAACATTGCATCCAAAGGAGCTGTTCCCCACCTGGTGATGATCACCATTGTTACAGACAACAGTACAAATAACCGCTGTTGCAACTACGGTGAACTTTGGCTTTCCATAGATGCAAAATTCCTCTCCAACTTTTGAAGATGAGGCAAACTACGGTGAAAAACTTTATTCTTCTATAAATTGAGTAAACTATGGCTAGTCTCCACTTAGCATTATTCCACCATTGTCTGCAACACGGGTGAATGTACTTTACCGATTTTAAAGCGGTGATCTCCATCAAACTCCGATAAAACCAATGGTGATGACAACACTAGACAACAACTTCAACTGTAACATTTGGTGAAATCTAGGTTATCTTCAGAAAAAAACTAAAGAATGTTGGAAACCCCAGTGGAACCACATAGAGAACTATGCTAGGAACTACTCTAGACAACTTTGCCAGGTACTGGTGTAAAGAATGGTTGAAACACTGGTGGAACCCCATAGAAAACTATGCCGGCATCTATCCTAGACAACCTCAGCAGAAGCAACGGTAGAAAGAATGGTGGAAAATAGATCAAGCTGTGGAGGCCATTCCCTAAAGAGTGAACTCATGGTAATTTCACCGTATTTGAGGCACATCAATTTTCCAAAGTAAAACCTCCATTCTTTCAATGAAAGAAGAATTTCTTTTTACTTTCCATCTTGCATTTTATACAATTTTATGGACATCTAAAGATTGACTGATGAAGGGCACAGTTGCCGAAACACGTCTCAGCGGATTATATGTCCAGCATTGATTTATTTATTTGTTAATAAATTAGACCAATTTTTGTAACCCTTCATCCATCGGCTGTGTTTCTGCCCTCTGCATAATGCACTTTACAGCTACTCGGGAACTGAGGACTGGCGATTCAAAGGAGTTTTGGGTAGCCACCACAGAGTCACCTGACACACTTACATACAGGGCTCCTAAATTGGCGAGTTTTACTCTAATTTTATTACAACCCGGTGAAGCACAGTATAATGCTATGGGAGCACTGTCTCCTCGTACCTTCTGTCTCGCTTAAGTGACCGGCACCAGCAAAGAAGGATAGAAGGACTCTCTATCTGGCCAGAGGCATGCAATCCTAGAGCCGGGAGCTGGTGATGCTCTATATAATGTGAGTTCCTCTCTTCTTATAGAAGGAGCGGAACCCATTAACTTGAGATTCTGCACCATTTGTTTGTTTTTTTTTCTGTTCTTTCTCTTTGAGAAACACAAAGGGATGTGACCCCGAGCACCTGCTCTTTCAAGAGAACTACTGACCTACGAGTATTTTTATTGACTTTGCCACCACCATTTTTTATTTCTACTGGACTACCAGTTTATACATGGCTGCTTTGACAGCCATCATTGAATGATTATTGCTACTACCTATTGCAGTGTTTGATGCACTTTATGGATCCTTCTTTTATATGACACATATTTTGGTTGTTTCTATTTGTGCATTTTACATCCATTTTTTGGAAGCATCGCACTCATTTATTCACTGTTTATCCACACTGGGACTTTATAAACAATTGTCTGGAACCCTACTCATTAACAGGACTATACACAGGACACAAGGTCACCCATTTACACTGTACGAAAGGAAATTCAGCCTAAAGCATAGGAAGGGTTATTTTATGCTGAGAACAATAAAGCTGTGGAATTTTCTGCCTGTTGAGGTGGTTGGGAATTCTCTGCCTGTTGAGGTGTTAGGGTCAGAGACTGTTCAGATGTTTAAACAACGCACTTCCTGCGAAAACAGAATATTAAGGGTTATAATATTTAATATGTGGGTAAAAGCTGCTTGATCCAAGGAGAAATCTGACGCCATCTGGGGTCAAGCAGGAATTTTTCCCACTACGTTGCATATTGGCGAGCGCTTCAGACTGGGTTTTTTTGCGTATTTTTGGATCAACAGCAGTAGGTGATGTGTGAGAGGCTGAACTTGATGGACGCATGTCTTTTTTCAGCCTACGTAACTATGTAACACTGCTGATTATTTGTATTATATCATATCTTAATAGAAACACATGATATCACGCCACCATTGTTGCACCTTTTTCTGCAGCCAATCTGAGACAGGTTTGCTTCTATGTGTAGAGGAATCACCGCTGCTTGATGGACAAAAAGTCCCTTCCCATCAAGATATGAATTAACCAGGAAATGTAGACTTCATGACAAAAAGCATTCTGTGGTAACCTAGTCTGGTGAGTTGAGCATCATAAGTAGGGGCATAGTGTATGGTTACATGCTCGGCCACAGGTTGAGCAACCTTTCTGTGGATGTGATAGTTTGGCGTAGTATGGAGATCAGGTGATCTATTCAATCATGGAGGCATTGTTTATTTTATGGGGGGGTTAGGAGCCTGTAGAACGTGGACAAGAAAATCTTCTTTACAGTTATTGACTTGGCCACCCTTGCATTACCATTGGTTAGAGCAAAACCAAAGCGCTGATGGGGATACATCACTGTCCACTGTCCTGCAGGGTAACTCAAAAACAATGCAGAGTACCACCCCATTGTCATCTCCTAAAATCCTGCTTCTCTTGCCATCATTTAAATATTAATGTATTATTGTGGATAGGGGTCAAACGACTGGTCAGTGGCAAGTTACAAGTCATCGGGTCGACATGGCCAGGTCTGAATCATACGACATAGGGGTCTCTTAAACACTAGTGCTTTACTCGACAACATCTCATTTTTTTCTATCTGCAGTCCTTGGAAGCTGGTTTTGGTTGGGATCATTTTTGATTTTTGTCTATTTTGGTAACATTTAACCGTAACTGTTGATTATTTACTCTTTTTGAGTCTATACTGAGGCAATGGAGTATGACGTTCTATACTGAGGCAATGGAGTATGATGTGCTCAGCAATGACATTGTACAGAGAGTTAATCATATCTCTATAAGTAATCTAGATGGGAACATGTAGAAAGGTGGGCATCGTTCTTCACCCCACACCCCAGGCTGCTAATCTTTGCCCTCCATATTGTTTTATGGCAAAGGAGGTGGTACGTGATAAATGAGGACTTAAATATTGCGTATGGAAAGAAATACATTATATCTTATATAAGGAAGCCACAAATAATAAATGGCTACCATGTTCGAATAATCATGGTGGAATCTTACAAGAGATGATGTAACATTTTGTCAAACTCACTGTTTAGCAAAGTCTGATGACTCCAACGTCTTCACGGCTTCCGATCCAAGCTGTACTGCCTTGTCAACAGCTTCCGATATTGCTTCAATGACATCATCTGTAGCTGGTTTGGGCTCGTCACTTTGCAAAAAAGAGCGCCCATGAGTTCCTGTAGAACAGAGATTAGACAGTCTATTATGTTGAGGAACTAATGTGCCACCCAAACTCAACTGACCAGGGCTCTCAACACCTCTAGGTCTAGATTCCGAGTCAGCGTTCAGGTAATCTTACCAATGCCATAGACTTTAATGACTCTGGAAAGTGAAGGAACCTAGACCCTGGTTTATCTTATGACACATGTGTTTGTGTGTTCGTTTGTTACGATTTACGTCCCAATTTGTGTTTCGAAGAGCTGCGGGAACCATGGAGGCTCCTTATAAACGATAGCACTAAAAATAGCACGGCACAACCAACCAACGACTTCCAGGTGCTAGTGTTAGAATGGAACAAAAATAAAATGTGCCCAAACACAATTGGCCCACATTGCGTGATACAAACTTACAGCATCCTACCAGGAGGTAACAGAGGGAGACAAAAAGGATATTTCAAACTTCTGACTCTTTAGTTTGTAGGAAAATTAATGTGTTATATAACATATGTTATAAGAAAATCAGTCCAAGCCAAATAAATAGGGGTACAGAAAAAAAAATATGGTTAACAATAAGAGCCTAGAATTCCCTAAAAATGGAAAATTTTAATGATAAATGAATTCAATTTATGTTACTTATTTTTTTTACAAAGTAAATTAATAAGTAACAAAAAAGATATATAAAAAAGTTCAAACATGACTAACTATAAAAGTTTAGCATTCCCTAAAATTTTCAAAAAAAGGAATTATAATAGAAATATAATATTGATTTTTTTTATTACTAATATTTATTTCCTAATTTATTTAATAAAAAAAAAAAACAAGACAAATATGACTAAAGATAAAAGCTTGGAATTCCCTAAATATGGAAAATGGAATCATAATAGAATTATTGTAGTGATTTTGTTTTCTTGCTGATACTATTTATTTAATAGTTAATTGATAAATAACAAAAAATTCAAGTGATATAAAAAATATGACTAATGATATGTTAGCTTTCCCTTAAATTGAAAAAAAGTGGAATTACTGTATAACAGAATTATGAAAATACTTCTTGTTACTAATACTTTTTCTACAAAACATATTGTTAAATAACAGAAAACAAGACATATAATGAAAATACAAATATGACTAATGATAAAAGCTTGGCATTCACTAAAGATTGAAAATGGAATTATAATAGAATTTGTACAGTGTTTTATTTACTGATACTTATTAGTTTTTAGAAAGTTAATTGATAAAGAGCAAAAAATCCAAGAGATAAAAAGAAAATATGGCTAATGATAAGAGCGTAGCTTTCTCTAAAAATATATATTTTTAAATTCCAATAGGATTATGATACAGATTTTTGTTAATACCGATACTTATTTTTTTAAAAAGTAAATAGAAAATAAAAAATCCAAAATATATACTGAAAATAACACTGCTAGAATTATGATACTGATATTTTTTACAACGTAAATTGATAAATAGCCAAAAGATGAGAGCTATAAATAAAATATGGCTAATGATAAGAGCTAAATTCCCTAAAAATGAAAATAAAATGGAATTGTATTTGAATTATGATACAGATATTTTATTTTCTGATACTCATTTTTTTAATAATAAAAATTGATAAATAATTAAAAAAGGTGATAAAGAAAATATGGCTAATGATACATGTTTAGCATTCCCTAAAAATGAAAATAAAATGGAATTATAATTGAATTATGATACAGATATCTTTCTGATACTCATTTTTTTAATAATATAAATTGATAAATAATTAAAAAAGGTGATATCAAGAAAATATGGCTAATGATAAATGTTTAGCATTCCCTAAAAATGAAAATAAAATGGAATTATATTTGAATTATTATACAGATATTTTTTTAACCAATATTTAAAATAAATTAAAAAAAGAAAAGAGATACAGTATATAGGCGACAAGCATTTTTCAATGTAAAGGTCAGTGAACCCTGGACATTGGAGCTTCCTTGAACGATTAGAAATCCATTTTACAGATTAACTGGAAAACACACATGGAAATCAGCCAAAGAATTATCTGTCTATCCCTGTGGTACTGGGTATAAAGGTGATTTTGTGTACACATATATATATATATATATTGGCTTAATATATATATATATATATATATATATAGCAGGAGAGTGGGTCCAGGGATTTAGGAATAAGTGCTTTTAGGAATGAGACCAGTGGCGACTCTAGGAACAATATATAGGGGGGGGGCACATAAGGTACCACATTCAAAACTGGGGGGCACTAATAATTTTTGCTACTAAATCATATCAATGAAAAAAATAAATACGTGTATGTAAAAGATTCCAAAATGCCAGAGTAATGTGTTATGCAATGATAACTTTCTGTTGTCCTAACCGGATACATAAATTCAATATTTTTTTTGACGCAATTCGATGGTTTTCGCCGACATCCGACAACTGCTTCAGCGACTCCAATTTTCGCAAATTACGGTGACCATTCCCTAAATAGGGAATTCACCATATTTTCGCGAAACTGTTTCCCCGAATTGTGACAAAAAGCAAAGGATCTAAAAATGAATAGACCCTTTTAGATTGCAACTTCCATAATAAACCCTAAAATTCTACTAAAGCAGGGAAATGCAATAAAACCAATAAACAGTGTGGCATGTAGCCTACCCACTAACCCCTTAATGCCAGTAATCAAGGGAAAAAATGAAATGTTTACACGGTGATGCATGTAGCATACCCACTAACCCCTTAATGCCAGTAATCAAGGGAAAAAATGAAATGTTTACACGGTGATGCATGTAGCATACCCACTAACCCCTTAATGCCAGTAATCAAGGGAAAACATGAAATGTATAAAGTCCTAAAATGACATTATTGAATAAAAAAAGAAAATGTATAGTGTGAGGGAAGAAGCCTGCCCATTTAACCCTTAATATATAGCTAAACCAAGGCAAAAACAAAAGTAATACACAATGTAATATATAGTCTGACCATTAACCCTTTCACTGCTGAGCCATTTCAACCGTGTGAAAAAAATTGCTACGTTTTTATTTTATTATTTAGGATTTATTTTTTACACTGAATATGGTCATGTTGGGCATCAGTGGAAAGGCCAGACTCTGCCCTTTCCAATGAAACATCGATCGATCACTTATGATGCACAGGGAGATACAGCGGTCCGAAGAAGTTGGGGAAAGCTGGATGCTGATCCCTGGTGGGGGGCACATGGGGGGCAAGAAATAACCTAGGGGGGATATTGCCCCCCCCTGGCCCCCCTCTAGAGACGCTTATGAATGAAACAAGAGAGGGAACACAGTTTTGGGAAACATCAATTACTATGTGAGCTACAAGCCTACATGGGGGACCGCTAAGGTCAGCACTACCAGAGATGGGGAGTGAATTCCCCATTGCACCAGAGAACGCACTCCCGCTCCTCTTACAGCACACACTCATTATTGTTCTCCTCTATAGGTAGTTTTAAAATCGCTAATATTATATTTAACCCCTTCAGTACTGAGTGATTTTTCCAAAAAAACATTGTCAGAAACCAGTGGCGCCATCTACTGCCAAACCGAGTTAGATGTTTGAGTGGCTGGTCTATTTTTTTCTTTTTTTTCCTGCGTCGGCTGCTGAAAGCCCAACATTTCAGAGCTTTGAGAAGCTGATTTTACAGTTTTAACTCTTTGGACATTATGCCCACAGGGCTAAAACTTTGGGGGCACCTTCAGCAGCCCAAAAGCAAATGAAATTTGTTTGCAGCAATCAAATTTCATTTGCTTTTGGGCTGCAGATCAGCATATCGAGATATCTCCATATGGGGCTTCAGATGGTGCCTTTGAAGCCCAAGATATCTTGATACCGGTAGTGAAGGGGTTAGGTGGAGTGCATGGCATGGTATATGTATGATGCTTTCGTTGCTCTCAGTAACACGGTTATATGAAACATGAGTGCAGCCTCCCCTAGTCTTGTCTGTAGTTTACATGTATGTGTGAGTTATATAGATAGATCAACAGATAGATAGATAGATCAATGGATAGATAGATCAATGGATAGATAGATCAATGGATAGATAGATAGATCGATCGATATGGATAGATAGATAGAAACATAGAAAAATGTCGGCAGATAAGAACCTTTCGGCCCATCTAGTCTGCCCAATTACATGGATACTTTACCTGGATTTATCTTTTGTTTAGGATAGCCTTATGCCTATCCCATGCCTGCTTAAATTCAATTACTGTTTTGGCCTCTACCAAGATATAGATAGATAGATAGAGATAGATAGATAGATAGATAGATAGATAGATAGATAGATAGATAGATAGATAGATAGATAGATAGATACAGATAGATATGGGATAGATAGATAGATAGATATAGATATGATAGATAGATATGATAGATATGATAGATAGATAGATATGATAGATAGATAGATATGATAGATAGATAGATATGATAGATATAGATAGATAGATAGATAGATATATGATAGATAGATAGATAGATAGATAGATAGATAGATAGATAGATAGATAGATATGATAGATAGATAGATAGATAGATAGATAGATAGATAGATAGATAGATAGATAGATAGATAGATAGATAGATAGATAGATATGATAGATAGATAGATAGATAGATAGATAGATAGATAGATAAAATACTGATACAGATAGATAGATAGATAGATAGATAGATAGATAGATAGATATGATAGATATGATAGATAGATAGATAGATATGATAGATATGATAGATAGATAGATAGATAGATACAGATAGATATGGGTAGACAGACAGATAGATATAGATATAGATATGATAGATAGATAGATATGATAGATATGATAGATATGATAGATATGATAGATAGATAGATATGATAGATAGATATGATAGATATGATAGATAGATATGATAGATATGATAGATATGATAGATATGATAGATAGATAGATATGATAGATATGATAGATAGATAGATAGATAGATAGATATGATAGATATGATAGATATGATAGATATGATAGATAGATAGATAGATAGATATGATAGATATGATAGATAGATAGATAGATAGATAAGATAGATATGATAGATAGATAGATAGATAGATATAGATATGATAGATATGATAGATAGATATGATAGATATGATAGATATGATAGATAGATAGATATGATAGATATGATAGATATGATAGATATGATAGATAGATATGATAGATATGATAGATAGATATGATAGATATGATAGATAGATAGATAGATATGATAGATATGATAGATAGATAGATATGATAGATATGATAGATAGATAGATATATGATAGATATGATAGATATGATAGATAGATAGATATGATAGATATGATAGATAGATAGATATGATAGATAGATATGATAGATATGATAGATAGATAGATAGATATGATAGATATGATAGATATGATAGATATGATAGATAGATATGATAGATATGATAGATATGATAGATATGATAGATATGATAGATAGATAGATAGATAGATATGATAGATATGATAGATATGATAGATAGATAGATATGATAGATATGATAGATATGATAGATAGATAGATATGATAGATAGATAGATATGATAGATAGATAGATATGATAGATATGATAGATAGATAGATATGATAGATATGATAGATATGATAGATATGATAGATAGACGTATAGATAGATATGATAGATAGATAGATAGATATGATAGATATGATAGATATGATAGATATGATAGATAGATATGATAGATATGATAGATATGATAGATAGATAGATATGATAGATATGATAGATATGATAGATAGATAGATATGATAGATAGATAGATAGATATGATAGATAGATAGATATGATAGATATGATAGATAGATAGATATGATAGATATGATAGATATGATAGATATGATAGATATGATAGATATGATAGATATGATAGATATGATAGATAGTGTCAAAGCTAACACAGGATGAAACCACAGGCTGTGAATGGATAGATGAGAATTTTCTGATCCACCTACCTGTGAGGAACAGCAGTGACAAAGCGAGGATCAGGCTCTTCATCTTCAAAATGGCATCAACCTGAAAGCAGAGGTCAGAGAGCTTAGGTTTGTAATGGAGAGGTCAGAGAGCTTAGGTTTGTAATGGAGAGGTCAGAGAGCTTAGGTTTGTAATGGAGAGGTCAGAGAGTTTAGGTTTGTAATGGAGAGGTCAGAGAGCTTAGGTTTGTAATGGAGAGGTCAGTAAAGTGCCGGCAAACACCCGGCAAACACCGGCTTTGGCTGATACGAGAAATGTAAAACCTGAAGAACAGGTTCCAGTCATTCCTGGGGCAGGGTTGGATCCAAAGAAAAGTTTCGGGATGGGCACTCTAACAATTTTGACTAAGAGCTGGTGTTTGGTTGGCAGTGCCAGGCAAAGCGGGCACCGAATCAGAGGCTGCGATCATCACACTTTTCCAGGGTCTGTCCTCCTCCTGCATCTCAGATGACCCCTCATAGCAATGTCCTGCAATCTGCACTCCAAAACATTCTCTGCCTGGAACTGAGAATCAAGCACTAACACGTTACACGCCACAGGCCCAGATACACACGGATACCCACACACAGCCTTAAACCACGGAGACGCAAAGGCATACATACCTATACACACACACACACCATTTAGGGAAGTCACTGGAGGCGGGCTCGGAAACACAAACTATTGACCATTTATAAAGTTCAGTTCAGATTGCTACCACCCACCTTCGAGCTGCAGCTGGAAAGTTCTCACACCAAGGGCATAGCACGATATCAAGAAAAATATTCCAGCAGACGGCATTAAATTCTGGTTTTATTCCATCAGCATAGCAGGACAACGTTTCGACCTGCAACCAGGTCTTTGTCAAGTCTACTAAACATATCTCTACACCTTTTTAAGTACATCATAAGTAATTAACCATCATTAAAACCAGCGGTGTTATACATAGATTCATCATTGTAACACCTGTTTGCAACGATTGTGTCCACAGCACAAGCATTGCCATTAAATCCAATGTTGCTGCCATGTCTCCAATGGTGTCAACTGTAGATTTATTAATACACTTTATCAATCAAATTTATTAAATGCAAAATCAGCCGGGCACCAATATAGCCCCACCCTGCGCCAATATATACATGTCTGAATTGGAGAAGAGTATAGTATAGTATACCAAGGGGACTTATTTAAAAGATATGTCCGCCATTGGTATCGCTATATCGATGACATTATCTTTGTTACAGGAATTTCTAACGGTCTTGAACTCAGGCGCAGCTTCCATAAAATTTACTATGACTTATGATAGAGAAAAAAATAATGTTTTAAACACTTTGGTCATCAAGAGGGAGGGGCGATTGGTGACGGAGCTCTATAGAAAACCAACAGACAGACAGAAATACCCTATTGATGTATAACAGCGCACACCCAGATACATTAATCAGATCTCTCCCCCGCAGTCAGCTTATGAGGGTTAACTGGATTGTCAGCGCACCAGATTGTAAAGAAAAGCGGATGGAGGAGATGTTGGAGAGATTTAAGAAAAGGGGATACCCGAATAAGCTATTGGGACAGGAATGTGATAAAGTAATAGAACAACAGGTGGGCACCTTTGAGAGACGTCCTAAGAGGAATACAAAAAGATTAGCCTTTGTATCCAGGTTTGGAAAACATATGGATCAAATTAAAAAAATTCTGGTTAAAAACTGGCATATCTTAAAAGATTCTTATCCAAATATACCAGAATTTCAAACGGTTCCCCTTACGTCTTACTAAAAGGGCAAGTCCCTCAGGGATCAATTAGTGAAGGCGGAATTTACGGGAGATCAGAGTAAAAGATTTTTTGGCACACCCAAATGTGGTACCTTCCCATGTCGACTCTCAATTGCTCATGTTGCAGCGCCATCATCCGTGGAGACTCCTTCGTCCATCCCCACTCAGGACATAAACAAAGATAATGTCATCGATATAGCGATACCAATGGCGGACATATCTTTTAAATAAGTCCCCTTGGTATACTATACCCTTTCTCAAATTCAGACATGTATATATTGGCGCAGGGTGGGGCTATATTGGTGCCCGGCTGATTTTGCATTTAATAAATTTGATTGATAAAGTGTATTAATAAATCTACAGTTGACACCATTGGAGACATGACAGCAACATTGGATTTAATGGCAATGCTTGTGCTGTGGACACAATCGTTGCAAACAGGTGTTACAATGATGAATCTATGTATAACACCGCTGGTTTTAATGATGGTTAATTACTTATGATGTATTTAGGAAGGTGTAGAGATATGTTTAGTAGACTTGACAAAGACTTTGTTGCAGGTCGAAACGTTGTTCTGCTACGCTGATGGAATAAAACCAGAATTTAATGCCGTCTGCTGGAATATCTTTCGTGATATCGACCATTTATGTCAATAAAAATATTATTTAAAACAAAACAAAGTATTTTATTTACAGCGAGTGATTTCTAACAACATTTATTATAGTTACCAGATAATGCTGGAAGTATTATTGCTGTGCAGCTCTGTTATACACCCAAAAACGCCGAATATATGGGGAAGTTCCTGAAAGGAGGGACATTAGAAAAAAAGAAGGACCGGGGGATTTGTGGCCAAAATGGGGATTGTCCTTCAAAACGAGAGACATGTGGGAGGAATGCACCCAGGTACACACTCATACACAGCTGTATACAATCACCAGACACACACACTCAATGACGTACACAGCTAAATACAAACACCCAGGCACACACTCATACACTCAAAAGCCATATACACATACATAGCTACATAACACCCATACACATAAGATACTTACACCGATACACACACTGACTTGGGCATACAATATACACACTATGTCTTGAGTGTATCCAGGAAATAACCTTGTCAAATCAACTCCACAGGTTATACACATATAAGTTAACCCTTTTGCTTCTGAGTCATTTTATTTCCCATCTAGCATTTCTCTAAGGAAATTTTCAATTTTAAACAAACTTGAGAAAAAACACAAAATATTCGATTGCATTTTATTTTTTACTCTTTGTTTGTTGTGTTTGGTATCAACGGAAAGGTTTGGCCTTTCCAATGACACCTAAAATGCCTCTATTTGGTTTATGGAACCAGAGATACATGGTGTCAAATGTACCCTGTATCACCTAAAATGGGAATGCTGCTGGGGGGGGGCAAATGCCTCCTTTGCCCTCTCTCTGGATCCGCCTGTGCCCTGAAGTGACCCAATGAGAGTGACATCTCTACTTCGGCAATGAAATTAATTCTCTATTAAAACAACATATAAACAATATAAAAAGTCTAGAATTTGAAGCTGTTCCTCAGGGGAGTACAACCGTTATGCTAACATGTCCTTTCAGGCTAAACAGAGTTGGTGGCCACACCTTACATGCCCTACAGCTGACATGTCTACCACGACCCACAAATCTAATATTAGTCTGCGTCTTACCAACATCCCGAGCCCCTTCCACCACCTCTGGTCTACTCTTCCTCCTGGTTATCTGTACTATCACCTGCCTCTTCATGGTTCCAACTAGGAATCTTTGAGGACCTTTGGGTTCTTCTTCACCCAACCTCTATGCATTCTTGAAGGGTGATCTCCAGTGTACCACGGGGGACCTCATTGATCTATTGACACCAGGGCCTCAAGCCCAGGCTCCCCAGATTTTTCAGAGCTATAGCTCCCATGATTCTCTGGCCATTAATTGCATTCAAAGAATTCTGGGAATTGTAGGCCATCAACATCTGGGGGAACCTGAGTTTGAGATCAATGGTCTACTACCGTACCTGGTTGTAAACCCTATTATATCCAACGTACACTTGTCACATAATATAAATTATTTCGACTCTGTCACTGTCAATGATCTTCCAATGTTTCTCCATCATTAGACACATTCTCTGCTCCTGATAGCTCCCCTCATCTATCTTGCCTTCAGCACCCCCACTGGCCTATGACATTTACCAGTTTCTCGTCTCTTTGGCCTGTTACTGACGTTCTTTAAAACCTCAAAACCCTTGTCCAACTGAGGAGAACCAAAGGAGACCCACCATACATCCTCACCACGACTGCCACCAAAAGAGAGGGGGATGAAAAGGATTAGAAAAGAAGCAAAAGATTAGAAAAGAAGAGGAAGCCATGGGACCCCCATTCAAACATTGATCTTACCACCACAGTCGGTCCAGGAAGTCCTGTAATGCAGGACAGTTGTCCGTTGTTACATATAGTGGCCAATGGCTGGCTGGCGTGGAGCCAATCAGATAAGAAACGCCTACAGTGTCTACAAAAGAAGTTCAATGACTTCCTCCAAATAAACATTTAAAGAGGGTGAGGGACGTTCGGTGACACATTGTGTGGAAAATTCAGAAGAAAGGTTAGGGGTGAGAACAGACAAATGAAACCATTGAAGGGTCTGTTATGTCTTCATCAATTATGTAGAAAGTCATGTTTATGGCTGAGTAAATCAACACATGGTGTAAACCCTTAACCACCAACACTTCATAACGCATAAGAGGGTCACTTGCATTTAAAGGAAAGGCGCTGGAGGCGGGGCCAGAGCCAGAGACCAGGCTAATCCCAGACTTTGAAGCTGATGTGGTGTCACTCACAACCTTTCAGGGCCAATATATATATGGAGGAGCCCCTAAAATGACACCCAAACACCCTGAATATATGGAGGAGCCCCTAAAAAGACCCTCACACACCCCGAATATATGGAGAAGCCCCTAAAATGACACCCACACACCCTGAATATATGAAGGAGCCACTAAAAACACACCCATACACCCTGAATATATGGAGGAACCCCTAAAAAGACCCTCACACCCTGTATATATGGAGGAGCCCCTAAAAAGCCCCCCACCCTGAATATATGGAGGAGCCCCTAAAATGACACCCAAACACCCTGACTATATGGAGGAGCCCCTAAAGACACACCCTGAATATATGGAGGAGCCTCTAAAAAGACACCCGCACACCCTGAATATATGGAGGAAACCCTAAAAAGACACCCGCACACCCTGAATATATGGAGGAAACCCTAAAAAGACACCCACACACCCTGAATATATGGAGGAACCCCTAAAAAGCCCCCCACCCTGAATATATGGAGGAGCCCCTAAAATGACACCCAAACACCTTGACTATATGGAGGAGCCCCTAAAGACACACCCTGAATATATGGAGGAGCCTCTAAAAAGACACCCACACACCCTGAATATATGGAGGAACCCCTAAAAAGACACCCACATATCCTGAATATATGGAGGAGCCCCTAAAAAGACACCCGCACACCCTGAATATATGGAGGAGCCCCTAAAAAGACACCCGCACACCCTGAATATATGGAGGAGCCCCTAAAAACACACCCGCACACCCTGAATATATGGAGGAGCTCCTAAAAAGACACCCGCACACCCTGACTATATGGAGGAGCCCCTAAAGACACACCCTGAATATATGGAGGAGCCCCTAAAAAGACACCCGCACACCCTGAATATATGGAGGAGCCCCTAAAAAGACACCCGCACACCCTGAATATATGGAGGAGCCCCTAAAAAGACACCCGCACACCCTGAATATATGGAGGAGCCCCTAAAAAGACACCCGCACACACTGAATATATGGAGGAACCCTTAAAGACAACCACACACCCTGAATATATGGAGGAGCCCCTAAAAAGACACCCACACACCCTGAATATATGGAGGAACCCTTAAAGACAACCACACACCCTGACTATATGGAGGAGCCCCTAAAAAGAAACCCCCACACACCCTGAATATATGGAGGAGCCCCTAAAAAGAAACCCCCACACACCCTGACTATATGGAGGAACCCCTAAAAAGAAACCCCCACACACCCTGAATATATGGAGGAACCCCTAAAAAGAAACCTCCACACCCTGAATATATGGAGGGGTCCCTAAAAAGATACCTGCACTCCCCCATTATTTGGAGACAGCCCCAAAGGGAAGAAAATTATAAACAAAAGGGAAACAAATTGTAAATAATAAGTCTCGTCTCTTCTATCGATACAGTGACATCGAGTTGCAAACCAGATACAAAATATCAAGCAATAAAATGTGTGTTATGATATAGTTCACAAGCTTGGGGAGTGTCGCGGTAAGTCGTCATTCTTTATATTAAATCTGCCACATATTATAATTTGTTATTATGTATTTGAGGTGAAGTAAAAGAAATAAAACAATATGTGAACAAACGATCACGGAAAGAAAGGCTCGTCACGTCTGTGATTACAAACATTAATCGAATGCGTATAAGTGAAACGTCCAGGAAATTCTGCTCTCTAACAGTAATCACTGACATTAAACATTGGATTTTGCAAAATAAAAAATAAATTGTACGCCGCAGGGTCGGCTAATGTTTGATAGAGGAGCGCTGTCCTCATGGATGATGCAACGTTTCCACCCAGGTCAAGGAGACAACAGAGTTTATTCACTGATCTGGGAACTTTGGGGCATTGACAGGAGAACTGCGGATTGAGAATTTTAGGTTGAAATATCTCAAATTAAAATGGCTTTTTTTTGCTGAGTACATAAAGTGTAGGCGGCCGCCTGGTAGTGATGGAAGTAGAGTGAAATGTGGAAACATAACAGACATACAGTAACTCTGCACCACAATCAACTAGTCATAAACCTGTAACATTCACCGATACAAAGTTATTTGTGGATTTATAGCTGAAATAAACATTTAGGAAGAAAGATCAGTACCTTCTAATGGAGGGATCTCAAAGTCAGCCCCCCTCCCACAGCCCCCAGATGCTGCTGAACTATAACTCCCATGAGTCTCTGCCCAGCTATTTTATTCAACGAATTCCTGGAATTTTAGGTCATCAATATCAGGGGCCGGAGATTCGTGATCCCTAATCGAATGTAATATATGGTCAAGTAATAACAGAGTCTGACTGAGGCCTTTAATCAGGAGGTGATAGGCATTACATTACACCTGTACACCCGGAATATACGGAGGAGCCCATAAAAACACACCCACACACCCTGAATATATGGAGGAGCCCGAAAAATTATACCGGTGCACCCAGAATATACGGAGGAGCCCCTAAAAAGACACCCACACACCCTGAATATATGGAGGAGCCCCTAAAAAGACACCCACACACCCTGAATATATGGAGGAGCCCCTAAAAAGACACCCACACACCCTGAATATATGGAGGAGCCCCTAAAAAGACACCCACACACCCTGAATATATGGAGGAGCCCAAAAAATTATACAAGTGCACCGAGAATATATAGAGGAGCCACTGAAAAGACACCCAGACACCACAAATATATGGAGGAGCCCCTAAAATGACAACCACACACCCTGAAAATATGGAGGAGCCCCTAAAAAAACACCCAAACACCCTGAATATATGGAGGAGACACTAAATAGACACCCGCACACCCTGAATATATGGAGGAGCACCTAAACAGAATCACACACACCCTGAATATATGGAGGTGCACCTAAATAGACACCCGCACACCCTGAATATATGGAGGTACCCCTAAATAGACACCCGCACACCCTGAATATATGGAGGAGCCCCTAAAAAGACACCCGCACACCCTGAATATATGGAAGAGCCCCTAAAAAGACACCCGCACACCCTGAATATATGGAGGAGCCTGTTATAGCTGACTATACTAAACCTGTGCTATCACTTTAACTAGTGGCTCTGCCCAGGATGACACAGGTCAGAGGGCACGGCAGCCATCTTCAGGGTCAGTTAGTGTGATGCAGTTATGAAGGCAGATGCATGATCCTGTGTTCCTGTAGTTATCCAAGCCTGTATATAACAGTAAGTGTCCTGCAATAAAGCAATGGTGAACCTGACAGCCCAGCCTCATATCTGAACAAGCAGAGATCATAACAGTGGCGACGAGAATGAGATTTGTAAAGGCCTGCTCAGCCTGAAGAAAAGAAAAAAAAACAGGGATTGAAAGCCAGATAAAGCACACACTCCCATCCAGCAGCAAGATCATGGCACTGATAGGCACATTAACTGAGTTTGATGGAGAGAAAACTTCCTGGAGCTCCTGGGCTGAGAGATTAGAGCAGTACTTCAGTGCTAACACCATACCCCCTGAGAGACAGGTAACACCCCCTGAGAGACAGGTAACACCCCCTGAGAGACAGGTAACACCCCCTGAGAGACAGGTAACACCCCCTGAGAGACAGGGAGCACCCCCTGAGAGACAGGTTGCAGTGTTTCTCACAGCCGTGGGGGCTAACACATATGACACTCTAAGAGACCTTCTGTTCCCTGAGAAACCAGCAAGCAAGGCTCTACAGGAACTTCTGAAACTATTAGAGGATCACTTTCAGCCAAAACCGCTGGAAATTGCAGAAAGATTTCGTTTTTATCAACGGCAGCAGCAGCCGGGCGAAGATATTAAAGCGTATGTGGTGGCCCTTCGCAAATTGGCCTCCACCTGTTCATTTGGGGAGTACCTACCGACAGCTTTGAGAGACAAGTTTGTCCTGGGACTGAATAGTGAAACGATTCAAAGGAAACTTCTGACAGAAAAGGGACTCACCCTTACAAGCGCAGTTGAGATAGCATCAGTCATGGAGATGGCTGTCAGGGATACGGAGGAATTGCACCCTCAGATTCACAAAGAAGGGTGAAAGAGGACGTTTTCAGAACCACAGTTGCTACAGCCAACTGGAGATACAGACCCAAACCCACGCCAGCTTGTTACCGGTGCGGTAATACAGACCACGACTCAAAACCTGTCGGTTTAAGGATCAACCTTGTCATCAATGTGGAAAAATGGGCCATCTCCAACGGGTTTGCCGTAATAGGAATGTACGAGGACAAAAGCCGCAGTACCCTAAGAAGAAGACTTACAAGGTACAGAAATTGACATCATCTTCATCTGACTCAGACAACGATGAGGCATTACATAGTTTATCTATACATCGTATACACTCGTCACACCCTGCAATGACAGTACAAGTAACCATTGAAGGGAAGAGACTAAAGATGGACGTTGATACAGGAGCTGCAGTGTCAGTTATCACACAAAAACAGTGGAAACAATCTTCAGATCCAGGCAACTGTGCGCCCCACTCCAATAAAGCTGCAGACCTACTCAATGCAAGTACTCCATCCACTTGGTTTTGCAAAGGTAAAGGTATCATACAAGGGCCAGACAAAGCGACTACCACTATATATCCTGAGAAACGGAGGACCGCCTCTCTTTGGCAGAGATTGGATCACTCATCTGGAATGCCAGATATCATCAAGAATCCTTGCAACACCCTGACAGTTCCGTCAGGACATGATGATGGATGGGTGGAATCCTTAAAACAGCGTTTCTCTGAGGTTTTCGTTGACGAGTTAGGGAAAATCAAAAATGACTGTGTGAGGCTCAAGCTGAAACCGGATGCTCATCCCAAATTCTTCAAGGCTCGGACAGTACCGTTTGCCCTTAGAGCGGGAGTGGACGCTGAACTAATCCGGCTAGAAGAACAGGGTGTCATTTCCAAGGTAGAGCGCAGTGCTTGGGCATCACCTATTGTTCCAGTAAAGAAATCAAATGGCGAATTGCGCATCTGTGGGGATTTTCGCATGGTGCTGAATAGCCAACTGGAGGTTGACCAGTATCCTCTACCCAGAGTAGATGACATTTTCGCTTCACTTGCTGGGGGACAAAAGTTCACCAAGATTGATCTACGACAAGCTTACTTACAGTTTGAGGTCCACCCCTCTTCTCGAAAATACCTCACCATTAACACTCACAGGGGTTTGTACGAATACAATCGAATGGTGTTTGGCATTGCATCTGCACCAGCCATCTGGCAAAGAAAGATGGATGAAATTTTAGCAGACATTCCCTTCACTCAGTGTCTATTAGACGACATGCTCATCACTGGTCGCACGGACCAAGAACACAAGCAGAATGTAGAGCTCGTTTTACAAAGACTTCAGGACCAAGGTCTCAAGGTAAATTTGACAAAATGTAAATTCATGGTGCCTAAATTGGAGTTTTGTGGCCACTTAGTAGATGCAGAGGGCATTCATACTGTTGAAGACAAGGTCGATGCTTTAGTCAAAGCTCCAGCCCCAACAAGTGTCCATCAACTACGATCCTACCTTGGCCTGCTTAACTACTATAATAAATTTCTTCCAGACCTTGCTCATACATTGTTTCCACTGCATAAGCTCCTGGAGAAACACTCCAGGTGGGACTGGTCAGCTAAATGTCAACATGCTTTTGAGTCCTCTAAACGGAAACTGTTAGCGTCACGTATGCTTGTGCACTACGACCTCCAGAAGCCTCTCACCCTGGCTTGTGATGCCTCTCCTTATGGTCTGGGCGCTGTTCTTTCCCAACATCCTACCGGATGGCTCTGAGAAACCGGTGGCCTTCGCCTCCAGATCCTTGACGAAGACAGAGAGCAATTACTCTCAAATTGATAAAGAGGCACTTGCATTGATATGGGCAATTCGGAAGTTTCACCTTTACCTGTATGGTAGAGAGTTTACCATTTTAACGGATCATAAACCGCTTCTTCAAATTTTTAGCCCTGACAAAGAAATCTCTCAGACAACTGCAGCCCGTCTCCAGCGCTACGCCCTGTTCTTGGGAGCATACAGTTACCGCATACAGTATCGAAGTCATGATGACAATGCAAATGCAGATGCAATGTCCCGTCTCACAGAACTGCCTCTAGAGTCGACACCATCAGTCAAGAGTTGTAGGTACACCACCTCACACCTCCTTACTTCCAGAGAGATAGCAGTCCAATACTGTGAAGGATACCCATCTGACAAACGTGCTTACCTTTATATACGAGACGGCTGGCCTGCGACGGTATCACAGGAACATGAACCTTACTACAGGAAGCGAATGGAATTGTTGTGAAGGATAATTGTGTCTTATGGGGAGACCGAGTGGTCATTCCAAAAACCCTCCAGAGACACATCTTGGACTTGCTACATACTGGTCACCCTGGAACCACGCGGATGAAACAGAAAGCAAGGGGCTATGTGTGGTGGCCGAACATAGATGCAGATATCACGGCATATGTCAATGCTTGTGTAGGATGTGCACAAACTGCCAGAGACCCTCCTCGAGGATGCATTCAACCCTGGACTTGGCCCACGGTTCCCTGGTTTCGCCTTCACTTGGATTTTGCGGGTCCCATAAGGGGACAAACCTTCTTGATTATAATTGATGCCCACTCAAAATGGCCAGAGGTCATTCCAGTTACCCAGCTGACTACAAAGGCAACAGTTGCCATATTATTGCATCTTTTTGCTTCGTTTGGGTATCCCAGGGAGATTGTCACAGATAATGGTGCCCAATTCACAAGTCAGGAGTTCCAGAGTTTTGTTACGGTGCATAATATCAAGCACAAATTAACCGCCCCCTATCACCCAGCCACCAATGGGCAAGCAGAGCGGTTTGTACAAACTTTCAAGAACTATTTCAAGGCCTCCTTGGCTGTGACTAGCCAGAGGTCCATATCGCCTCAGCAGTTAGACTCTTTCCTGTTTACTTACGGAACTACACCACATGCCACCACTGGTACGACACCAGCTGAGCTTATGTTGGGAAGACAGCCATGGACTGCTTTTGACATGCTTCGCCCTCAGACCGTTCATGAACATGTATTACAATCCCAAGAAAAGATGGTGAAGTCCAAAGAGTCTCCTGTTTTTGCAACCCACCAGGAGGTCTGGACTCGATAGTATGGATCTGCCAACAGTCGGTGGCTGCCTGCTACCGTTGCAGAATTTTTGGGACCCAAGATGTACAGAGTCCGCCTGGAAGATGGTTCCATTACCAGACGACATGTAGACCAGCTACGGTCTCGTTTACGGGTGCCTGAACCCTTAACGTCCCCAACCCTACGGGGTCCGGTGTCCACATCTAATGCGTCGGAGGACATCTGGAATGGTGTCTGGGTTGACTCGGAAACTTTGGACTCGTCTCCTGTGGGTATTTGTGACTCTGGTTCAGAGGTTCCCCCTGACCCCTCTGTACCCTCCTTGACCCCACCAGTTGATCTTTCATCCAATCCTACCGCCTCCAACACCCCGCCTGCTGGTGGACGTCCCCAACGCCCTCCTGACCGCTTACTTCTTCAAGAACGGATAAGAGACTTCCGTCGGTCCTCACGTAGGGCCCAGAAAGATGTGGATGATGATTTGGCCCCGCAATTTTCTTCAGAAGACTAGTCATCAGTTTTTCAGTGACACTCTCCAAGTTCCTCAGATGAACTGTGTTCGATTGTTCTGGTTGTTGATTTGTTACTAGGTTTTTGTTATGTTGTTCTGGTTTTGTTTTTGGGGTGGGGAGGAAGGTGTTATAGCTGACTATACTAAACCTGTGCTATCACTTTAACTAGTGGCTCCGCCCAGGATGACACAGGTCAGAGGGCACGGCAGCCATCTTCAGGGTCAGTTAGTATGATGCAGTTATGAAGGCAGAAGCATGATCCTGTGTTCCTGCAGTTATCCAAGCCTGTATATAACAGTAAGTGTCCTGCAATAAAGCAATGGTGAACCTGACAGCCCAGCCTCATATCTGAACAAGCAGAGATCATAACAGAGCCCCTAAAAAGACACCCGCACACCCTGAATATATGGAGGAGCCCCTAAAAAGACACCCGCACACCCTGAATATATGGAGGAGCCCCTAAAAAGACACCCGCACACCCTGAATATATGGAGGAGCCCCTAAATAGACACCCGCACACCCTGAATATATGGAGGAGCACCTAAACAGACACCCACACACCCTGAATATATAGAGGTACCCCTAAAAAGACACCCGCACACCCTGAATATATGGAGAAGCCCAAAAAATTATACCGGTGCACCTAGAATATATGGAGGAGCCCCTAAATAGACATCCGCACACCCTGAATATATGGAGGAGCCCCTAAAAAGACACCCACACACCCTGAATACAGTCAGGTCCAGAAATATTGGGACATCAACACAATTCTAACATCTTTGGCTCTATACACCACCACAATGGAGTTGGAATGAAACAAACACAATGTGCTTTAACTGCAGACTGTCAGCTTTAATTTGAGGGTATGTACATCCAACTCAGGTGAACGGTGTAGGACTTACAGCAGTTTGCAGATGTGCCTCCCACTTGTTAAGGGACCAAAAGTAATGGGACAATTGGCTTCTCAGCTGTTCCATGGCCAGGTGTGTGATATTCCCTCATTACCCCAATTACAATGTGCAGATAAAAGGCCCAGTGTTCATGTCAAGTGTGCTATTTGCATTTGGAATCTGTTGCTGTCAACTCTCAAGATGAGATCCAAAGAGCTGTCACTATCCGTGAAGCAAGCCATCATTAGGCTGAAGAAACAAAACAAACCCATCAGAGAGATAGCAAGAACATTAGGCGTGGCCAAAACAACTGTTTGGAACATTCTCAAAAAGAAGGAACACATCGGTGAGCTCAGCAACACCAAAAGACCCGGGTGACCACGGAAAACCACTGTGGTGGATGAATGAAGAATTCTTTCCCTGGTGAAGAAAACACCCTTCACAACAGTTGGCCAGATCAAGAACACTCTCCAGGAGGTAGGTGTATGTGTGTCAAAGTCAACAATCAAGAGAAGACTTCACCAGAGTGAATACAGAGGGTTCACCACAAGATGTAAACCATTGGTGAGCCTCAAAAAACAGGAAGGCCAGATTAGAGTTTGCCAAACAACACCTAACAAAGCCTTCACAGTTCTGGAACAAGATCCTATGGACAGATGAGACCAAGATCAACTTGTACCAGAGTGATGGGAAGAGAAGAGTATGAAGAAGGAAAGGAACTGCTCATGATCCTAAGCAAACCACCTCATCAGTGAAGCATGGTGGTGGTAGTGTCATGGCGTGGGCATGTATGGCTGCCAATGGAACTGGTTCTCTTGTATTTATTGATGATGTGACTGCTGACAAAAGCAGCAGGATGAATTCTGAAGTGTTTCGGGCAATATTATCTGCTCACATTCAGCCAAATGCTGCAGAACTCATTGGACGGCGCTTCACAGAGCAGATGGACAATGACCCAAAGCATACTGCAAAAGCAACCAAAGAGTTTTTGAAGGGACAGAAGTGGAATGTTATACAATGGCGGCCAAGTAAATCACCTGAGCTGAATCCCATTGAGCATGCATTTCACTTGCTGAAGACAAAACTGAAGGGAAAATGCCCCAAGAACAAGCAGGAACTGAAGACAGTTGCAGTAGAGGCCTGGCAGAGCATCACCAGGGATGAAACCCGGCGTCTGGTGATGTCTATGCGTTCCAGACTTCAGGCTGTGATTGACTGCAAAGGATTTGCAACCAAGTATTAAGAAGGGAAAGTTTGATTTATGATTATTATTCTGTCCCATTACTTTTGGTCCCTTAACAAGTGGGAGGCACATCTGCAAACTGCTGTAAGTCCTACACCGTTCACCTGAGTTGGATGTACATACCCTCAAATTAAAGCTGACAGTCTGCAGTTAAAGCACATTGTGTTTGTTTCATTCCAACTCCATTGTGGTGGTGTATAGAGCCAAAGATGTTAGAATTGTGTCGATGTCCCAATATTTCTGGACCTGACTGTATATGGAGGAGCCCCTAAAAAGACACCCTCACACCCTGAATATGTGGAGGAGCCCCTAAAAGACACCCACACACCCTGAATATATGGAGGAGCCCCTAAAAGACACCCGAACACACTGAATATATGAAGGATCCTCTTATTAAAACATAAAGGGCATTGGGGGTATTAGAATGGCAGAGCAATATGGCGCCCACATAGGGAGGGTAGGAGGTGTTTTAGTGAAAAGAAGCAATCCCGGAGAACAAATATTATTTTAATTCAATTTCCAGATAATCCGGCCGTTCGTTTGTCACCGAGAGTGAGTTTAATCATTAGTGATACTAAAAATCAACAAAGTGATGTCATCAACAGATTTCTGGAAAACTCAATAACACCCATTAAAAAAAACAACATATATATATTTATATACATTGTATATCACGTTGGAGATGGAGCACGTCTGGAGATAAAGACAAATCCTCAAAAATAATGATTAAGAAAAGATTTTATAGAAAAATGTATTGTGGATTATTCGAGCTCAACAGTCCCTGACTTCTTGGTACATTATCAGCTGGTTTCAGGTCAGTGCACTATGGACATTGATACCTGCATGGATGTTTTGGTGTGCGTTTCCTAGATTAACTAATCCCAAACATAGAAATGGGCCTGAGATATTGCAGGATGGGTCCTCGGGCGGCGTTGGCTAGTGTACACAGTTTATGCAATGGTCATTTCATATTGCACAGCATATGCATGATCAACAGACATACGCAGCACATATGATGATCGATAGACATACACAGCACATATGATGATCGATAGACATACACAGCACATATGATGATCGATAGACATACACAGCACATATGATGATCGATAGACATACACAGCACATATGATGATCGATAGACATACACAGCACATACGATGATCGATCAACATACACAGCACATACAATGGTGTGATGATGACAAGCTAATGAACACTGTATATTTTATAGTCAACGAGTGATTGGACGTGTTCACGACCAAACCCAACGTGAAACGCAGCTGGCTAAACATCATGGTTTTGGAGACACCTCAACATATCAGAAGTCCTCGTTCCTCAGTCAATCAAGCATCTGAAACTGAGGAAGGTGTGCAGGGCAGGTATGGTGGAAAAAACCCTCTTGTGAGTGGTGCACACCAGGAACTTCACTTCCTACCTACAAGGGCCAAGTGAATGGCCGGGTTAGGCTAAGGTCAGACTAACAAAGTATGAACGTGCGTTTAGCCGCACGAAATCACGGCCGTGCTAGCAGCAAATGACGTCCAATGCCGGGCAGCATACAAAGAACGGCCGCACGAAAGTCCGGCTGCGCAACGCAGGTGGCAAATGAACGCATTTTTTCGAGAACGTCAAACCGCTAGTACTGACGTACAGAGTGCGCTGCGGCCGCATAGCGGCGTGTTTACGTGATTGGGAGACGTCAGACGCTGCACACGTCCGGC
This sequence comes from Leptobrachium leishanense, assembly GCA_009667805.1. Taxonomy (NCBI): domain Eukaryota; kingdom Metazoa; phylum Chordata; class Amphibia; order Anura; family Megophryidae; genus Leptobrachium; species Leptobrachium leishanense. Next base: position 2,674,760 of record CM019073.1, on the reverse strand, counting down.
CAACATAACGTCCAGACACAAAAAGTGTTTTATTGATGATCCGTACAAAATCACGGACGAAAATGCGCATCGTATGACCGCTATCGCGTATTCCGTGAAAAAATACGTCCATTCGTTCGAACGCACTTTTTCACCGACAACGCGAAAAATGCGTTAGTCTGACCCTAGCCTAAAATGACCAAACCCTGTGTGAAGCAAACATTGGTGTGATGATGAGCTGATGAACATCTATATATATATAAACGCGAAAGTCCTGACTGACTGACTGACTCATCAACGCCCAGCTGAAACCATTTAACCTAGGAACGTGAAATTTTGAAGGTGCACTGTTTTTATGATGTAGGCACCCACTAAGGAAGGATTTTTGGAAAGTCCGCCCCTAAGGGGGTGTAAAAAGGGGATTGAATATTTTAAACAGGATACCTATAGCTCAAAAACAGAAGATGTTACAGACGTGAAAATCGGTATTTAGATTCATCTTGACAAATAAAAAAACATGTATTTTACCGTTTTTTCAAATATTCAACGGGGGCAAAAAAAGGGGGTTGAATATTTTAAATATTTTAAACACAATACCTATATCTTAAAAACAGAAGATGTTACAGACGTGAAAATCGGTATTTAGATTCATCTTGACAAATAAAAAAACACGTATTTTACCATTTTCTGAAAATTCCTTGGGGGGGGGCAAAAAGGGGGGTTGAATACTTTTATCATAAAACGCAAAACTCCTGACTGACTCATCAGCGCCCAACTGAAACCATTTAACCTAGGAATGTGAAATTTTGAAGGTGCACTGTTTTTATGATGTAGGCACCCACTAAGGAAGGATTTTTGGAAACTCCACCCCTAAGGGGGCGAAAAAGGGGGTTGAATATTTTAAACAGTATACCTATATCTTAAAAACAGAAGATGTTACAGGTGTGAAGTTTGGTAATATAATCATTTGAAAATAAAGAAACAGGTGTTTTACCATTTTCCAAAAATCCAAGTGGGGGGGTAAAAAAAGGAGGGGTGAATACTTTTAAACAGGATACCTACATCTCAAAAACAGAAGGTGTTACAGGCGTGAAAAATGGTATTTAGATTTGTCTTGAGAAACAAAAAACCACCTATTTAAGGCTAGGGTCAGACTGAGGCAGTGCGAACGCGCGTGCAGCCGCACTTAATCACGGCCGCACTAGCAGCAGATGCCGGGCAATGACGGCCAATATACGAAGTACGGTCGCACAAAAGTCCGGCTGCGCAACGCAAGTGGAAAATGAACGCATTTTTTCGAGAACGTGAAACCGCAGGTACTGACGTACAGAGTGCGCTGCGTCCGCTAGCGGCGTGTGTGCGTGATTAGGAGACGTCAGACGCTGCTAATGTCCGGCCAACATAACGTCCAGACACAAAAAGAGTTTTATTGATGATCCGTACAAAATCACGGACGAAAATGCGCATAGTATGACCACTATCACGTATTCTGTGAAAAAATGCGTCCATTCGTTCGAACGCACTTTTTCACAGACAACATAAAAATGCGTTCGTCTGACCCTAGCCTTACCATTTTCCAAAAATCCAGTGGGAGGGGGAAAAAAGGGGGTTGAATACCTTTATCAGTATACCTATATTTCCAAAACCCAAAGATGTTACAGGTGTGAAATCTGGCACTTACAATCTTCTTGAAAAATAAAAAAAAACACATGTTTTACCATTTTTCAAGAATCCCACATGGTGGGTGAAAAAAAGGGGGGGTGAATACTTTTCAACAGGATACCTATAATCTCAAAAACAGAAGATGTTACAGACGTGAAAATTGGTATTTAGATTCGTCTTGAAAATAGAAACAACACGTATTTTACCATTTTCCAAAAATCCAGTGGGGGGGGCAAAAAGGGGGATGAATACTTTTATCACTATACCTATATTTCAAAAACCAATGATGTTACAGGTGTGTAATTCGATATTTACAAGTTTCGTGCAAAAAAAACCCAAAACATGTTTTACCATTTTCCGAAAATCCAGTTGAGGGGGGTGGGGGAAAGGGATTCGAATACGTTTATCAGTATACCTAGATTTCAAAAACCAAAGATGTTACAGGTGTGAAATTTGGCACTTACATTTTTCTTGAAAAATAAAAAAACACATATTTTACAATTTTCCAAAAATCCCAAGTGGGGGGGAACCCACTACCAAAAAAACCTCAAGTTTCTTTTAAAAAACTATTTTAACAAATCCTAAAATCCACACGAGCGAAGCCGCGGGCAAAAACTAGTATGTTATAGTCAGCAAGTGATTGGATGGGTTAACGACCAAACCCAACATGAAACGTGGCTGGCTAAACATCATGGTTTTGGAGTCCCGTCAACATATCAGAAGCACTCGTTTCTCGGTGGACCAGTCAGTTGAAACTGAAGGTGTGGAGGTCAAGCATGGTGGACACACACATTTTTTGTGAATGGTGCACACCAGGAACTTCACTGTTCACTTTTCAGTCTTGAGAGAGACTAGTGGGTTTTCATTTATACCCTCCCCAGAAACAATTCCATTGGGATTAAAAACAAAAACGCGGAACGGGACAGCAGCAAAGATAACCTAGGGCTTTTTCTGGCTGGGGAGGGCATAAATGAAAACCCACCAGTCTTCCTCATGACTGAGAAGCAGCACGAGCATATATGGCTTGCTTAGAAAGAAGCTCTTGACTTCAATAGGTAGGACTCGCCTTGCCAGAGGTGCCTTGACGCGACGGGTAGCTTACATTTCAATGGCCATTAAAGAAAACCAAAACCTCTAATTGTGTTTTTTTACACAGTGTTATTGGGATAAGAGCAGGTGACACTTTTTTTCTTGCTATGTTTTACCTCTCCGACCACATACTACATTAACTGTGCAGCACCCCCCTCCAATTTAACCCCTCCCTTCAGACTTAAGCCTCCAGTTAAGCATGAGGATATATTGGCATAATTAATGAGGACCCATCAGCTCTCCAAGCAGATTCTCAGCCGTCCATCAAACCCAGTAGGTGGAGGAATATCTGCTTGTCTTCTGACCCCTTCTTATCACTATCCTTATCATAAATGCCCATTCGAGAGTTTGATCTGGTCAATGCAGCGTTTCTTTGCCTATACTACATCTCACTCTATCATAGCTCCTGATGACGCCGATTATGGGGCGAAACGCATAGAGTTAGGAGTGATTTTTCTTTTTTATTACGAATGATTATACTTCTGCCGAGTTCCTTAAAGCTTGATAATGTTTCTTGGGGAGGCGGCTGTTTGAGCGCTCACAGCAGCATCTATGGTTGGAGAGACTTTATCGGCCGCCGCCGCCGCACGGGTTATTTAGCTTCACCTACATTGAAACGAGTAGATTTCATGTGTCTTCATAATCCTCAATCCCTCAGCTATAGCCGTCAGCCTCTGCTCTTTCCTGTTTTGCCACGGACGTATAGGAGTCCCAAACTAAGGAGACTTAAAGGGCTATAGCTCTATTAGTTCTACCCTTCCTATACTATAATAGAGTAAGGCTTGGCGTGTCCGTCGCCAAGCCTTACTCTGCGCATGCGCGCGCAACCAGCGGCGGTTGGCTGCACGCGCATGCAACCGCCGCGGCACGAGCCGGCTGTGCGCTCGCCGCGGCGGTTGCAAGATGCACACAGCAGCCGGGTAGAGGCTGCGCTCGCAGCCTCTACCCGGCTGCCGCGCGCATCCAACCCCTGAGCGGCGAAGGGAAAGTTCCCTCGCTTCCGCTCTTTAAAGGACCCAAGCCGCGGTCACGTGGGAGTCCCACGTGACCGCGGCTTAGGTCCTTCAACGAGCGGAAGCGCGGAAACTTTCCCTTCGCCGCTCAGGCAGGTAAGTATGCCGGAGCTCCAGGGGCGGCTGTCCGAATGCCAATAGAGCATTCGAACAGCTGCCCCATGTCTGGTCTGGGGTCTGAGCTTGGGGGCAAATATCCATGAGAGCTTGGGGGCAAATATCCATGAGCTGGGGCAGTATATCCATGTGCTGGGGCAGTATATCCACGAGCTGGGGCAGTATATCCACGAGCTGGGGCAATATCCACGAGCTGGGGCAATATATCCATGTGCTGGGGCAGTATCCATGAGCTGGGGCAGTATTAACAATAGACTGCCCTCTGGGCAGGCTTTCCAACTAGTTGACTATAATACAGCATTACACGCTAATGAGCCGCTCTCGATAGTTTGAGGCAAAGTATTATGTGATCAAGGATTTTGCGCCGACAATGGTTTGCTACTAAGCTCCATGTGATACATGTAGCTAAAGGGTGAATTCTGTGAATGAAGGAACAGTAAATATTGCTGCAGTTACGATTGTGCTCTACAAGTCACAATTAATATATTTGAAGTTGATCAAATATTTAAAAAATTATGGGTGACTTTTCGATGGTATGACAATGTTGCAAACGCCCCTTTGTCAATCTCTTCACTGGGTCCCGGTTTCCTGCCCCTGCTTATAGTGGCATAACTAGAAAACTCAGGGTTCAGGTACGGCCACCCACCCCCACCCAAGGCAAAAACATATTTTGTCAACCCCCCCCCCCCATCACCATGCACTGAACCCCTGCAGGTCCACAATGTTGACTCCAGACAATCAGTGTCCCATTGTTTTTCAGGACCACTATGACAACTTCAGCCCATCCTATTTTTAATGTAATGTGCATTATGTATATCTCAATGAGCTCCACAGCAATAAAACTTACAGTAATGTGCGCTGTGTATGAGCGTATCACAGAGCTCCACAGCAATAAAACTCACAATAATGTGCAGTGTGTATGAGCGTATCACAGAGCTCCACAGCAATAAAACTTACAGTAATGTGCAGTGTGTATGAACGCATCACAGAGTTCCACAGCAATAAAACTCACAATAATGTGCAGTGTGTATGAGCGTATCACAGAGCTCCACAGCAATAAAACTTACAGTAACGTGCAGTGTGTATGAACGCATCACAGAGTTCCACAGCAATAAAACTCACAATAATGTGCAGTGTGTATGAGCGTATCACAGAGCTCCACAGCAATAAAACTCACATTAATGTGCGCTGTGTATGAGCGTATCACAGAGCTCCACAGCAATAAAACTCACAGTAATGGGCGGTATGTATGAGCGTATCACAGAACTCACAAATAAATATAAAATATTGTTAAAATAAATAATGTATGGAAATAATATTTAATTTATTTAAGCACAATTAAGTTAAATATGAAAAAAATATTATATTAAGATAAATTATATTATATAAAAACATATAATTGTTACCATACCTAACTTTGTTTTGCAGAGAGGGGGCTGAATTCCTCTTCATCCTGTGACCAAAAAAACAACAAATTGAAGTGCAACGAAACCCCCCCACATCTAAATACTAATCATAGTAACAAATCATTAGTAGTGTATCAGGTCAGTCCCCAGCAAGAGTGGGGTTAACCCTTAATATGATACACAAAACAATGAAGTGATGAAATCATAAGACTTAACTTTCAATAGTGCAATTTATAAACAATCTTGTAGAGAAACTCCTGACACAATCTCCATAAAAACAAAGATAAATAAAGGAGGATACATTGTCTAGGCTGGTATAACATGTATTTATGGGAAGTTCCCTAATCTGTTAGTCTGTCACTAGTAGGACCAGTATAAAGTCTCCATAGAGAGTAGGAGATGAACCTTCGTGGGAAAGAAATAAAAATAATACAGAGCCTAATCCACTATGCATTTCACAAATTACATAGAGTCATCAGAAGTTAATAATCAGGATTAGCTCAGGTCACGTTGTTTTTCAAAGGATTGATTTTTGTTTTTCAACGTGAATTGAGCTAAACTGGATTATTAACTCCTGATGACACTATCAGGGTTATTCACAGAGCACCAATTGTCACCGACAGTTCGGTGCTCTCCCATTCCCTGCACTTCGGCGAGTCCGATTCACCGACCATACGGTGGATTCAGCATTCACCGCAGGGTCCCCGAAATGATGGGAACAAGCCGCCGAACACATCTGAAAACCCTCTGCAAAACCCATTAACACATCCGAAAAACCGCTGGAAAAACACAGAACCTATCCGAAAAACCACCGGAAAAACACAGAACCTATCTGAAAAACAACCAGAAAAACACAGAACCTATCCGAAAAACCACCAGAAAAACACAGAACCTATCCGAAAAACTGCTGGAAAAAACACAGAACCTATCCAAAAAACCACCAGAAAAACACAGAACCGATCCGAAAAACCACTGGAAAAACACAGAACCTATCCGAAAAACCACCGGAAAAACACAGAACCGATCCGAAAAACCACCGGAAAAACACAGAACCGATCCAAAAAACCACCGGAAAAACACAGAACCTATCCAAAAAACCACCGGAAAAACACAGAACCTATCCAAAAAACCACCGTAAAAACACAGAACCGATCCGAAACATCTCCGGAAAAACACAGAACCTATCCGAAAAACCACCGTAAAAACACAGAACCTATCCAAAAAACCACTGGAAAAACACAGAACCTATCCAAAAAAACACTGGAAAAACACAGAACCTATCCAAAAAACCACCGGAAAAACACAGAAACTATCCAAAAAACCACCGGAAAAACAGAACCTATCCAAAAAAACACCGTAAAAACACAGAACCTATCCAAAAAAACACAGGAAAAACAGAACCTAACAGAAAAACCACCGGAAAAACACAGAACCTATCCAAAAAACCACCGGAAAAACAGAACCTATCCAAAAAACCACCGTAAAAACACAGAACCGATGCGAAAAAACACCGGAAAAACACAGAACCTATCCAAAAAAACACCGGAAAAACAGAACCTACCCAAAAAACCACCGTAAAAACAGAACCTATCCGAAAAACCACCAAAAAAACACTGAACCTAACCGAAACACCTCCGGAAAAACAAAGAACCTATCCGAAAAACCACCGGAAAAACACAGAACCTATCCGAAAAACCACCGGAAAAACACAGAACCTATCCAAAAAACCACAGGAAAAACAGAACCTAACAGAAAAACCACCGGAAAAACACAGAACCTATCCGAAAAACCACCAGAAAAACACAGAACCAATCCGAAACACCTCCGTAAAGACAGAACCTATCCGAAAAACCACCGGAAAAACACAGAACCGATGCGAAAAAATACCGGAAAAACACAGAACCTATCCAAAAAAACCACTGGAAAAACACAGAACCTATCCAAAAAACCACCGGAAAAACACAGAACCTATCCGAAAAACCACCGGAAAAACACAGAACCGATGCGAAAAAACACCGGAAAAACACAGAACCTATCCGAAAAAACCACAGAAAAAACACAGAACCTATCCAAAAAAACACCGGAAAAACACAGAACCGATCCAAAAAACCACCGGAAAAACACAGAACCTATCCAAAAAACCTCCGTAAAGACAGAACCTAACTGAAAAACTACCGGATAAACACAGAACCTATCCAAAAAAACCACCGGAAAAAACACAGAACCGATCCGAAAAACCATCGGAAAAACACAGAATCAATCCAAAAAACCACCAGAAAAAACACAGAACCGATCCAAAAAACCACAGGAAAAACAGAACCTATCCAAAAAACCACAGGAAAACAGAACCTATCCGAAAAACTACCGTAAAAACACAGAACCTATCCGAAAAAACCACTGGAAAAACACAGAACCTATCCAAAAAACCACCGGAAAAACACAGAACCGATCCAAAAAACCACCGGAAAAAACAGAACCTATCCAAAAAACACCGTAAAAAACACAGAACCTATCCAAAAAACCACAGGAAAACACAGAACCTATCCAAAAACCACCAGAAAAACACAGAACCTATCCGAAACCACTGGAAAAACACCTATCCGAAAAAACCACCAGAAAAACACAGAACCGATGCGAAAAAACACTGGAAAAACACAGAACCTATCCGAAAAACCACCGGAAAAACACAGAACCGATGCGAAAAAACACCGGAAAAACACAGAACCTATCCGAAAAAACCACCAGAAAAACACAGAACCTATCCGAAAAACCACCGGAAAAAACAGAACCTATCTGAAAAACACCAAAAAAACACTGAACCTAACCGAAAAACTACCGTAAAAACACAGAACCTATCCGAAAACCTCCGGAAAAACACAGAACCTAACCGAAAAACTACCGTAAAAACACAGAACCTATCCAAAAAACACCGGAAAAAACAGAACCTAACCGAAAAACCACCAGAAAAACACAGAAGCTATCCGAAAAACCACCAGAAAACACAACCTATCCAAAAAAACACCGAAAAACAGAACCTAACCGAAAAACTACCGTAAAAACACAGAACCTATCCAAAAAACCACTGGAAAAACACAGAACCTATCCAAAAAACCACTGGAAAAACACAGAACCTATCCAAAAAAACACTGGAAAAACACAGAACCTATCCAAAAAACCACCGGAAAAACAGAACCTATCCAAAAAAACACCGTAAAAACACAGAACCTATCCGAAAAACCACCAGAAAAACACAGAACCTATCCAAAAAACACCGGAAAAAACAGAACCTACCCAAAAAAACACCGTAAAACAGAACCTATCCGAAAAACCACCAAAAAAACACTGAACCTATCCGAAACACCTCCGGAAAAACACAGAACCTATCCAAAAAACCACCGGAAAACACAGAACCTATCCAACAAAACACCGGAAAAACAGAATCTAACCGAAAAACCACCAGAAAAACACAGAACCTATCCAAAAAAACACCGGAAAAACAGAACCTAACCGAAAAAACTACCGTAAAAACACAGAACCTATCCGAAAACACCGGAAAAAAAAACACAGAATCGATCCGAAACACTCTGGAAACCACAGAAACCTATCCGAAAAACCACCGGAAAAAAAAACAGAACCTATCCAAAAAACCACCGGAAAAACACAGAACCTATACAAAAAAACCACCGGAAAACACAGAACCTATCCAAAAAACCACCGGAAAAACAGAACCTATCCAAAAAAAACACCGGAAAAACAGAACCTAACCGAAAAACTACCGGTAAAAAACACTGAACCTATCAAAAAACCACCAGGAAACAGAGAACCTATCCAAAAAACCACTGTAAACAGAACCTATCCGAAACACCGCCGGAAAAACACAGAACCTATCTGAAAAACCACCGGAAAAACACAGAACCTATCCAAAAAAACACCGGAAAAACACAGAACCTATCGAAAAAACCACCGAAAAACAGAACCTAACCGAAAAAACTACGGTAAAAACACAGAACCTATCCACAAAAACACCGGAAAAACAGAACCTAACCGAAAAACCACCAGAAAAACACAGAACCTATCCAAAAAACACCGGAAAAACAGAACCTAACCGAAAAACTACCGTAAAAACACAGAACCTATCCGAAAAAACCACGGAAAAACACAGAGAATCGATCCGAAACACCTCCGGAAAAACACAGAACCTATCCAAAAAAAACACCGGAAAAAACAGAACCTAACCGAAAAGCTACCGAAAAACACAGAACCTATCCGAAAAACCACCAGAAAAACACAGAACCAATCCGAAACACCTCCGTAAAACAGAACCTATCGAAAAACACCGGAAAAACACAGAACCGATGCGAAAAAATACCGGAAAAAACAGAACCTATCCAAAAAACCACTGGAAAAACACAGAACCTATCCAAAAAACCACCGGAAAAACAAAACCTATCCAAAAAAAACACCGTAAAAACACAGAACCTATCCAAAAAACCACAGGAAAAACAGAACCTATCCGAAAAACCACCGGAAAACACAGAACCGATGCGAAAAAACACCGGAAAAACACAGAACCTATCCGAAAAACCACCAGGAAAACACAGAACCTATCCAAAAAAAACACCGGAAAAACACAGACCGATCCAAAAAAACACCGGAAAAACACAGAACCTATCAAAAAACCTCCGTAAAGACAAACCTAACTGAAAAACTACCGGATAAACACAGAACCTATCCAAAAAACCACCGGAAAAACACAGAACCGATCCGAAAAATACCGAAAAACACAGAACCTATCCAAAAAACCCACTGAAAAAACACAGAACCTATCCAAAAAACCACTGGAAAAACACAGAACCTATCCAAAAACCACCGGAAAAACAGAACCTATCCAAAAAAACACCGTAAAAAACACAGAACCTATCCAAAAAACCACCAGGAAAACAGAACCTATCCGAAAAACCACCGGAAAAACACAGAACCGATGCGAAAAAACACCGGAAAAACACAGAACCTATCCGAAAAACCACCAGAAAAAAACAGAACCTATCCAAAAAAACCGGAAAAACACAGAACCGATCCAAAAAACCACCGGAAAAACACAGAACCTATCCAAAAAAACCTCCGTAAAGACAGAACCTAACTGAAAAACTACCGATAAACACAGAACTATCCAAAAAACCACCGGAAAAACACAGAACCGATCCGAAAAACCATCGAAAAACACAGAACCAATCCAAACCAACAGAAAAACACAGAACCGATCCAAAAAACCACAGGAAAAACAGAACCTATCCGAAAAAACCACAGGAAAAAGAAAACTATCCGAAAAACTACCGTAAAAACACAGAACCTATCCGAAAAACCACTGGAAAAACACAGAACCTATCCAAAAAACCACCGGAAAAACACAGAACCGATCCAAAAAACCACCGGAAAAACAGAACCTATCCGAAAAACCACCGGAAAAACACAGAACCTATCCGAAAAACCACTGGAAAAACACAGAACCTATCCAAAAAACCACCGGAAAAACACAGAACCGATCCAAAAAACCACCGGAAAAACAGAACCTATCCAAAAAAACACCGTAAAAACACAGAACCTATCCAAAAAACCACAGGAAAAACAGAACCTATCCAAAAAACCACAGGAAAAACACAGAACCTATCCGAAAAACCACCGGAAAAACACAGAACCTATCCGAAAAACCACCGGAAAAACACAGAACCTATCTGAAAAACCACCAGAAAAACACAGAACCTATCCGAAAAACCACCAGAAAAACACAGAACCTATCCGAAAAACCACCGGAAAAACACAGAACCTATCCGAAAAACCACCGGAAAAACACAGAACCTATCCAAAAAACCACCGGAAAAACAGAACCTATCCAAAAAACCACCGGAAAAACACAGAACCTATCCGAAAAACCACCGGAAAAACACAGAACCTATCCAAAAAACCACCGGAAAAACAGAACCTATCCAAAAAACCAGGAAAACACAGAACCTATCCAAAAAACCACCGGAAAAAGAACCTAACCAAAAAAACCACCGGAAAAACAGAACCTATCCAAAAAACCACCGAAAAACACAGAACCTATCCGAAAAAACCTCCGGAAAAACAGAACCTATCCAAAAACCACCGGAAAAACACAGAACCTATCCGAAAAAACACCGGAAAAACACAGAACCTATCCAAAAAAACACCGGAAAAACAGAACCTATCCAAAAAACCACCGGAAAAACAGAACCTATCCAAAAAACCACCGGAAAAACACAGAACCTATCCGAAAAACCACCAGAAAAACACAGAACCTATCCGAAAAACCACCGAAAAACACAGAACCTATCCGAAAAACCACCGGAAAAACACAGAACCTATCCAAAAAACCACCGGAAAAACACAGAACCGATCCGAAAAACCATCGAAAAAACACAGAACCTATCCAAAAAACCACCGGAAAAACAGAACCTATCCAAAAAAACACCGTAAAAACACAGAACCTATCCAAAAAACCACAGGAAAAACAGAACCTAACAGAAAAACCACCGGAAAAACACAGAACCTATCCGAAAAACCACCAGAAAAACACAGAACCAATCCGAAACACCACCGTAAAGACAGAACCTATCCGAAAAAACCACGGAAAAACACAGAACCTATGCGAAAAAATACCGGAAAAACACAGAACCTATCCAAAAAAACCACTGGAAAAACACAGAACCTATCCAAAAAACCACCGGAAAAACACAGAACCTATCCGAAAAACCACCGGAAAAACACAGAACCGATGCGAAAAAACACCGGAAAAAACACAGAACCTATCCGAAAAACCACCAGAAAAACACAGAACCTATCCAAAAAACAACCGGAAAAACACAGAACCGATCCAAAAAACCACCGGAAAAACACAGAACCTATCCAAAAAAACCTCCGTAAAGACAGAACCTAACTGAAAAACTACCGGATAAACACAGAACCTATCCAAAAAACCACCGGAAAAACACAGAACCTATCCTAAAACCATCGGAAAAACACAGAACCATCCAAAAACCACCAGAAAAACACAGAACCGATCCAAAACCACCGGAAAAACACAGAACCTATCCAAAAAACCACTGGAAAAACACAGAACCTATCCAAAAAAACCACCGGAAAAAACAGACAGAACCGATCCAAAAAAACCACCGGAAAAACAGAACCTATCCAAAAAACACCGTAAAAACACAGAACCTATCCAAAAAAACCACAGGAAAAACAGAACCTATCCGAAAAACCACCGGAAAAACACAGAACCTATCCGAAAAACCACTGGAAAAACACAGAACCTATCCAAAAACCACCGGAAAAAACACAGAACCGATCCAAAAAAACCACCGGAAAAACAGAACCAAAAAAACAGAACCTATCCAAAAAAACACCGTAAAAACACAGAACCTATCCAAAAAAACCACAGGAAAAACAGAACCTATCCAAAACCACAGGAAAAACACAGAACCTATCCGAAAAACCACCGGAAAAACACAGAACCTATCCGAAAAACCACCGAAAAACACAGAACCTATCTGAAAAAACCACCAGAAAAACACAGAACCTCCGAAAAACCACCAGAAAAACACAGAACCTATCCGAAAAACCACCGGAAAAACACAGAACCGATCCGAAAAAACCACGGAAAAACACAGAACCTATCCAAAAAACACCGGAAAAACACAGAACCTATCCAAAAAAAACACCGGAAAAAACACAGAACCGATCCGAAAAACCATCGAAAAACACAGAACCTATCCAAAAAACCACCGGAAAAACAGAACCTATCCAAAAAAAACACCGTAAAACAGAACCTATCCAAAAAAACCACAGGAAAAACAGAACCTAACAGAAAAAACCACCGGAAAAACACAGAACCTATCCGAAAAACCACCAGAAAAACACAGAACCAATCCGAAAACAACCTCCGTAAAGACAGAACCTATCCGAAAAAACCACCGGAAAAACACAGAACCGATGCGAAAAAATACCGGAAAAACACAGAACCTATCCAAAAAAACCACTGGAAAAACACAGAACCTATCCAAAAAACCACCGGAAAAACAGAACCTATCCAAAAAACACCGTAAAAACACAGAACCTATCCAAAAAAACCACAGGAAACAAAAATACAGAACCTATCCAAAAAACCAGACATCCGAAACCAGAACCGATCCGAAAAAAACACCGGAAAAACACAGACCTATCCGAAAAAAACCACACCGAAAAACAAAGAACCTATCCAAAAAAAACACCGGAAAAACACAGAACCTATCCAAAAAACCACCGGAAAAAACACAGAACCTATCCAAAAAAACCACAGGAAAAACACAGAACCTAACCGAAAAACCACCGGAAAAACACAGAACCTATCCAAAAAAAAACAACACTGAAAAACACAGAACCGCGATTGCGAAAAACACATCCGGAAAAAACACAGAAACAATCCAAAAACCACCGGAAAAACACAGAACCTATCAAAAAAACCACCGGAAAAAAAGACAAACCTAACCGAAAAACTACCAGAAAAACAGAACCTATCCGAAAAACCACTGGAAAAACACAGAACCTATCCGAAAAACCACCAGAAAAACACAGAACCTATCCAAAAAACCACCGGAAAAACAGAACCTATCCGAAACACCTCCGGAAAAAAACAGAACCTATCCAAAAAAACACCGGAAAAACACAGAACCTATCCGAAAAACCACCGGAAAAACACAGAACCTATCCAAAAAACCACCGGAAAAACAGAACCTAACCGAAAAACTACCAGAAAAACAGAACCTATCCGAAAAACCACTGGAAAAACACAGAACCTATCCGAAAAACCACCAGAAAAACACAGAACCTATCCGAAAAACCACCGGAAAAACACAGAACCTATCCAAAAAACCACCGGAAAAAAAGAACCTATCCAAAAAACCACCGGAAAAAAAGAACCTAACCGAAAAACTACCGGAAAAACAGAACCTAACCGAAAAAGTACCTTAAAAAAACCGAATCAATTGAAACACCGCCGGAAAAACAGAACCTATCCAAAAAACCACCGGAAAAACACAGAACCTATCCGAAAAAACACCGGAAAGACAGAACCTAACCGAAAAACTACCGGAAAAACACAGAACCTATCCGAAACACCGCCGGAAAAACACAGAACCTATACAAAAAAACACCGGATAAACACAGAACCTATCCAAAAAACCACCGGAAAAAAACAGAACCTATACCAAAAAACCACCGGAAAAACAGAACCTATCCGAAAAACTGCTGGAAAAAACACAGAAACTATCTGAAAAAACACCAGAAAAACAGAACCTAACCGAAAAACTACCGTAAAAACACAGAATCGATCCGAAACAGCTCCGGAAAAACACAGAACCTATCCGAAACACCTCCGGAAAAAAACAGAACCTATCCAAAAAAACACCGGAAAAACACAGAACCTATCCGAAAAACCACCGGAAAAACACAGAACCTATCCAAAAAACCACCGGAAAAACAGAACCTAACCGAAAAACCACCGGAAAAACAGAACCTAACCGAAAAACCACTGGAAAAACACAGAACCTATCCGAAAAACCACCGGAAAAACACAGAACCTATCCAAAAAACCACCGGAAAAACAGAACCTAACCGAAAAACTGCCAGAAAAACAGAACCTATCCGAAAAACCACTGGAAAAACACAGAACCTATCCGAAAAACCACCGGAAAAACACAGAACCTATCCAAAAAACCACCGGAAAAACAGAACCTAACCGAAAAACTACCAGAAAAACAGAACCTACCCGAAAAACCACTGGAAAAACACAGAACCTAACCAAAAAAACACCGTAAAAACAGAACCTAACCGAAAAACTACCGGAAAAAACACAGAACCTATCGGAAAAACCACCAGAAAAACACAGAACCTATCCAAAAAACCACCAGAAAAACACAGAACCTATCCAAAAAACCACCGGAAAAACAGAACCTAACCGAAAAACTACCGGAAAAACAGAACCTATCCGAAAAACCACCGGAAAAACACAGAACCTATCCGAAAAACCACCGGAAAAACACAGAACCTATCCAAAAAACCACCGGAAAAAAACAGAACCTAACCGAAAAAACTACCAGAAAAACAGAACCTATCGAAAAAAAACACCAGAGAAAAACACAGAACCTATCCGAAAAACCACCGGAAAAACACAGAACCTATCCAAAAAACCACCGGAAAAAAAGAACCTATCCAAAAAACCACTGGAAAAAAAGAACCTAACCGAAAAACTACCGGAAAAACAGAACCTAACCGAAAAACTACCTTAAAAAACCGAATCAATTGAAACACCGCCGGAAAAACAGAACCTATCCAAAAAACCACCGGAAAAACACAGAACCTATCCGAAAAAACACCGGAAAGACAGAACCTAACCGAAAAACTACCGGAAAAACACAGAACCTATCCGAAACACCGCCGGAAAAACACAGAACCTATACAAAAAAACACCGGATAAACACAGAACCTATCCAAAAAACCACCGGAAAAAAACAGAACCTATACCAAAAAACCACCGGAAAAACACAGAAACTATCCAAAAAACCACTGGAAAAACACAGAACCTATCCAAAAAACCACCGGAAAAACAGAACCTATCCGAAAAACCGCCGGAAAAACACAGAACCTATCCAAAAAACCACCGGAAAAACAGAACCTAACCGAAAAACTACCAGAAAAACAGAACCTATCCGAAAAACCACTGGAAAAACACAGAACCTATCCGAAAAACCACCAGAAAAACACAGAACCTATCCAAAAAACCACCGGAAAAACAGAACCTATCCGAAACACCTCCGGAAAAAAACAGAACCTATCCAAAAAAACACCGGAAAAACACAGAACCTATCCGAAAAACCACCGGAAAAACACAGAATCAATCCAAAAAACCACCAGAAAAACACAGAACCGATCCAAAAAAACCACAGGAAAAACAGAACCTATCCGAAAACCACAGGAAAAACAGAACCTATCCGAAAAACTACCGTAAAAACACAGAACCTATCCGAAAAACCACTGGAAAAACACAGAACCTATCCAAAAAACCACCGGAAAAACACAGAACCGATCCAAAAAACCACCGGAAAAACAGAACCTATCCAAAAAAACACCGTAAAAACACAGAACCTATCCAAAAAACCACAGGAAAAACAGAACCTATCCGAAAAACTACCAGAAAAACACAGAACCTATCCGAAAAACCACTGGAAAAACACAGAACCTATCCGAAAAACCACCAGAAAAACACAGAACCGATGCGAAAAAACACTGGAAAAACACAGAACCTATCCGAAAAACCACCGGAAAAACACAGAACCGATGCGAAAAAACACCGGAAAAACACAGAACCTATCCGAAAAACCACCAGAAAAACACAGAACCTATCCGAAAAACCACCGGAAAAACAGAACCTATCTGAAAAAACACCAAAAAAACACTGAACCTAACCGAAAAACTACCGTAAAAACACAGAACCTATCCGAAACACCTCCGGAAAAACACAGAACCTAACCGAAAAACTACCGTAAAAACACAGAACCTATCCAAAAAACACCGGAAAAACAGAACCTAACCGAAAAACCACCAGAAAAACACAGAAGCTATCCAAAAAACCACCAGAAAAACACAGAACCTATCACAAAAAACACCGGAAAAACAGAAAACCTAACCGAAAAACTACCGTAAAAAACACAAACCTATCCAAAAAAACCACTGGAAAAACACAGAACCTATCCAAAAAACCACTGGAAAAACACAGAACCTATCCAAAAAAAACACTGGAAAAACACAGAACCTATCCAAAAAACCACCGGAAAAACAGAACCTATCCAAAAAAACACCGTAAAAAACAGAACCTATCCGGAAAAACCACCAGAAAAACACAGACCTATCCAAAACAACACGGAAAAAACAGAACCTACCAAAAAAAAACACCGTAAAAACAGAACCTATCCGAAAAACCACCAAAAAAACACTGAACCTATCCGAAACACCTCCGGAAAAACACAGAACCTATCCAAAAAACCACCGAAAAACACAGAACCTATCCAACAAAACCACCGAAAAACAGAATCTAACCGAAAAACCACCAGAAAAACACAGAACCTATCCAAAAAAACACCGGAAAAACAGAACCTAACGAAAAACTACCGTAAAAACACAGAACCTATCCGAAAAACCACCGGAAAAAACACAGAATCGATCCGAAAACCTCTGGAAAACCACAGAACCTATCCGAAAAACCACCGGAAAAAACAGAACCTATCCAAAAAACCACCGGAAAAACACAGAACCTATACAAAAAACCACCGGAAAAACACAGAACCTATCCAAAAAACCACCGGAAAAACAGAACCTATCCAAAAAAACACCGGAAAAAAACAGACCTTACCGAAAAACTACCGTAAAAAACACTGAACCTATCCAAAAAACCACCAGGAAAAAAGAGAACCTATCCAAAAAACCACTGTAAAAACAGAACCTATCCGAAACACCGCCGGAAAAAACACAGAACCTATCTGAAAAACCACCGGAAAAACACAGAACCTATCCAAAAAAACACCGGAAAAACACAGAACCTATCCGAAAAACCACCAGAAAAACACAGAACCTATCCAAAACAACACCGGAAAAACAGAACCTACCCAAAAAAACACCGTAAAAACAGAACCTATCCGAAAAACCACCAAAAAAACACTGAACCTATCCGAAACACCTCCGGAAAAACACAGAACCTATCCAAAAAACCACCGGAAAAACACAGAACCTATCCAACAAAACACCGGAAAAACAGAATCTAACCGAAAAACCACCAGAAAAACACAGAACCTATCCAAAAAAACACCGGAAAAACAGAACCTAACCGAAAAACTACCGTAAAAACACAGAACCTATCCGAAAAACCACCGGAAAAAACACAGAATCGATCCGAAACACCTCTGGAAAACCACAGAACCTATCCGAAAAACCACCGGAAAAAAACAGAACCTATCCAAAAAACCACCGGAAAAACACAGAACCTATACAAAAAACCACCGGAAAACACAGAACCTATCCAAAAACCACCGGAAAAACAGAACCTATCCAAAAAAACACCGGAAAAACAGAACCTAACCGAAAAACTACCGTAAAAACACTGAACCTATCCAAAAAACCACCAGAAAAACAGAACCTATCCAAAAAACCACTGTAAAACAGAACCTATCCGAAACACCGCCGGAAAAAACAGAACCTATCTGAAAAACCACCGGAAAAACACAGAACCTATCCAAAAAAACACCGGAAAAACACAGAACCTATCCGAAAAACCACCGGAAAAACAGAACCTAACCGAAAAACTACCGTAAAAACACAGAACCTATCCAACAAAACACCGGAAAAACAGAACCTAACCGAAAAACCACCAGAAAAACACAGAACCTATCCAAAAAAACACCGGAAAAACAGAACCTAACCGAAAAACTACCGTAAAAACACAGAACCTATCCGAAAAACCGCCGGAAAAAAACACAGAATCGATCCGAAACACCTCCGGAAAAACACAGAACCTATCCAAAAAAACACCGAAAAACAGAACCTAACCGAAAAGCTACCGGAAAAACACAGAACCTATCCGAAAAACCACCAGAAAAACACAGAACCAATCCGAAACACCTCCGTAAAGACAGAACCTATCCGAAAAACCACCGGAAAAACACAGAACCGATGCGAAAAAATACCGGAAAAACACAGAACCTATCCAAAAAACCACTGGAAAAACACAGAACCTATCCAAAAAACCACCGGAAAAACAGAACCTATCCAAAAAAACACCGTAAAAACACAGAACCTATCCAAAAAACCACAGGAAAAACAGAACCTATCCGAAAAACCACCGGAAAAACACAGAACCGATGCGAAAAAACACCGGAAAAACACAGAACCTATCCGAAAAACCACCAGAAAAACACAGAACCTATCCAAAAAAACACCGGAAAAACACAGAACCGATCCAAAAAACCACCGGAAAAACACAGAACCTATCCAAAAAACCTCCGTAAAGACAGAACCTAACTGAAAAACTACCGGATAAACACAGAACCTATCCAAAAAACCACCGGAAAAACACAGAACCGATCCGAAAAACCATCGGAAAAACACAGAACCAATCCAAAAAACCACCAGAAAAACACAGAACCGATCCAAAAAACCACCGGAAAAACACAGAACCTATCCAAAAAACCACTGGAAAAACACAGAACCTATCCAAAAAACCACCGGAAAAACACAGAACCGATCCAAAAAACCACCGGAAAAACAGAACCTATCCAAAAAAACACCGTAAAAACACAGAACCTATCCAAAAAACCACAGGAAAAACAGAACCTATCCGAAAAACCACCGGAAAAACACAGAACCTATCCGAAAAACCACTGGAAAAACACAGAACCTATCCAAAAAACCACCGGAAAAACACAGAACCGATGCGAAAAAACACTGGAAAAACACAGAACCTATCCGAAAAACCACCAGAAAAACACAGAACCTATCCGAAAAACCACCAGAAAAACACAGAACCTATCCGAAAAACCACTGGAAAAACACAGAACCTATCCGAAAAACCACCGGAAAAACACAGAACCGATGCGAAAAAACACCGGAAAAACACAGAACCTATCCGAAAAACCACCAGAAAAACACAGAACCTATCCAGAAAACCACCGGAAAAACAGAACCTATCTGAAAAAACACCAAAAAAACACTGAACCTAACCGAAAAACTACCGTAAAAACACAGAACCTATCCGAAACACCTCCGGAAAAACACAGAACCTAACCGAAAAACTACCGTAAAAACACAGAACCTATCCAAAAAAACACCGGAAAAACAGAACCTAACCGAAAAACCACCAGAAAAACACAGAAGCTATCCGAAAAACCACCAGAAAAACACAGAACCTATCCAAAAAAACACCGGAAAAACAGAACCTAACCGAAAAACTACCGTAAAAACACAGAACCTATCCAAAAAACCACTGGAAAAACACAGAACCTATCCAAAAAAACACTGGAAAAACACAGAACCTATCCAAAAAAACACTGGAAAAACACAGAACCTATCCAAAAAACCACCGGAAAAACAGAACCTATCCAAAAAAACACCGTAAAAACACAGAACCTATCCGAAAAACCACCGGAAAAACACAGAACCGATGCGAAAAAACACTGAAAAAACACAGAACCTATCCAAAAAACCACCAGAAAAACACAGAACCTATCCAAAAAAACACCGGAAAAACAGAACCTACCCAAAAAACCACCGTAAAAACAGAACCTATCCGAAAAACCACCAAAAAAACACTGAACCTATCCGAAACACCTCCGGAAAAATACAGAACCTATCCAACAAAACACCGGAAAAACAGAACCTCACCGAAAAACCACCAGAAAAACACAGAACCTATCCAAAAAAACACCGGAAAAACAGAACCTAACCGAAAAACTACCGTAAAAACACAGAACCTATCCGAAAAACCGCCGGAAAAAACACAGAATCGATCCGAAACACCTCCGGAAAAACACAGAACCTATCCAAAAAAACACCGAAAAACAGAACCTAACCGAAAAGCTACCGGAAAAACACAGAATCGATCCGAAACACCTCTGGAAAACCACAGAACCTATCCGAAAAACCACTGGAAAAAAACAGAACCTATCCAAAAAACCACCGGAAAAACACAGAACCTATACAAAAAAACCACCGGAAAAACACAGAACCTATCCAAAAAACCACCGGAAAAACAGAACCTATCCAAAAAAACACCGGAAAAACAGAACCTAACCGAAAAACTACCGTAAAAACACTGAACCTATCCAAAAAACCACCAGGAAAAAAGAGAACCTATCCAAAAAACCACTGTAAAAACAGAACCTATCCGAAACACCGCCGGAAAAAACACAGAACCTATCTGAAAAACCACCGGAAAAACACAGAACCTATCCAAAAAAACACCGGAAAAACACAGAACCTATCCAAAAAACCACAGGAAAAACAGAACCTAACCGAAAAACTACCGTAAAAACACAGAACCTATCCGAAAAACTGCTGGAAAAAACACAGAACCTTTCCGAAAAACCACCGGAAAAACACAGAACCTATCCGAAAAACCACCGGAAAAAACACAGATTCGATCCGAAACACCTCTGGAAAAACACAGAACCTATCCGAAAATCCACCGGAAAAACACAGAACCTATCCGAAAAACCACCGGGAAAACACAGAACCTATCCAAAAAACCACCAGGAAAAAAGAGAACCGATCCGAAACACCGCCGGAAAAACACAGAACCTATCTGAAAAACCACTGGATAAACACAGAACCTATCCAAAAAAACCACAGGAAAAACACAGAACCTATACAAAAAAACCACCGGAAAAACACAGAACCTATCCGAAAAACCACCGGAAAAAACACAGAACCTATACAAAAAAACCACCGGAAAAACACAGAACCTAACCGAAAAGCTACCGGAAAAACACAGAATCGATCCGAAACACCTCTGGAAAACCACAGAACCTATCCGAAAAACCACCGGAAAAACACAGAACCTATACAAAAAAACCACCGGAAAAACACAGAACCTATCCAAAAAACCACCGGAAAAACAGAACCTATCCAAAAAAACACCGGAAAAACAGAACCTAACCGAAAAACTACCGTAAAAACACTGAACCTATCCAAAAAACCACCAGGAAAAAAGAGAACCTATCCAAAAAACCACTGTAAAAACAGAACCTATCCGAAACACCGCCGGAAAAAACACAGAACCTATCTGAAAAACCACCGGAAAAACACAGAACCTATCCAAAAAAACACCGGAAAAAACACAGAACCTATCCAAAAAAAACACCGGAAAAACACAGAACCTATCCAAAAAAACACTGGAAAAACACAGAACCTATCCGAAAAACACCGGAAAAACAGAACCTATCCGAAAAACACCGGAAAAACACAGAACCTATCCAAAAAAACACTGGAAAAACACAGAACCTATCCAAAAAAACACTGGAAAAACACAGAACCTGTCCAAAAAAACACTGGAAAAACACAGAACCTATCCAAAAAAACACTGGAAAAACACAGAACCTATCCAAAAAACCACCGGAAAAACACAGAACCTATCCAAAAAAACACTGGAAAAACACAGAACCTATCCAAAAAACCACCGGATAAACACAGAACCTATCCAAAAAAACACTGGAAAAACACAGAACCTATCCAAAAAAACACTGGAAAAACACAGAACCTATCCAAAAAACCACCGGAAAAACACAGAACCTATCCAAAAAACCACCGGATAAACACAGAACCTATCCGAAAAACCACCGGAAAAACACAGAACCTATCCGAAAAAACCACCGGAAAAACACAGAACCTATCCGAAAAACCACCGGAAAAACACAGAACCTATCCGAAAAACCACCGGATAAACACAGAACCTATCCAAAAAACCACCGGAAAAACACAGAACCTATCCAAAAAAACACTGGAAAAACACAGAACCTATCCAAAAAACACCGGAAAAACACAGAACCTATCCAAAAAACCACCGGAAAAACACAGAACCTATCCGAAAAACCACCGGAAAAACACAGAACCTATCCAAAAAACCACCGGAAAAACACAGAACCTAACAAAAAAACCACTGGAAAAACAGAACCTACCTGAATCCTGGTCAGAGGATGTCTCCAACATGCGTCCTTGCACAAGACATCTAACAATAGATACTTGCCCACCACACAATATCGACTGTGTTGCACAGCAGCAGTGTTTCTGCCCTCTAACCATGGAGAAGCAGATTGAGTTTCTGGCCAGGACACCTGACCAGCATGCCTGTCCTCTACAATCCTGGAGGAGCAGGTCTCTAACCATGGAAAAGCATTGTTCAACCTCACCACCAGGGCCAGATTTATTATTAGGCAGAGTAGGCATGTGCCTACAGACGCCTGCCACTAGGAGGCTCCTTTCTCTGCTAAATAAAAGAAGAAAATTTACAGTCATTTAGACCCTTATATCTCTGGAGCCCTACATGCTAGATGGACCTATAAGGTATCATTGTAAAGGCCACAGTATGCCTGTTGCAACTAGTCCAAGCCTGACCAGGTTTATACAAAAGTAAAATGTCCAATAAATAAAAATAAATTATTTTTTCCCTAAGGCGGCAGTGTTGTTCACTTTTTTTAAATTATAAAGTGATCAGTGATGCTGCTCTACCTCACTTTCTCATTTCCCATGCCGGCAGCAGAGGTGATGGTGCAATGCGTTGCTATTGGGTTAACCCGAGCAGTAACAGTCCGCTCCATTTTTTCCCCTAATTTTAAGACAACATCTTTTGATGTAAACCCCCCAAAACATTTTTGCTCGCCAGCAAGCGTCCTTAGGCGATGCACCTATCGATATGTATGTGCTCACCTCACAATATCCCTTAGAGACGCAAGTTTCTGCAGGAACAGGGTCTCCCAGTCATACTGTGTCATCCTATGTTGTATATAAAGTATTATAGTAATGTGATAGCCCCTCTTAGGGCTCAAAAAGTACCCAGCTACTAGCCAGGCCTTAAAAGTTGCTTGCCACTATTTGCCCCACCTAGCCCTTATCCTGTCCTGCCTGCGTCTGCATTCCAACTCGACCTCATGCAATTTCCACTCGCCAAATGCGAGCGGGCGAGTGGAAATTTTGAGGCCTGGCCCCTCTAGTCCTAAAAATGGAGTCTCGCAACCTTTGGAACTTTAGATCTTCCTATTGGAATATCGAGCCCTGCCCATCACATCCCCGTTTGCCCCTTGAGGTCTGGTGCAGTAGGTGGATCACGAGTGTGTGATTGGTGTGCTTTCTCTGGTCAAAATAATGTTTCATCCACATAACATGTCCAGAGCGGAGAATAAGGCTGTAGGTGTTTCTCTACCTCTATTTTTTTGTACGTCTTTTTAACTTAAAAAAAAATTGTTTTATGATCAAATTGCTATTTTAAAAAAGCCTTTTTTTAAACATTTGGGCATCCTCTGCGATGTTTTTTTGGAGGGGATGATCCCTTCCTGAAGATAAGGCATCTATTAAAACCACCATCAACGGAGAAGAACCCTCATCTGTCGCAGCAGGCGAAGGGACGGGAGGGGGCTTTATCCACATACTTCCTGCTAGTAGGGGACTCTTGCATTTTCATTTAACTTTCAGGCCTCCGTATCAGGTTAACGGAAGGTCACATCAATATAGAACAGGGGTGCTCAAACTTGGCCCACCAGGAGTTTTGGAACTACAATCCCCACAAGGCTCCGTTGAGCAAATGAGTGGCAGAGCATCATGGGAGATGTAGTTCCATAACCACTCTGGAGGGCCAATGATGAACAGCCCTGGTGTATGAGAGCAGGAGGGGACACGTTGCTTGACCTCTGTTTGGCTGTAAGCCTGACAACCCCCGCCCCCCAAAAAAACGAAAAACAACCCAGTGCTTGAGAGACGTTTGGCCGGAAATCTCACGGACTATATGGGGTTATTCACAAAGATGTAGATTAATTGTATATTATATTATTGTTTATTATGTACGGCGCTGCGGAATATGCTGGCGCTTTATCAATAAAGATGAATAAATCACAGGGGTTTGGCAGCCAGATGTTTCGGAACTACATTTCCCGTGAAGCTCAGCCAACCTAATGAGTGCTCGAGCATCATGGGAGATGCAGTAGTCACACAGTGTGCTTTCCTCATAACCTTATTCACTGTATACACAGCATACACACAAGACAGACTGCATGGCTCCTTCCACTCTGCTGTCCCACCCAACCAGGGCAGGTCCATAACTTAAGGTCTCTCTTCCAGCTGTCTCCACTTCTCTCTCAAATTACTCTCACTAAGCCCAGGCTTCTGGTTCTTCCCATGCTGCCCTGCTAACCATCTTTACATTCCCTCTGCTCCTACCCCAGTCCCTTAGATTGTAAGCTCATGGGATGTCTGACTGAGCACTTGGTTAAGTGCTGTACTACCTGGACAGTTATCCTACAGGCAGGGTCATCTTTTCATCATGTATCATGTACGTCTCCTATTTGTGCTCCCCTATTGTAAAGCGCTGCGGAATATGCTGGCGCTGTATAAATGCCTGTAATAATAATGCAGTTCCAAAACATCAGGGCTGAGGTTGCTCATCCCTGGCTTATAGAGGCAAGTAGGAGGAAACACAGAGATGGAAATGTAAAATTTTAGCTGTTTTAGCCTAAAAATGTTAAATTCTCCACCATTTCAAACCCAAGCGGATATCCCTTAAAATAAATCCATTCTAGGTGAAGATCAATGCTGTTACATTGTTACTGCGGGGATTTTCTCTGCTACGTTGTTATTTAGGAGGTGTTTGTTTTCAGGTCTTTTGATACATTGTATCGGGTGGAGGAGCGCTGCCATGAGTTCCCCATCACCTTCTCTTATTATTTTACGTTCGATAGACGGCAGCCAGAAAAATGCATTTAAATATCAAATAAAAGTAAAAACAAAACAAGTCGAACGACATTAAATCGATTACCAATGTTTTTTTTATTGACGCCAATGAAACCTTGAAAGTGACAGGTGTTTGTTTTTAAGGAGCAGGTAAGTCGCGCTTAATAAGTAAAGAACAAAAGGCATGAAGAGATATTAAAAGATCAGCGAGTTAGCAGCATGTTAACAGGACACCTCCCATCGATATCTTCTGCATGGTAGAGGAGCAAGGGCAGGGATCACAAACTCGGGCCCCACAGATGTTTATTGCCTAAAAATCCCAGAATTCTTTGAATGCAATAAATGGCCAGAGAATCATGGGAGTTGTAGTTCATAAAAATCTGGGGGGGGGGGCAGAGTTTGAGATCCCTGAGCCAGAGGCTTCAGTGATGGAGGGAGAGATATAGGAGGTGTGACAGCACCATGGCTACATGCAGTTTTTGAGCATGGAATGCGTTTATGCTTCATATTGGTTAACCTTGGCCCTCACG
This sequence comes from Leptobrachium leishanense, assembly GCA_009667805.1. Taxonomy (NCBI): domain Eukaryota; kingdom Metazoa; phylum Chordata; class Amphibia; order Anura; family Megophryidae; genus Leptobrachium; species Leptobrachium leishanense. The sequence goes on along the minus strand of CM019073.1, from coordinate 2,648,429 downwards.
GCTTCAATCAGCTTGGCCAGCTTGGCTTGGATGTCATCTGTATGGGGTAGGAAACGCTCCCGGAGTTTCTGGAAGGCGGGTTCCAGTTTCTCTTTCACGTTGTCAATGTATTGGGCGATTTGGGCTCTGTACTCCTCGGCGCGAGGACCCGCGTTGGTCTTCAGCTCTTCCACTTTCTCCGTCAACTTTTGCTTCAACTCAGTAAGTAAAGGGGCCGCGGAGGAGCGCAGGTTGTCGACTTGAGTGCGCAGGTTGTCTCGGAGATCCTCGGCGAGGGGAACCACCTTCTGTTTCAAGGCTTCGAAATTCTCCTTGGTCTGCTTTTTAAAGTCATCAATTAACGGATCTGCTTTCTGGTGGTAGGCTTGGATTTCATCAGCCCAGTGCTTCTGGAACTTTTCCAGCAAGGGACTGAGCTTCTCCTTGAGGATGGGGAGGTCCTTCTCCAGTTCGAGAGTGATCTTCTCCCTGATCTGATCCAGATATGGTTGCAATTGTTTCCTCAGGGCCAGGGCATTGGTGCTCAGGGTGTCAAATCTCTCAGAGACCTTCAGGCTAAAATGGAGGAACAAAAGGACAATGTCACGAAGATGGCCTTCCACATCTGGATAACCATAACCAACATCTTCCAACACATAAATACACATCTTATCTCTTATATTCCCAGTCATGGTTTTTCATTATAAAGCCTAGATCCCTGTATGGGAGCAGGGAGCCTGTCTTGCCACCCACACAGGTTGGAGGACCTTCCATGACTCAAAGAGGCCTCCCGTTTATCAGAGAGTTGTGTTTCGCCGTCAATCCTCTTATTAGACCAGCATGGGATTTAAAGGTCCTGGATGGAATTCCAAGTGTATCGTTAGAGACTTACTCAAGTGTTTTTGCAATTTCAGAATCCTCGATCTGGGTGGCGGCATCTTTGCCGATGCTCTGCACTTTGTGCAGGTAGCTGTCTATGACCGCACGCAACTTCTCAACGGGTGTTTGTGGCTCATCATGCTGCCAGGGATAACGGGCATGGACTCCTACAGAGGAAAAATAATTAAAATGATTAAATTATGTTGAAAGCTGCGCAAATGAGGCCCATATCTTCTGCTACAGTAATTGGGTTTTTTTGGGGGGGGGGGCAACAAGAGAACTAGAGAGGGTAGACATTTGGAAAAGAAACCAGAGTAGACATCCCTACATAAGGGAACCAGTTAATCCATCACTATATGAAGAGTCACAGAGGAGCCATCCCTAAATGAGGAGGCACAGAGGAGCCATCACTATATGAGGAGGCACAGAGGAGCCATCACTATATGAGGAGGCACAGAGGAGCCATCACTATATGAGAAGGCACAGAGGAGCCATCACTATATGAGAAGGCACAGAGGAGCCATCACTATATGAGAAGGCACAGAGTAGCCATCCCTATATTAGGAGGCACAGAGGAGCCATCCCTATATGAGGAGGCACAGAGAAGCCATCACTATATGAGAAGGCACAGAGGAGCCATCACTATATGAGAAGGCACAGAGGAGCCATCCCTATATGAGGAGGCACAGAGAAGCCATCCCTATATGAGGAGGCACAGAGGAGCCATCACTATATGAGAAGGCACAGAGGAGCCATCACTATATGAGAAGGCACAGAGGAGCCATCACTATATGAGAAGGCACAGAGGAGCCATCACTATATGAGAAGGCACAGAGTAGCCATCCCTATATTAGGAGGCACAGAGGAGCCATCCCTATATGAGGAGGCACAGAGAAGCCATCCCTATATTAGGAGGCACAGAGGAGCCATCCCTATATGAGGAGGCACAGAGAAGCCATCCCTATATGAGGAGGCACAGAGAAGCCATCCCTATATGAGGAGGCACAGAGGAGCCATCCCTATATGAGGAGGCACAGAGAAGCCATCCCTATATGAGGAGGCACAGAGAAGCCATCCCTATATGAGGAGGCACAGAGAAGCCATCCCTATATTAGGAGGCACAGAGGAGCCATCCCTATATGAGGAGGCACAGAGAAGCCATCCCTATATGAGGAGGCACAGAGGAGCCATCACTATATGAGGAGACCCTAATTAACCATCTCACTTTATAGTAGGAGACCCTAAATAGTAAATGGCCTTCAGTAGGAGCAGGTCAGATGTAACCCTCTAGGTTATTATTAATATTATAAGTGACTAGATTCTCCCTGAATTCTAGGTGACATGTGATACATGTGATACAAGTGATACAAGTGATACAGCAGCTGCTCATGAGGTCCAGAGCTCCATTTATCATGACATTGTAAATTTGTAATACATACCTGCAAGAAACAGCAGCGCAAGGCTGAACACCAAGCCTCTCATGATTGCAAGCTCTTCTCGCTAATCTGCAAAGTAAAGGAGACAATAAGGGTCACAATGCGAACACAAATAAACATACAGGTATTTAGGTATCAAAGATTAATAAGGCAAGAGCACAAAAATATATAAAGGAAAACTATATATCAGATCAGCAACTCAGATTCACAAGATCAGCAGCATAAAACCAAAACACACAAAATATATTGGGGAAAAGAATGGCGGCTTCAAAGTTAATCTGCTCAGACGTCAGCCTTGTGATGTCTCTAGAGCTGCAATGGCATTTTGTGTTTCTGTAATATACACATTTTTTATAAATATATAAAAGCGGCAGCAGAGCGGTAATTACAGCTTATTGTGAGAGATCAGACAGGAGGATGAAAACATTTCTTAAACCGGATTGAAATATTGAGTTTATAATGTTTGTAAACAAAGTGTCAGAATTTAAATCCTGCCCTCGTCTTCCTTCAGGTAATTGGTGCCACTGTTACTTCCAAAGCACAGGCTCCTTGCCTCGGTGTCCTGCGCCTCTCCTTCACTCCACACATCCAGTCATTAACCAAATCACTGCAGGAATCTGCCCCTTTCAAGCCAGGACTCTACTAAAATGATTATCCCAGCTCTTCTCATCTCCCACCTCAACTACTGTAACCCTTGTCTCATTAGCTTTAAATAATCCCAGATTACTCCTCTGCTGTCTATGAACGCGTCTGCCAAACTCTTCCACCTCACTCCTTTACTGTCTGTAAAGAACGCCTCTGCCAGACTCCTGAGCCTCACACTCCTCACCCATATACATTTTGTAATGAACACCTCTGCCAGACTCATCAACCTTACATCCTGTACCTCTCATTCCTCTCATCCCGCACCTCTTGCACCTAACATTTACCTCGCACACCTCACCTCCTGCACCTCACACACCTCACCCTTTGTCAATCTCTGCACGGTCTCCCTGTTTCCCTTAGAATTCAATTCAAAACCCCCGGTGCTCACATACAAAGCTCTCCATAACCGCGCCGCTGCCTACATCTCTTCTTTTATTAGCAGGTATGTTCCATCTGTGTGTCACCCCTCTCCTCTTAGATTGTAAGCTCTTGAACAGGGTCCCCTTTTCCTTTTGTTCTCATTGTGTCCATTTGTTTATTCTAGATTTGTTTTGTCCTACCCAATATACAGCGCTGCGGAACACGTTGACGCTTTATAAATATTTGTAATCGGTAAGTGTACCAGAGCGCCGAATATTGAACATTGCCTAAAGTGTTGTAACCATTTTCTCCTCCTCAACATCCTGCATTGCTCTATATACACCCACACGCTACAAAAAGACACAAATTGACCGGAAAACTTTTCTCAAACGATGTGTAGAATAATAAATACAATATGAACATGATGTATGGAATAATAAATACAGTATTAACATGATGTATGGAATAATAAATACAGTATTAACATGATGTATGGAATAATAATCAGCTGCAACTCAATGAATGCGCTCAGATACAATATGACGATACTGGCAGAATATCACAATGGAATAATAATAATAACCGCTCTACTCCTCAGAAATATAATGAATAAACATCCAAATGTTACAGGAATCCTCCCGCCTTCCTGGACATCATACAGCCAGTTGGCAGTGGTCCACAGTGATGTCCCTTTGTCATGCCAGATGGACTCATGGTCCTGCATGCTGTGCGTGAGCTCTTACCTCTCCTCCTTGTCTGCTGCTCCTGTATTGTGAGCTTGCAGGCTTGCTTGTCTTTTATATACACCCACAAACACGCACAACTTGGAACTTATCAGCTGAGATAAGCAGGTTCTGCAGACTGACATGTGGAACTTGGGGACTAAAGTTCATGATGATGATGATGATGAGCTGGGAAAACATAAGGCTCTGCTGTCTCATGCTCAGAGCCTGATAACATTTTATTCACCTCTTTGTGCTTAATGTCACTATATGTCAAAATGACCATCACTCAATTTATACAGTAACTATACATATTCATGTGGATACATTATTGTGTATTTATATTTACTCGTTATTTTATACGCAATACGCACTCCAGGCACCATGGCATCTCCTGATTAGAAGTACAGGAGACCCCCAGACCCCAAATCCCAGCACACAGGATCTTGCGATTGGATTGTAGCCGCAAGGGGTGTTGCGCTAGGTATAGGAGTATTGAGTATACACAGAGAGAATGTTAAAAAAAAAAAAAACTTAAATAATATTTATACCAATGAGTGGTGGCCGAAGGCATCTAGGGATGGTGTCAGACACTCATAGGACACAAGAACAATGTACAATAGAGAAAGGATCACTTAGGCACAACTGTCAGATGTGGCATTTATGTGTGAAGCCCTGGAGCATGTATACATCAATTCATAATCTTTCTTGAATTGAAACAGTCACGATGGTGATCAAAACCAGATAGATACTTATACGTTTTGAATAAATGGTCTGCTCCACAAAATATATTTAGTTTTTTTGGAAGTGATTGTAAACATACATAGTCCCTCAAGTGGTGAAGGTATCTCACATAGCCACAAAGTGACCCCCCCCCCTCTTCAGGAGCTCTTCGAGTTCCAAGATGTCGTTTGGGGAAGAAACATGGTGCCTGGTCCATCCAATTGAATCTGGGGAATCTTCACTGGTGCTGTTGATTGTGCCGAACACTTGTGATGTGCGTCACTGTAAAGGGAATAGAAACAAAGAAGCGCATAGCGCATTACACAGCGGCGCTGGCCCCTATCTGTCCCCTGCGGGTACTTACAAGATGCAGAGACTCTTAGCCTGGCTCGGAGGGTATTGGACCTTTGAGGCTCTTATGGGTGGCCTCTGACCCCCTTTGGCCGCTGGGTGTCGCTGAATCCAGTGCTTGTGGTGTAAAGGGAAAAGGAAAGAAAAAGAAACACCCTGGGACGGGTACTTTAAAATTCTGTTAATAGCGGCCTTTTGATACAAAAAGAAAAAGAAAAAGGTGCTAACAAAGCTCCTGAGACGCGTTTCATCAATAAGGATGGCTTCAGTTACTGACAGATAAAACCATCCTTATTGGCGAAACGCGTCTCAGGACTTTTGTTATCACTTTTTTATTGATTTTATATCGAAAGGCCGCTATTAAGTTGCCATTTTTACCTAAATAATGGAATTTTAAAGTGCCCGTCCCAGGGTGTCACTTTCCTTTTTCCTTTCCATCGCAAGCACTGGATTCAGGGATACCAGGCGGCCAAAGGGGGGGGGGAAATCGGAGGCCACCCATAAGAGCCTCAAAGGCGCAATACCCTCAGAGCCAGGCCAAGAGGCTCTGCAGCTTGTAAGTGCTCGCAGGGGACAGATAGGGGCCAGTGCTGCTGTGTACCGCGATTCTTTGCTTTTATTCTGTATATAGTGACACACTTCACAAGTGTTTGGTACGATCAATAGCACCAGTGAAGATTCCCCAGATTCAATTGGACGAACCAGGCATCATTTCTCTTCCCCAAACCACATCTTGGAACTCGAAGAGTTAACGAAGAAAAAATTCTATTCCCTTTGTGGCTATGTGAGAAACCGTCACCGCTTGAGGGACTATGTAGGATTACAATCACTTCCAAACCAACTGAATAGATTTTTTGGAAATACACCATTTATGCAAAACAAAAAGATAAATATTTACTTGTGACAATATTTCTAAATTGTATCTGGTTTCGATCACCATCGTGACTGTTTCAATTTAAGATACGATTTGATGTATACATGCTCCAGGTCTTCACACATAAATGACTCTTAACTTATTTACACACATCTGACAGTTGCACCTAAGGGATCCTTTCTCTAAGGTGCTTATGATTGTTTAATTAACATTGATCCACCCTCAGATTGAGAGAAATCGAAGAAGTCAGATTGTGTCCCCCCCCCCCCGCTCATCTGTCTACTTGCAAGCAGAGCCTCATTGCTGGGCGGCCACAGGTCCAATAAACTCCATGGTCATTGCATCCAATGTGCCCAATCATATGCATAAGGATACAATGTATCACAGGAGGAAGAGGAGAGATACAAAGATGTCAGGGAGGCTAATAAAGGGTTAAGATAAGGAATAGCAAGATATTACAATAAATATAAAGGACAGTGGGAGAGGAAGAATGGACAGTTACAAGTTTTTATAAAGTGCTAACAAGTTCCGTAGCGCTGTACAGTGGGGGGGGGGATAGGGTTAGGGAAAAGAACATTAATATTAAAATATGTACAGTTGTGTTCAAAATTATTCAACCCCCAATGCTGTAAAGGGTTTTAGGGAATTTAGTGTACATTTGTAATTCTATTCAGAATGAAATCCTACAAGGACTTTTTAAAGAACCATATGCAACTAAAATGACATCAATTGGTTTTGTAATACAGTAGTAAATGTTTCTTTTGTGAATTCTTCATTGACACAATTATTCAACCCCTTAAAGACTACCACTCTGAAGAACAGAGGTTCATTCAAGTGTTTTCAATCAGGTATTGAAAACACCTGTGGATGTCACGGAGCAGCAATAAAGCATAATAAGCACCAATTAGGCAGCTTTAAAATGACTGTGATACTCAGCTCCTTCTAGACATTTACTGGTGTGGTTACAAACATGGTGAAGTCAAGAGAATGGTCCAGCAAGACAAGAGAAGAGGTGATTACTCTTCACAGGAAGGGCAATGGCTATAATAAGATTGCAAAGATGTTAAACATACCAAGAGAGACCATAGGAAGCATCATTCGCAAATTCAAGGCAAAGGGCACTGTTGAAACGCTACCTGGTTGTGGCAGAAAGAAGATGCTAACTTCGACTGCTGTGCGCTACCTGAAGCGTAGAGTGGAGAAAAGTCCCCGTGTGACTGCTGAGGAACTGAGAAAAGATTTGTCAGATGTGGGTACTGAAGTTTCAGCTCAGACAATACGGCGCACACTGCGTATTGAAGGCCTCCATGCCAGAACTCCCAGGCGCACCCCCTTGCTGTCTCCAAAGAATAAGAAGAGTCGACTGCAGTATGCCAAAAGTCATGTGGACAAACCACAGAAGTTTTGGGATAGTGTTCTGTGGACTGATGAAACAAAATTAGAACTGTTTGGGCCCATGGATCAACGCTATGTTTGGAGGAGGAAGAACAAGGCCTATGAATAAAAGAACACCTTGCCTACTGTGAAGCATGGCGGGGGGTCAATCATGCTTTGGGGCTGTTTTGCTTCTGCAGGTACAGGGAAGCTTCAGCGTGTGCAAGGTACCATCCATGAATTCTCTTCAGTACCAGGAGATATTGGATGACAATGTGATGCAGTCCGTCACAAACCTGAGGCTTGGGAGACGTTGGACCTTTCAACAGGACAATGATCCCAAGCATACCTCCAAGTCCACTAGAGCATGGTTTCAGATTAAAGGCTGGAACATTTTGGAGTGGCCATCGCAGTCACCTGACTTAAATCCCATTGAGAACCTCTGGTGTGACTTAAAGAAAGCAGTACGCAAGCCTAAGAATGTGACTGAACTGGAGGCTTTTGCCCATGACGAATGGGCGAAGATACCCGTAGATTGCTGCAAGACACTTGTGTCAAGCTATGCTTCACGTTTAAAAGCTGTTATAACTGTAAAAGGTTGTTGTACTAAGTACTAAGATTGAATGTCACTTGGGGGTTGAATAAAACTGATAATGATGTGAGCACAGAAAAGACATTTGTGCTTATTTCATTATAAATGTTATGTTATATTTGTCTGACCTACACGCGCCTCTTTGATTTAATTGTAAGCAAGATGACTGAATGATCAAAATCAATGTCAAACTGGCCAAAACACTCAATTTCAGTGGGGGTTGAATAATTTTGAACACAACTGTATATATATATAAATTTATATGTATTCAATTTTTTTATATAATTTTGATGGGGATTACAAGCCTCATTGGTCAGTGTTTTATTTTGTAATAGGATTATTTTAGGCCCAGTTCACAATGTGCGATTTGAAAATCACGTGCTTTTCCTTGCGATTTTCATATTCGCGACGTTGCGATTTTGTAAAACACCACCAATGGAAATGTTTACAGCTGGGAACAGCTCCATTGAAATGCGACATCGCACAGATTTTACTGCGATTTCGCGGCAAAATCCACGCGATAAATCGCACAGTGTGAACGGGGCCTAAGATGTGATTTTAGACGTTTTGCGTCTTGAGAAACGCTCAGGGGAGTCGAAACATCGATGTATCTGCAGATCTTATAAAAACAAATGACTTTCTTTGTGAAGACCAGTCGGTGCCTCAATTTGCCTGCTTTCTATACATATTAAGACAGCAGCGGGCATGTCTACTAAAGGGTAAAGTGGAAGCAGAATGATATATATATATCATATGTAACATACCTGGACACAAAACCCTGGTTGAGAATACTGAATAGTCCTACTAGGACATTGATGGTGAACCCTGGTACCCCAGATGTTTCTGAACTACATGTCCCATGAGGTTTAGTCACAAATTAGGCTGGCTGAGCATCATGGGACAAGTAATTCAGAGACACCTGGGGTGCCAAGGTACACCATCACTGTGCTAGGATCTTCCATTCATAGTTTGCGGAATTCTTCTCTTTATTTCACTGCATTCGTTTCTTTTATATCCCCTTGTTTTAGCTTATGTAAGACTTCTTGAGATTTCATTTTATTTTTGGTTACTGTAGAGCAGGGGTCAGCAACCTTGACCCTTCAGGTATTTTGGAACTACATTTCCCATGAATCTTTGCCAGGCTAGTGAGTGGCTGAGCATCATGGGAGATGTAGTTCCAAAATATATGAATGGCCGGTATTGCTGACCCCTGCTTTAAGAAGGGTTGTCTCTTCACCCAAGCGCATCCTCGTGTATTATTTTGTGGAACATGGCAGCTGGTTTTAGGCTGTTGGCCAAAAGACACTTTTTTAGGGCGAGAAAATACATGGAATAAACGTCCCTCAGTTGCAGAGTTTTTAGTAATGTCTCATATATGTATTTTTTTCATTATTAATAATATCAAGGAAAGGGGCTGAACAAGCTGGTGCCCTCCAGCTATTTTTACGACGCCACGTTAAAAGAGATAATGATGTTCATCTCTGTGTGTTAAACGCAGACGAGGAGTTTGTTAAAAAGGTAAAGTTTGCAGAAGTTAAAGAAGTAGCAATACTATAAAATACATTAAAAAATAACACACAAAACTCCATCGAACATGAGAAGGCAGTCTTGATTCAGCAAGTGCCAGGACAGTGACACAATATAAGCATTGTCTTGCTAAACAAGGAACAGCAAACTTTTCATGTATTTATTCTTTAATTCAAGAACAGTGACCAGAATTAAAGGTTCTAAACTCTAGATGGCGTCCCTTATCTGGCACAATGTCACATGGGGTCCGCACTATCAACGTACAGGCGGAATGGCTTTTGTGTAAGCAAACGTGCAGCAGACAAATCATAAAATAATGATCTCCGGTTTACACGGAGTCTGCATTATCAGCATACAGGCAGATGCAGCAAATGGGCTGCAGACTGATAATAAATTGGTGAGATCTCCTGCTTATGGGGATTTGTAGTGATCAGAATGAGATTATTAGCAATGCAATATCTGTACATGCTGCATAATGCCTGTGTATGGCAATTACAGCAACACCTTGTATCTGTATGTGCTGCATAATGCCTGTGTATGGCAATTACAGCAACACCTTGTATCTGTATGTGCTGCATAATGCCGGTGTATGACAATTACAGCAACACCTTGTATCTGTATGTGCCGCATAATGCCTGTGTATGGAAATTACAGCAACACCTTGTATCTGTATGTGCCGCATAATGCCTGTGTATGGCAATTACAGTAACACCTTGTATCTGTATGTGCTGCATAATGCCTGTGTATGGCAATTACAGCGACACCTCGTATCTGTATGTGCTGCATAATGCCTGTGTATGGCAATTACAGTAACACCTTGTATCTGTATGTGCTGCATAATGCCTGTGTATGGCAATTCAGCAACACCTTGTATCTGTATGTGCTGCATAATGCCTGTGTATGGCAATTCAGCAACACCTTGTATCTGTATGTGCTGCATAATGCCTGTGTATGGCAATTCAGCAACACCTTGTATCTGTATGTGCTGCATAATGCCTGTGTATGGCAATTACAGTAACACCTTGTATCTGTATGTGCTGCATAATGCCTGTGTATGGCAATTACAGCAACACCTTCAGGGTTATTCAGAGAGTGGTGAAAAGCAGGAGAATGACTGGAGAATGAAAAATTCTAGGTCAAAATAGCCAAACCAGAAAAATTCTCCCTTTCATCTTACTTTCCAAATCGGCTATTTTGACCTAGAATTTTTCATTCTCCAGTCATTCTCCGGCATTTCACGCTCTCTGAATAACCCTGCTTGTATCTGTACTGTACAGAGATTTACACTCATAACCCCCTGAATCTTATCCCTGAACAGCAGAGACTGACCCCACAGCTCTCCCTGTATTCTGACAATCCCTGGCTGCTGGTATGCCGCAGTTAATTTTGTTGAACTTTTTGTTACAGTGAGGTTGGGGGCTGCTCCTTCCAGCTTCTTCGCAGTATTACATGGTGACAGGAGTGAGATAGAAGATATTATTTTTCCCATAGAGGAGGGGGCGGCACAATAATCCAGCTTTATAAAAAAGGTATGCAGTTGAGGTTTATATGACATTTTTTTATTCTCATATAATGCAAAAATTGTGTGTATAAACTTTTTGCAGTGAAAGGGTTAGAGCAGCCATGGAAATAGTCTGACCTCAGGCAGATTATTTCTTGATGTGCAGTTTAATCAGACGTTCCAAATACAGTCAATGACAAAGTATTCAACCAATTTCCTGGTATTTATTGTGGTTTTTGGATCACATGTAACCTGCAATGGTTTAAACGCAGGATGTTTATTCCAAGTGTTGTTTTGGAGAGACTCCTCTATGATCGCTCTTTTTTTATTATTATTGACCATCACAAAAGAAAAATGCTAACCAAGCGTATTAGATAACGACACATGGACAGCCAGCTGCTGCAAACCTGCCTGAATCTAGACTAGCATATGCCAGGGGTTCAGCAACCTTGGCCCTCCAGATGTTTTGGAACTGCATCTCCCATGCTGCACGGGGACTCCTTAGATTACATTTCCCATGAGGCTCAGGCAGTAAAAAACAAGATGCCAACCCCTGGTGTAGTGTAGTATAATATAAATATTTTATAGTTGCAGAGGACATTTACACATCCCAGCAATTCAGAGAACCGCTTACAGAGCTCATGTGCTACATTCCCCTTATGCAGCAAAGAACTCTGGGTAGGACAACATGCAAATGAAGCCCAAAGCTTCTCTCTTTTTTTGCATCTAGGGTCTGTAATAGCCCAGAACCCTCCTTGCCAATGTCATGCCCTATTAGATGGCCTTTTTTTTTAAGCAAAGACCAGGTTATGCCACCAGTCACAATCACTCCTCGTGAGCCCGAAACAGCCGGACAGGAGTGACTGACTGGTCGGCAAAATAGTGTGACCATTCGCCAAATAGTGAATTCCCCATATTCTTGGCAAAATGGAATTACTGAAGTAGGTCGAAAAAGAAGTGCCCCCCCCCCCCAAATCCGGTGAAATTGCGGTGTGAAGTGGTGGTCCTCCATCCCACCCAGCAGCCGGTCTCTAGATTAGCCACTAGTGACATCAGCAGAGAGTATATGACATCACCCTCTGAGACCAATCGTGGTAGCGAGTCTTCTGAGTCAGCTGATGGATCGGCTCTGTGCATGCGCATGCAGCTCCGATCCATCATAATGCGCAGGCGTTCTAGACTGTGAGAAGCAGAACCCTGAACATTGTTCCTTCTCTTTAAAAATGCCATTTTGTCCCCCCCCCTTATAAAAAGGCACTACATTCAAATGTTGGCGCTGTATAAATGTGGATATATTATTACAGTAATGTGGCAGGTGGAATACATTAGGTAATAAATAAACCTATTAATCTATAAACCAACATAAGACGACAAGGGACGTCCCATTCTAATAGACAAGCCACCCAGCTGTCACCATGTATGTTCTAAGCAGATCAGATACATTATCTTTCACGGGATGCTCAGATGGCTACAAGCACCGCTGTTTCCTAGATTAAGTCCCGCATTGCAGCTGGAAAGCCAGCGTCATATAAAACATACACAACTAATTCATCTAAGCAAATATCACTGCGCCCTTTATAAAGATCCTACAATATCAAAAGCAAACTTCATCAGCGAGAGCACCCTCTGATACCGTCCGTATGATGTGTCTGCAGCTATCAAAACCAAGACCTTTCCACATGTGTACACAGTAGGTTCACCCAGCGCAGATCTATGGATATGGGTATATTCAGGGGTTGGCTGACAAGACTTTGGGCCCCTGGGCAATAGGAAACCATGAAGCCTACCATTGTTGGGGTTCTGGCATGAAAGGGGCCCTCCACATGCAGGAGCTGATTGCCAGAGAGGGGTCTCCTTCAATGGCCATGGGACCCTGCTGAAAGGGTAGGCCTGATCTAATCTTAGGAGGGGGGGCCTCATGGTGCCGGCTTTTAGGCCATAGCCCCATTGCCCTAGTGGTCTGTCCACCTCTAGGTATATTATACTTCTTCCGTGGAGACCAGTGCATATGGGCAGTTGGGAGAGAGATCCATTCCCCCAACTTTGTCATTCTCCAGAGAGTTCATAGGGCCTACTTTAAAATTATTATTTAAGCCAACATCAAATTAAGAAATCATTCTTAGAGCCTACCGTTCGGTTTCTTTCCCCTTCCTTTATTAATGCCAGCAAGAAGAAGCAGTAAAAGAAACATAGCATGACGGGAATTATGGACAGGTTTTGAAATCTGCCCTATCTGAAGGCACTTTGCACATGCTCAGTCTCTCCCACCTAAGAGGTTTCTGAAATGACCCATTCACACTCTTTGTGGGAGATTAATCAAACCTTTCTAAAGTTGACCTGCTTATGTAAAATTAATTCATTAAACTAGCCAATCTCTATGGAATTCAGGGACCCGCATGTGCACGGAACGGTTCATTTGGTGGGCGGTGTCTGTTTGAATGGACAGGATACGATACATATTAAACAGAAATAATGTTGCCAAAACAACAAAGATGAAAGAAAAAAATGAATGAAGGCTTATGGTCAACAGGATAATCACATAGACCAAGGCTGTGAAACTCACGTGCCTCCAGATCTTGATGCCTACAATTCCCAGAGAATGCTTTCAATGCAATAGATGGCCAAGGAATCATGGGAGGTGTCATTCAGCAACATCTGGAGAGCCAGCATCTGCCATAATGCAGACCATTAATATACATGTGAAAAGTGGTCAACTTGCCATTAAGTTTAACTATACAACTTTCACATATTAAAAAAATCCATGCGTCCATCGAATTCAGCCTTTCACACATCACCTACTGCTGCTGATCCAAAATAAAGCAAAAAATCTAATAGTAGAGCTCACCGAATATGCAACATACTGGGGAAAGATTCCTTGACCCCCCCCCATGCGGTGTCAGATTTCTCCTTGGGTCAAGTAGCTGCTACCCACATAATAAATATTATAAACCCTCATTAGGTTTTTGCAGGAAGTCATCCAGTCATTGTTTGAAAGTCCGCACAGATTTTTTTTAGATCGATGTACAAGGGGCTGATACCACACATGGATGATACGAATCTGATTCATGGGGACCCTGTTCCCAAGAGAAGTACAATCTGAGAAGTACAAGTGTTTTGTGAGGTTGGCGCATCTATATCGTTAGGGGTTTACCCAAGGACACTTGCTGGTGGCGTCTTCTGAGTAGGATCGAGTCAGCTCTTCATGATTGTAGATCAGCAACCTGGTGGTTAGGTTGAACCCGCTTTCCATAAAGTCAAGCTTTGCTTCTCCACAGTTGTGTTGGATGGATGTGCTGAACAGGATTTGACTTGCTTCTCCATGGTCGAAGGTTAGCGACGTCACCACTGGACTCCACAGCCGATATTGTGTGATAGGCATGGGTGTCTTGCCCAAGGACACTTACTGGCGCTGGCCAGCATTTGAACCTGAGTCTCCATGGTTATAGAGCAGTAATGTTACCTCCACTGCATCTAGCTGGTAGATTCTGACCCAATCACCTCATCAGGCAGAGAATTCCACAGGTTTACTGTTCTCGCTGTAAAAAAGCCCTTATGCTTTAGGAGGAATTTCCTTTCATCCAGTTTGAATGGGTGACCTCGTGTCCGGTTAATATCCCTTCTATTTATTTTTATACAGTTTAATCTTAAACTCGCAATCCCTTTATATCCAGATTGCGTAGATCATCTCGTTATGGACATTGTAATTCACATTTTTTATTTTGAGAAATCAACACTATTGCTTTTTACAAACCTTGCCATGATTGGTCAAAAAGGTCAATGCTAGTCCAAGCTTCAGGGAATTCTTTGGATGTAAGAGATGACCAGGGAATCATGGATCATGTTGTAGTTCAGAAACATCTGTGTGGCCGGTGGTTAAAGATTACTGACTGAACCTTTAAGCCAACACAATTCACTAGAAAAAGGGGGACTCTAGCCACCAGGAGCAAAGTTTAAGTGGTTAGTGGGAAAGCAAGGGTTGTTCATTAACCCCTCCATTTTTATTTATTGTATCTTGGTATCACATTTTTAAATTTGAAAGGGGTACAAAAAAAAAACCAAAGAGATTCGAAAAGTCACCCCACGTTCGGTGACTTTTCGTTCTCTTCAATTCGGTTCCTTTCGCCGATCCCATTTCGGTGACCCTGCGGTGTATTCAGCAAACACCACAGGGTCCCCGAATTGCAGGGAAAAGCTACCGCAAACCCGACGAAAACTAACCGCAAAACCCACCGAATGCACGCCGAAAAGCCACAAAAACATCTGGATTAACCTGTCAAAAAACCCGAGCAGGAGCCGATCACACGCAGCGAAGCAGCCGATCACACACAGCGAAGCCCACGGAAAAAGCCGAGAAAAAGCCGACACCGCAGACAGAGGGAGGTGAATAAATTAGCAAAACAGTTTGTATGAATGTGTGAAAGTGAAAAGCTGTTTGCAAAGAAACTACTGAGCGAAAATGTCTGAAATTTGCATGAGGTCCAGGGAATGATAAGAGGGCTGTTAACTTTAAAAAAATAAAAAAAAAAAACAAGAAAAATGCTTAAAATATCCTTAAAATAATAAAAAAAAAGATAAATAAAAGAGACTCTTTACTGCAGAATTTTATAATGGACGGTTTATTAGATATTGAATTAAAACGGGAATATTTTTAACATTGAAGCCTATGGGATTCTCCTGAATAAACCTGTCGAATGAAACCACCGAATGGCAGGGCATTTCAGGAACCTTTCACTGCTGGTTTGTGTTCTCTGAATAGCCAAAGCAGTGCTTTTTCATGGGGATTTCTCTGCCGAACAGGCACCGTATGTGCAGGCAATTCGCCAGGATTTGGCGAATGGTCTGCTCTCTGGATAGCCGAATGGCCAGGAAAGGTAACCGAACGCTGATTTTCAGCGTTCGGTTACCTTTCTCAAGCAATTCAGATCTCTTTGGATAAACCTGTAAGAAAAAAAAAAATACGACCATCATTCCGAAGAAGAAACTGGAGTCTAGTACTACATCTGCATATCACAAGTTTATTTCCAGGAATTCACTTCCAAAATCATTTTCCAACATCTCATGAAACAAAAAATAAAATAAAAAGGAAAAAAGAAATATAAGATATTTATCACCGAAACAGCCATTTTAAAACACAATATTTCTTTAATATATTTTTTTTTTTCTTTTAAGTCGAAACATAAATAAGTAAATTAAAAAGATCGACCAGAGAACGAAAACTATATACTTTGGACAAATTCCAGATAAAGAGCAGTTTTGATACATTCAGCGGATTCCTGCATGTATTGGATGCAAAGGAGGAGGTGGCGGCACATGCCACGTTCGTGATCATTTACAAAGTTCGTCAGCCGAGGATAGAACTGAACACTATTGGAGCCAGTCAAACGATATAAAGAAATATACAATCTTGAAAAGCTACAATTTTGATCATCTACGTACAACGCATTTCGCAGATCATTATGTAAGTACAGTTTATAAAAGCATATCCCCTGTGAAAGCATATGCTTATACAAAAATACATATACACCATACAGCAGGGGGGGGGGGGACCAAAAACCAGACCTCTGTAGGCTTTGAGATTGGGATAACTGACCGTAGTTTAATGGGAGTGGTAAAGTCCACTGAACGTCGAATGCCCAGCACTTCCACCGTCTTACAGTGCAGGAAGGGATTTTAAACAGATCCACCCTCTTACATACTTACCAGTGCACTAGAACGGTGTCCAACGATTCGACGACACAGAACGACAACCTGCAGAGTGTTGGCATTCGTAGAAATTAAATTCGGTGCTAAGCATCTGGAAAACTCCAAGAGAAAAGGAAATTCGAACGATTGGATTCATTCTTTGAGTATTGGTGGTTGCTTTGACAAAATGCCAATTCACAGCTGGTTGGGCAACGGGGTAGACCACAAGTGGAAGGCGCTCCAATGGCTACAACTGCTGGTGGGCTACGATACAGAGTGTCCCAGCTAGAAGTAGCATGGTGCCCATTGAGTTATGGAAATGCTGGATGTTCCAGAGAACTATACTGTGCGGTAACCAGACAGGTGAACATTTTCAGCATTTATCGTGACAAGACCGTTTGTAACCAGAGTGTTGACATTCCTTCCAGTATATGAACAGCATCGCTTTCATCCATCCCTTCTTCACAGTTCCATCCCGTGATACTTTTAGCTGGGACACCCTGTAGCAATGACCTATCCGTAACAGCAAAAACCAGCCGGATTTCCAGCCAATGACAATGAAAGATGTCTGTCCACCCTTTAGGAAGTCTGCACTGCAGATGTTTCAAGACTGCACTTCCCATGTTCATCTCTGCTCTTTGGTTACAGTCGAAACGTCTAGGGGCTCTATTACAGTCTTCGCGCGAAGCGTTAAACATGAACACGTGAAAAATAATGGTGTAATACAATCCGCGCACATTTTTTTTTTCATCCGTCAAAAAAATAACGCGCGTAAAAAAGACGCTCATTAACGTTGCGCGCAGAAATCGGTGCGGACTGTTTTTTCACGCGATTCAGATAATCATAATTAAGTACCACAATTGCTTCCCGTTAAGTTTTTGCGCCTGTCAAAATCAATCTGAGTATATATGCTGCTGCAGCAATAATAAAAACTCGCACAACAACTTCTCGATTTTATTGTTTGGGTATGTGTAGAATGTGTAACTATAACTTTGCTGTATTTTTATTTTTCGTGCTGGTGTATTTGATTTCGGCCAGGGCGTTCAGATTTGCCGTTAACACCAGCTTTTCAAAGACGTTAAAATTATGCTCGCAAACGTTGTCCATTAAATTTTGCGCATAGATTGCAGTACCATCCGTGTACCAGCGCACAAACGCCTTTGCGCTCACAATGTTAAGTATAGGACGTGCGCAGTACAGTACGCTCGCGGTAGACGTTATCGTGCATTTATTACGTGGACATTGTAATATGACGTTCTGCGCAAACGGTTTTGCCTCTCGCGTTAATGCGTTTTTGCACACGCGTTAACATTTGCACAAGGAATGTAATAGAGCCCTAGATGTCCGAACAGAACCTCTTCTCTGCTGTAAAACTCTTCTCTATATACAATAAAATCTCTATACTCTCTAAGTAAACTCTACCATAAAGGGCTTCTATTTTATCCAACATAATACACTGTCTTTATATAAAACACTCTATATACGGATTGATGATCTCGGGTGCATTTTATACACTGATCATAAAGTGCATAACAATGCAGAAGATATATTCTAAATTTTAAGAAAAGGTGCAAATATTGGAAAAAAAATATACATTAACTACACATCTATACACCGATAATCCAAAGCACCTATGCCACTTAATACGGCAGCCTATATTTTAGAAATGTGACCAGGTTTTATGCTGAATGGGTCAGGAGAGGAATATATAGCATATACACACTAACAAAGCAAAATCATCAATAGTCCCAGGTTAACAAAATATGGAAAATTTAGTCCAAAAGCTACAGCCAAGGTTAGACTATACACTTTCTGATACTTTAATGCAGCCCTGCAGTATATTTTTGGACTTCCATCCTTTTTTACGCGACTCACTGAACATGTCCCAGATCAGGTGCACTGCAGGGGGAAAATAGAAGAGCATCAAAAGTGCAAACAGCTTTATAAAAGCACATAAACCAAGAAAATTGTCCACATTCAATCAGATATACTCCAGCAACTTAACTGAAGGGTATCAAGAACATAGAAAGCCAATCGGAAGCTCAGGGATACAGTGGAATCTGGATTTCTACAAGGTAGTAAAAAAAAAAAATTTGCCTTACTAGGTATATAGTGATTGTATACTGCAGGGCTGCATGGGAATAACTGAACACCAAATCTGTTTTAATAAGCTTCCCCTGTTTGTACAAGAAATCTGGTTACACGACCAATACCAAGCACGACCCTGCACACCTCCTGGTTGAAATGGAACGGAATCATTGCTTGTCCGTTAAATCAGAAAAAAAATAAAATTTATAGTCATACAATACATCGCTTAGAATCAGTAAATAGATTTTGAGAAAGGATTTTTACCAGGAAGGATACATGGAGATTTCTCTCGTTTTCAAGTATGTCCTGGGTGGCGAGTATGTACCGTTAGGTGTCTTGCCCAAGGACACTTACTGGAGAGGTGCTCTTGCTGGGATCGAACCCATGACTCCACAGGCTCTCTCCACGCAGAGCAGTGAGGTTAGATTTTACAGAGACACAGTAACCGCTTACTATTAATGGTTTACAAGAATCTTTGACACTTGTACTTTGTGTACGGTAATACACAGCACCAGTATCAAATATTCAAAGACATTTCCCGATTGAAATTTGTGACAATGAAGTGAAAGGAAACCTGCAATGCTGTAACGCCAAAGCCTTATCCACAGCTACACATATCAAGTTCCAGTCGGATGAGGAAAGCACGACTAAACGACAGACCCAGCTGCCACACGAGGAGCTGCCAAACCCGACTTGATGTGAATGGCATCTAGTGCTTTCATTTTTAAACCTTGTAGCTTTTTTACCATTGTTTGTAACATAACTGAACCGACGCAATCAAGATCTAGCACTTCTGACGCGACAGCTCTATTCCGTCAGTGACAAAAATACACTTCTATATACCTTGTCTAAATCCTTCCACACTAAAAGAGACGGACATTTCTTGAATGAATTAATGAAGATATTTTACCATTTCTTCTGGTACGGCTGACCTTCACTGTTAAATTCTACTTGACCAATCCTCACGGTCCAGAAGCAGTTTATGAATGCTGTGCATTCTATATCGTTTGTAGCATGAGAGAATCTTTTTAGATCGAGGAATAATATAAATCTGCATAGGTCAGGTACAAGCGGTGCATGTGTGGAGACTGGAGTAGTAGAGCAGGGGGGGGTTAAATAATAAAATAAAAATAATAAAAATTGAGAATTCACACCTGGGAAAACGAACAACACATGATTCGGGTTGTGTCTACTCCATCAATATTGGACAGCGCATGAGACTGGTTGACAAGATCAAGCCATTTGTTCTAGATCACGGTATTCAGGTGTTTGACAAAACCAGATCAGGACACGGGTTATAATAATATATAAGCTTCAGAGCTGTGGTCAACCAAAACATTGAAAATTTATCCTTCAAGTCTTTGAGTGGCCATAATTTGGCACAAATATTAACCTTCCCCATTCATATCCAAAAGCAAGAGAACATGGTCACAGGTCATCAACATGGAAATTCATTTCAAAGCCTGGGACTATTAGATTACGTCCAAAGTAGCTTTAGGGTGTGCAGACAGTGTTCTTTGGAGTACACCATAAAATATCTCCACATTAGGATAACCGGAGAACCGTGTCTTCTCAGAATCATTACACGACCACAGTAATTACAGGCACAATTGGAAACCAAAATATTTAAATAAAAGCTTATGGTAATGACTCTAGTTGCTGAGGTTATTAAAGCAGTTCATTAGCATTTTTGAAAGTCTGGTCTACATCATATGGCTGCTCATCACATGCCCTCCATTGGACCATATTCTACTGTATTGGTCTAGT
The DNA here is from genome assembly GCA_009667805.1 of Leptobrachium leishanense. NCBI lineage: Eukaryota > Metazoa > Chordata > Amphibia > Anura > Megophryidae > Leptobrachium > Leptobrachium leishanense. The sequence continues at coordinate 2,627,929 of CM019073.1, read as the reverse complement.
AATAAACGGCCAAGCCATGTGTACTCTTGACTCGTTACTGAAAATGGTTTTTTTGGGTGCTTCTTGGGGTGTGACTCTAATTTGTACGATTCTGTAGAAGAAGGATAAGTCCCAAGAGGAATTCTGGTAGGAATTTCAGGAAGAAAAAAAAATACAGGAGAGTTAAAAGGTGCATATAAAAGAAAAAGCATGCAAATAAAAAAAAGATACGGAACATCCACCATTACTGCAAGAAGAGATCAGTGACTACTTGAGAGGTTTTTGGAACAAGGCAGTGAAGCACTCGTGGTATGGGATCCACAAGGCTGCAGCCGCCTTCGGGTGACATCGCTCCTGAACGCCACTGCACATTAAAAGAAATTAAATCATAACAGAATACTTCTATATGTTCATTCCTTCGGTTTTTGACTGCCAGGCACCATGTGTTTTCCATGGGCCTCCCGTTACCCGGAATGAAGGATTCTAAGGCTCCATCTGAGGCCGACAAGTCAGTGGTCATTCTAGAGGGAAATTAATTTATGCATTTTATGGTCACCCAAATCGCCTGATGAAACCAAGGTTTTTAACCATCCGAAAAGCAGTTTGGGCCAGTCTCGTCGCAAGTCGGCCAAATTCTGCCATCAGGATACGGCCAACTTGCTCTACTTGGCCTTGAGCCAAATCGGCACACGTTGCAGTGCGTTTTTAAGCCCTGTGAAGATAAAACATTGTTGCTTGGCCCATTCAGGTTAAAATACACAACTGAAATGGGACATCTTTGTCTTTTCCAATAGAACATCCTTCTAGTAGAAGGATGAGCAATTTACGGCATTTTATAGACAGGCCAACAAGTTAAGAAAAGTTGGTGGAGAGTCATTCGATCCACCCAGTCTCGGACGCATGAAACTAGAATACACGTGTTCACTTTGAAGTTTCGGCAAACCACTTGGGGGAAAAGACATGCGTGTTCAGTTTTTTTTTTTACAGGACCATTGAAAAGCGCCGATAGGAGATTCCCCGAACCATGCTCCGTGGCCGATTCTGTGTCCTTCCAGACGTGCGTAAAGACCGGCCTGATTCATGGAATGTTCCATGGACATATAGGGGATATTCGAAGCAGGAAATATGGTCCCCATTGCCGATCTACCCCAAGATTCTAATCACAAAACAGAATTAAAGCATTTCCAAGCCCCATGCATTAAATGTTACATCTCACATCAGTCTTTGTGTGGTTTTTTTTTTTTTTTTAAAACCACTTATTTGGCACAAGTCGAAAGCTTAAAAGAATTCCCGTGATCATAAAGAAAAGCTTAGAAATTCACACAAAACCTGTTATTTTTCCCCCAAATAAAAAAAGACCAAAAATCTATGTTCCAGCCATCGAGGAGACCTCTGTGCAAATCGAACGATTTAAATAAAAAAAAAAAAAAAACATGACACGTGAAAAACAGATGAACACGATGAGTGAGGGGGGGGGGAGCTCAGGATCGGAACCCTCTGTTCTGCTCTTAAAACACAAACGTCTTTTTTGTTGTCGTTTTTATTATCAATAATAACAATAACTATAACAACATTTAGGGGAAAAAAAAAAAATCAAATAAAAGTAAAAAACAAACAAAAAAAAAAAAAACATAAAAAACATTTCTTAACGGACACTATACGGGAAGAATTGTATTTTTTTTTTTTTCCATAATATTTCATTAGATATTTGTGTTTGTAAGAGAAAAAGAGACCTCACTGGCCGAAAAGAAAATGATGAGGCGCGTGGGGGGAGGACGACACACACACACGATGCATACAAAGACAGGGTGATCTCTAGCCGGGTGCTTTCACAAAATCCCGCTGGTAGCGCGTAGCTCTGCTCGCTCGCCATATTGTACAAATATTTTGGATAATTCAGGAAGATCAGGATTGGACAACAGGTCTGATTATTTGGGGGGGTTTGCATTGAATTTCATAACTTATGTCAGAAGTCACATGTAGCGGGTGGGAAAAAACACAAAAAAACAAGCAGTGTTAAAAAAAAGGATGGGATGCTTGGAGCAGCGACGGGGATTACTGGGAATTTAACAAGCGGCCATAGTTCGCAAACGTCTGAAGAGTGTTTTTATGGAGGGATTACAGACGGGACGATAATGTTGCAAAATCTGTGTTCTCGAAAACGTAGCAAAGAGATTTGTTTACGCTTGTGAAACATGATGGCTCGAGGTCTAAGGACCTTTGCACCCCTCCCCACCCAAGATGTTTTTGAAGTGCACGTCCCACGATGCCTAGTCAGCCCAGTGTCTGAGCATCATGGGAAATGTAGTTTCAGAACATTTGGGGGAAAGGTCATGGTTGCAGATCCCTGGACTAGTTGTGTGGGAAGTCAGCGGAGATTCTATACGGAATTCAGAGGATTTATACAAAGAATAAAATCAGGTAAAATATAATTTGGTTAAAACAATGTAAAAAAAAAATATAAACACTTTGTCTACTAAAAAATAGGTCCAAAAAAAAAGGTCCAATTAGACTATTTTATACGTCTTGCCAAATACGTGATGAGGTATCCATCCTTCAATCCATCATGATGGCAACATTGTATGGAGTAGGACAGGGCAGAGCAACCTTTACCCTCCAGACGTTTTGGAGTTACTCATTGATGAGTGGCTGCGCATCATGGGAGATGCAGTTACATAATATCTGGAGGACAAAGGTTACTGACCCCAGGGGTAATATATGAGAGGTGTACGGTATCCATGTTTTATATGAATTTCCCGCTTGTATACTATGTGTATATGGCGAGAGCAGCTAGGGACACGAAAGGGAAGTCGTCATCGCACGATGATTTGCGAGCGCCTCTGTCTTTGTATACAAGCACACGCTCACTATATATACATTCACAGCCACATACGTTCGCGCACGCACACACACACACACAGACACGCGCTCGATATGGAACACTTGAAGATGTCTTTTTTTTTTCTTCTTCTTTAATCCTTTTGCTTGCCAAGTCGGTTACCATGTCTACCTGGCATTCAAAGGGTTAACGCTGATCACAATGAATGAAACACAAAAAAAAACACAGGAAAAAAACAACGAAAACAAAAAAAAAAACACTGAAGTAAAATAAAAATAATTCTATGTAAAACAAGTAGCATATTGCACCAGGCCTAAAACTCCGAGCGCCTTTTTTGCAGGCACCGCCCGGGGTCTGAATGTCTGACAACAGGTGGGCAGGAGAGGTCGGCACCTTCCAGGGCAGATCGTCGTTCTTTTTGGGCAGTGACGGGCTCGAATGTCTGGATTACCCAGACCTGACTCAGCGACGCGTGTCGTTTTATATTCCAGTCCACGGCGGATTTTAATTTTGCTTTTTGTTGAGGAGAAGGATGGGGGGGGGGGGGGGGGATTGTGAAATCAAACGTTGGAACACTGAATGTCACTACAGGGCAACCACAGACACGTGTGTCGTCCCCCCCCACGTGTGTCCCCCCCCCCCCCATCATTCCTGGATTCAGAAAGCAGACTCGAGGAGAATTACTTTTATCTGGTGCATCGTGACCGGGAAATGGAAAGAACATTTACAATAAAAAATTATATATAAAAAGTGTATACAGTGTAATTTACTCGCTGACATACTAGAGGTTTATTCAGCAAACTGAGGTTTGTGCAGCACCGACCCGGGAAATGCACATTTTAACCCAAAATACCACAGGATGGAGAAAAGCCCCAGTTTAGGTATTTTGACCAATGATCTGCAGTTCCTGTGTCAGTTTTCAGTTTAGTGAATAAACCCAACGCCAACTGCCGCCGCCTCCTCTGCAGACAGGCGGGGGTTAATGGAGCGCAGCGGGGCGTCAGACTATATCTGTATGAACTAGGTAGTTTTGCGCTTCTTTTTATTATTTATTTATTTTTAAATTTGGTGGATAAAGAGATAACCGAGCCCTGAATAGGTTTATCCAGCGCTCAGAAACGGACCAAGAGCAAAGTGCAAGCGGGGGGGGGGGGGGGGGGGGGGAATAAAAATAAAAAAAAAATCAAGGCATCCAGCGTATGGCATTATATACCCTGAAGAGAAAAAAAAGGATAAACTTTACACAAGGTGGTGGTGCAAAAATTATTTGGGGGGGGGGGAGCGAGGGGTTGTGAACGTAAAATATTGAAACTAGTAACGAGTCACTCCGGTCACCGGGTTTCTACCAAAAAAGCTGAACCGCTGGAGGGGGGGGGGGGTTTAGGAGGAGGTTTAGAAGCATTTTAAATGGGGTCAATAGAAGAACGTGGGAGGAATTGACCGGTGCACTCGCTGACCGGACGGAGACTCCTCTCAAAGCTGCTCGGTCATCAGAACAACATCACCACCACCGTCCAGAACACACTGGGATATTATGCGGGCGTTCTTCAGAAAGCGCTGGTGTTGCACCGGCGACAAACACCGGCACTTCACAAAAGAAGAATCCAAGCGGGGGCAGGAGAAGCCTCACCGCACTGCGGTATATGTTGGCGCTTTATAAATAAATGTAACTTCAGGGTGTCCGCCCCCCCGATGTTAACCTTCTCCTCCAGCTGTTTGGATTTTTCTTTTGTGAAACACCGTTGTTCGCGTCTGGTGCAACATCGGCGATTTTTGCCGGTGTCTGCAACGCCGCCCTTCTCTGATTAACCCCTTGTTTAAATGTATTTATCGTCTAGGTGACGATTCATTCCTCCCAGCTCTGGAGCTTTTCACGTAATGTTGCATCGCTGGAGCAAAGGTTACTGCGATGTGATACTGTATCACTTGTTCCAGAAAGATAAAAATATATTTATGCGATTAAAAAATATATATACATTATAAATATAGCTAAATAAAATTTTTAAGAAGTCCTGAAATGATTAAATAAATATTTTTAAACAAACATTTCAGCTTCTGAAAAGGCATCGGCCGTTCAATGCAATAACTGCGCAGCCGCCTGGAACTCCAGCGCGACAGCCTTCATTTAACGCCGTTATAACTGGTGTCCCGTAAGTCCATAAATGTTTATTAATAAAGCTTTGTACAATTTGAAGCTAAAAGGTTTAATAATACTTGAATTATTATTTCACCCTCACCTCACTACTCTTAGATTGTAAGCTCTTGAGCAGAGACCTCCTCTCTTCCTATCATTCTCAGAGTGTCGAACGGATTTGTCGGTTTTCTCCTACCAGTTTGTACACCGCTGCAGAATATGTTGGCGCTTTATAAATAAATGAAAAGGAAGGAATAAATAAAACAAAACAAACTGAAAATGCGAACCGGTGACTCAGTATCACATCAAAGTAACCTTTGTTCGCCCTGGCTTTGCAGGATAAGCACGAGAGCCCTTAGTCCTCAGCAGCTGGGAATGATGACACTGCCCTAGACGGTGGTGAGCAGTGTGTGGGATGTGCACCCCAGATCAGAGTTTAATACAGGGCATGTGTGAATATAAACCACACCACAAAGCAATTTTAAGATTTAGATCAGGAGTCAGCGCCTTGGCCCGCCAGATGCTTCAGCACTGCATTTCCCATGATAATCTGCCAATCTGATGAGTAGCTGAGCATCATGGGAGATGTGGTTTCAAAAGATATGGATGGCAAAGGTTGCTGACCCCCCCAGATTTACATGGTTCACTCAAATGTGCCTGTGTACCCATGCACATAATTTAACCCTTCATTAGGCCTGTGTATTACCTCCCTACGCCAGGCGTCCACACACTGCTCAGGTGGTGGGATCGGCAGAACATCATCTGGCAATACAGGCTGAATAAACCTTATATGAAATGCCTGGAAGCAGAATATATTGGGGATGTGACCCAAGCGTAAACCCCAAATTCATTTAGGAGTCATATAAAAACACAGCCTAAAGCCCCCGGCACACGAGCGTATTTATGGCTCATATGCGCCCGCACTTCCCTGTGTCCGTGGGTTTTTGACGGGGAAGGCCATCCACCGGACGTGAAAAAGCCCTCACCGTCAAAAAGCTAAACGGACGCTAAAAGGATACAAAGCGCGATTCTCCATAGGAGGATGGCGCTTTGTACGCTGAGTGCAGAGAGTGGAAGGAACGTCCACTTTTACGGAGGTTCCTTCCTCTGCTCGTGTGCCGCCAGCCTTAAAGGGCATTTTATACCATAGATTTCATTTCGTCTCCGGCTGCGTGAGGTCAGAGGTGACGTCATGTCAGCATCCCAAAAGATTTCGGGAATAAGGGATACTCCGCCCGTATTAAAAATACATCTCCAGAAGTGTTGGAACTATATCTCCCATGATGCTCAGCCACTAACTAGAATGACTGAGCATTACAGGAAATGTTCCAAAACCCCTGGAGGGCCAAGGTTGATGACCCCTGGCTCCTTGGTATCTCCACGTCTTACGTCCACATTGTGAGCACTATCCTGACTGTAGTTTTATTTTTTTTTTAAGTAAAATCCCAGTCGCCACTGCCATTAAAACACAAAACTATTACAAAAAAAACCACGCACACGCCCCTGAAGCTGTCAAGGACACGTGAGCAGTGGTTGGTAAACTTGGGCCTCCATGTGTTTTGGAATTACACCTCCCATGATGCTCAGCCACTTCTCAGGACGCCCAAGCCGTGTGGGAAATGTAGTTCCAAACCAACTGGAGAGTCATGGTTGCCGATCCCTGCATTAGCGTCCGGTGGGGGCTTGAGTTCTTCTGGATGAACAGCTTGAAAGAACGAGTCTCTGATCAGGCAGCGTAACATCGGCCAGGTGAAGCTTCCCGCACGTGCTGCGCTACATCCCAAACACTATGCTCACTTATGTAAATAAAGTCCTGTGTGATACATGATATGTCGATAAACAGATCTTCCAAATAGAAGCCCATTCCTATTCTTTGGCTTTACCTAACCCCTAAGCATGATAAACAGAAGCCTCGGTTCATACTACGGCTGTTTAGATCACAATTAAATAGTGCAATTTATAAAACAAAAAAAATATTAAAAATATAAAAAAAAGGGGTTTGGGGGCATTCGGGTTTTAGGTTACTGGCCAGTGTAGCGTGCGTGTGGGGTCTCACAAGCGAAGAACAGACTATGGCACGGATACCGACCCTTATTCACAGGAGCCAACCTCCCCTGCCGGCCTGTCGCCAGACGGCCACCTTTCCCGTCAGGTAGCCTTCTGCGGGCGCCAGGTTCCCCTGTCAGAACCAGCCCGAGTACCAGCTGCGGCTACCGGTACCACCACCAATGGGCAGGGCATGAGCCTCTCCAGCCAGTCCTTCTGCCGCATTTCTAAATGGGCTTCTTTGCTGGTTAGATCAAGATTTGCAAATCCAACAAAATATTCCGTCGTCCCGACCTTCCCCCATCACTGTCTGGCATTAAACCCCTGACCCCGTTCTCCGTCTTTGCCTAAAAGGGGTAGAATTTCATTCTTAGAGTTATGGTTTTTTTGATAAAACAAAGGATATTGTTCCCCCTCTGCGTCCCTCGTGCGTGGTCCCCCAGACTCCTGTTTGAAAGCTGTGGGTTTAGAACGTAATAAAAAAGAACCATGAAAGGTTGGGGGGGGTTTGAAGGGCGCGATCACTCCCAGAACCAGTCCGTGACAATGTAGCGGCACCGGGATTAGTCAGAAGGAATACGGTTGAAGTTTGGCTCCTAAAGCTGCAGATACTGTTTGTGTTCAGAAGATGGGACCCTCTAAAAATCGACAGAAAACCTAAAAACAACAGAAGAGGACGAGATTAAAAGGGGACACACACACACACACACACACACAACTGGGAAATGAGCAGAATATCTGCACAGGGGGGAAAAACCAACAACTATTACCTATAAAAATGTAAAATCATAAACAACACACCTCCCCGGCGACCTGATAATTAACAGGACCCCGCAAATACAGCAGACCTGCTCATTAACAGGACCCCACAAATACAGCAGACCTGCTCATTAACAGGACCCCGCAAATACAGCAGACCTGCTCATTAACAGACTATAAAACAAACTGGTGGTAGGGATATTTGGCCAATTCCACAAGAAAAGGTACTTAAAGAATTCATGTGTTTTATTTTACTGTTTGAGGAGCTTGTCTTATCCTGTAAACAAGGAATCAGCAACTGTGACCCTCCAGATGTTTTGGAATTACATCTTGAAGGTCAGGGTGTTCAAAATCATGATTTGGGATCAGAAGTGTAATTAATAGGTGTGACACATGAGAAATTGCTTTCCATTAGGAATCGAGAAAGATTATTTTAAGAAATGTTGGTTTTGTCTCCTTTAGACGACAGGGTTTGCGTGAAAAGTGACCTTAAGATTACCTGCTCATTATATGGTTTTTATTAGACCTACAGAGCCCAGATACCAAAGCAGGTTTGTGTTGTAAAGATTTGCGCTTTTGTTCCACGTCGCCCCGAGATTATAAAAGTTGGATACAGAAATAATCTAGAATTTAAAGAAGGACCGTGTGTCTTTTTTAGAGGACGCGTGTGTAAGCACAAGGGTTGACCCAGTGCTGGATTGAGGTTTTCTCGGGCCTTCATCGGAGGTTATCCATGTGCCTCTCTACTCCATTCTTCCCATTATGCCTCTACCCATGCCCCATTCTTCTCGCCTCCCAATGTTCCTTTGCACCACCCACTGACCAGCCCCCCCCAATTTCACCGACGATGGAAATCTGTGCTAACATAGCTTTTCACTGGGCCCATTTTTGGGGTGCAGTTCCAATAGCCCCTACGGGGTAACTGCATATGATGCGGTTTTAATGCCTCACCTCTCCTCACACTCCTGCTTGCTCCATGCTGAAGTTTAGATCTGTATGCTTGTATCCCAACAGCAAGGTGGAAGGGTAGCAGGAATTGGGGATGTGCTGCCCACCATCACCCATAACAGACAGGTCTGCAGCTTCAGGATTCCTCTCGCAGTCTATAAAAATATATATCTGAGTCAGGAAGGGATGAGTGGAACGGGGTAAGAGGCAATGGGTCTGAAATGTATTGCACGAGATCGAGGAACCAACCATGCAAAGCACAAGATATAAATGTAATATAAAAAGGTGCAAACAAGAGAACACAGGAGAAGAGCGGAGATGGCATCACAGAGGGAGAGGAGGAGAGGAGATGGGCATCACAGAGGGAGAGGAGGAGAGGAGATGGGCATCACAGAGGGAGAGGAGGAGAGGAGATGGGCATCACAGAGGGAGAGGAGGAGAGGAGATGGGCATCACAGAGGGAGAGGAGATGGGCATCACAGAGGGAGAGGAGATGGGCATCACAGAGGGAGAGGAGATGGGCATCACAGAGGGAGAGGAGATGGGCATCACAGAGGGAGAGGAGATGGGCATCACAAGAGGGAGAGGAGATGGGCATCACAGAGGGAGAGGAGATGGGCATCACAGAGGGAGAGGAGATGGGCATCACAGAGGGAGAGGAGATGGGCATCACAGAGGGAGAGGAGATGGGCATCACAGAGGGAGGAGATGGGCATCACAGAGGGAGAGGAGATGGGCATCACAGAGGGAGAGGAGATGGGCATCACAGAGGGAGAGGAGATGGGCATCACAGAGGGAGAGGAGATGGGCATCACAGGGGAGAGGAGATGGGCATCACAGAGGGAGAGGAGATGGGCATCACAGAGGGAGAGGAGATGGGCATCACAGAGGGAGAGGAGATGGGCATCACAGAGGGAGAGGAGATGGGCATCACAGAGGGAGAGGAGATGGGCATCACAGAGGGAGAGGAGATGGCATCACAGAGGGAGAGGAGATGGGCATCACAGAGGGAGAGGAGATGGGCATCACAGAGGGAGAGGAGATGGGCATACAGAGGGAGAGGAGATGGGCATCACAGAGGGAGAGGAGATGGGCATCACAAGAGGGAGAGGAGATGGGCATCACAGAGGGAGAGGAGATGGGCATCACAGAGGGAGAGGAGATGGGCATCACACAGAGGGAGAGGAGATGGGCATCACAGAGGGAAAGGAGATGGGCATCACAGAGGGAAAGGAGATGGGCATCACAGAGGGAGAGGAGATGGGCATCACAGAGGGAGAGGAGATGGGCATCACAGAGGGAGAGGAGATGGGCATCACAGAGGGAGAGGAGATGGGCATCACAGAGGGAGAGGAGATGGGCATCACAGAGGGAGAGGAGATGGGCATCACAGAGGGAGAGGAGATGGGCATCACAGAGGGAGAGGAGATGGGCATCACAGAGGGAGAGGAGATGGGCATCACAGAGGGAGAGGAGATGGGCATCACAGAGGGAGAGGAGATGGGCATCACAGAGGGAGAGGAGATGGGCATCACAGAGGGAGAGGAGATGGGCATCACAGAGGGAGAGGAGATGGGCATCACAGAGGAGAGGAGATGGGCATCACAGAGGGAGAGGAGATGGGCATCACAGAGGGAGAGGAGATGGGCATCACAGAGGGAGAGGAGATGGGCATCACAGAGGGAGAGGAGATGGGCATCACAGAGGGAGAGGAGATGGGCATCACAGAGGGAGAGGAGATGGGCATCACAGAGGGAGAGGAGATGGGCATCACAGAGGGAGAGGAGATGGGCATCACAGAGGGAGAGGAGATGGGCATCACAGAGGGAGAGGAGATGGGCATCACAGAGGGAGAGGAGATGGGCATCACAGAGGGAGAGGAGATGGGCATCACAGAGGGAGAGGAGATGGCATCACAGAGGGAGAGGAGATGGCATCACAGAGGGAGAGGAGAGATCGTGTTACAGTGGGAAAGGAGAGATTAATTAGAGGGAAAGAAAGAAAAGATCATACTAAAGTGGGAAAGGAAAAGGAGATGGTGTTACCATGGGGAAGGAGGATAGGAGAGATGGTATTGCAGAAAGGAAAGTGGGTTGGGCAACAGCTACTAAAAAGAGATGGGAGGGAAGAAGGACAAGAGATATCCTACAAAAAAGAAATAAGATCACAAAAATAGAAATACAGTGCGAGGAAAGCTGTGATAACTACGTAAGGATACAATGTGCATTACAGAAAAAAACACGGAAAGTATAAAAGGCAGTAAATACTGTATATGTTATTATGTTGTCGAGCAGCTAAGCAAACGAAGATGAAGCTAAGCAAGATAGAAACTTAAAAAGGCAAACGAATACATTGCAGATGACTGAGAGAAAGCCCCTAAGACACAGGCTCACCCTTGTCCTCTTTATCCAGGAGCTGCTGACTACCCCAGTCTAAAGGTTCAGATTACAGAGTGACAGATAAAGGACAGGAAAGACAAAGAAATAAGTGAAGGCTCGAGGAAAACAATATGCATCGTGACAAATAAAATACCCCGATCACCCACCTGCGCTTTCATTGTCCTGTAGCTGCTGGCTCCCCATGAGAGAGGAGTTACTCAGAACGGCGTCCGCCATGCGAGCGGAACTCAGAGCTTTACCCGCCATCAAACTCATTCCTGCCAGGTTATCGAGCTGTACCTGTGAGGGGAAACAGTAACGCTTAACCAACATTTACTGGAATGTAATAATATGCAACAGATTCCTAATATTTAATACTAAATCCACAGCCATTACACTTTGCATACAGACTTTTTTCTACATGCACAGAGCTTTTTTGTTTGATTTGACGCTTTTAATTCCCATGAAAACGTACGTAAGCGTCGTCGCTAGTCTGGATGGTGTGGTGCCGCTGGAGCATCCTACGTGTATTCTCACTGGGCTGAGCCCTCGGGGAGTAGGGAACACCGTTATGATCTGGGACGTCCATGCCTTGAGTCGGCGAGGCCCTGTCCATGCATTTCACTGTAGGCTCTGGATGAAAAGACAGAATTAAAATGTTTGGCGGGTAGCAATGCACACAATGGCTACAGTATCATCTTCCTCCTTTAATGTGTTCGATTTGAATTTCCAGGTTGCCCATCTCGAGACGTGGAGGCAATTCTCCAGAGTGAAGCGGCCAGATAGGAGGTGTCTGATCAAGTTTACTTTGAAAACCTACATCGGGACGTTTACCCAACTACTAAGAATAACACAAACAACAACACCAGCACCACCACCAAAACCAACACCAGCACCACCACCAAAACCAACACCAGCACCACCACCAAAACCAACAACACCACCACCAACAAAACCAACACCACCACCAACAAAACCAACACCACCACCAACAACACCACCAAAACCAACACCACCAAAACCAACAACACCACCACCAAAACCAACACCAACAAAACCAACACCACCACCACCAACAAAACCAACAACAACACCACCACCAACACCACCAAAACTAACAACAACACCAGCACCACCACCACCAAAACCAACAACACCAGCACCATCTGGAAGTCTAAAATATGGAAAATTCCCAAAACCATAGTTTTTTGAGTTGTGCATATTTTAATGGCGATTCCAGACTAGGGGCGCTCTGTATGATTACTGATGTACATGAACGCGGCTCCTGTGCGCTGCAGCACACCAAAAGGCACATGCTGGGAGCCTCTGGGCAGCTGCTTCGAGCCGTGTGGACTCCGGGCAGCATGTCCGCAGAGTAACCCAGCACAGGTCTTCCAGTATGTGTACACGCCGGGATCTGTAGCAGGAAGGGGGTAGCAGCTCTCCTGCCCCGACCTCCTTCCACGCAGACATCGGATTCTGCTGGATTCGGAAACCCAGAAGAATCTAAAATCAGGATTGCTCAGGCTGTACTAATCGAGCCTGCGGCTACTTGGCATGGGATGCCGTCCCTAAACAAATCCAGTACTTCCTACCAATTAAACGGTTTTCAGGCCAGGGATAAACCAACGTGCAGGTGGTTTTGGGCCGTATTCCAAGACTGCAGTAAACTTAACATTTTACGAGGCTTTTTATTATGATTTGTAAGCGCTAATAAAACCGTTTATATTCCGTCCTGGAGCGCCCCTTCCAGGGATGAGCATCGCAAGGGTTAAGTGCCTTGGAATATTTTGCGTCCAAAGGCTGCAAGAATCTTGCAGTAACTAATGAGAGTCCAAGAATCCGGCAGATAAGGAGCGGAGGAGATAAAGGTGTGTGCGCAGGGCACTGCGAAGAAAGGGGACTCATTCTAGACTCACGAATCATTTATGGCCGGGCATCTGGTATCTCTGCCTTGGGCTGTTCAGATAATGTTTGACTCGACATGCACCTCGGTAGCAATGAAACCGCTTCACCTGCGGAGCGGAGTGTCATGTCCTCTGCTCCGTGCTCCGCTGATCACTAATGAGTGGCTTTAAGACTGTGGTCAGCAACCTTAGCCTTCCAGATCTTTTGGAACTACATTTCCCATGAGGCTCACCCAACACGGAGTTATTGTGGATCATGGGAGATGTAGTTCCAAATCAACTGAAGGCCTAAGGTTGCGGCCCCCTGGTTTAAAGTGTAAAAGTGTGATTTTCTCCTCCCTCTGCCTGGATTATTTATTAATATAGGTAGAATAGCGCACTTTTCGCTCGCTCATACAGATCTTACCTCTGCTGGTGGGCTTGGTCTGGCTGTAAGAGCTCTGCGGCTGGTATGGATGTGCCCCCACGTCCTGCTCCCTAATTGTTGCTGTCCCTAAAGTAGACTCCGCGTCTGTGTGCCCAGTCTCCTGGCAGGGCTTTGAGAGGGGTCTGACAGTCTCGGCCTCGCCGTGCCCATGTCCACCCCCACAGCTCTCCTCCTCCTCCATGCTCTCCGACTGCAACATGGCCGGGTGGTACCTTGACGGCAAGGAGACGGCAGCTGTTTGGTGCATACATTCCTGCTGTGCTCGGATCTGGAGAAGGTGGTGGTAGGGCTCGGGCGAGCTCTGGTAGGGAAGGTTGCCGGTGTCACCCTGGCTCAGTTGCTGGTTAAAAAGTTCGTTCAGCTCTTGCTGCTGTTGCTGGTGCTGTTTGAGAAGCTGCATGAAGTCAGCAGGTGGTAGACGTACATCTCCATGGCCAGTCAGGGAGTGACGAGGGGAAAGCAGACCCTGTAACATGTGAGGCAACTGCTGGTGATGCCTGGTGTAGGTCCCGGGGGTCGGGGACAGTAAAGCCTGTTGAAGACTCGAGGGGTTGTAGTTCTGTTGGGGGTTGGCAGGGAAAGCTTGGTACTGCTCCAGTTGGGGAACCTTCATGACCTGTGTGTACCCTGTGCCGCCGGCCGTACTGTAACCGGTGCCCCCTGTGGAGGTGTAACCGACAGCGGGGGACCGAGGCTGATCTGGGAAAACGTGGGGGTGGAGGTGTGTCTGGTCATAATTGGTGGAGGGAGAGAAGCGGGCCACGTTCACGCTGAAAATAATAGACATGGAACTGGAGTCAGCGACAGATCGGAAAACTTTGCCAAAGCGACACATTGAGCAACGCCCACAATTACAATAAAAAGTTTATAAAGAGGGTAAAAACCCCAAAAAGGCAAATCGTAACAGCAGACCCCATGGACATTCGCCTTGTAAACCAGGTGCAGGCAACCTCGGCCCTCCAGATGTTTTGGAACTATGTCACATGAGGCCCAGTCAACCTAATGACTTAGCATCATGGGAGATGTAGTTCCTAAAACATAGAAACATAGAAAAATGTCAGCAGATAAGAACCTTTCGGCCCATCTAGTCTGCCCAATTACATGGATACTTTACCTGGATTTATCTTTTGTTTAGGATAACCTTATGCCTATCCCATGCTTGCTTAAATTCAATTACTGTTTTGGCCTCTACCACTTCTACTGGAAGGCTGTTCCATGTATCCACCACCCTCTCAGTAAAATAATGCTTCCTGATGTTACTTTTAAACCTTTGCCCCTCTAATCTAAGACTATGTCCTCTTGTTTTGCTACTTTGTTTCCTGTTAAAAACATCTTGACAGCCAAGGTCAAATAAAAGCAAAGGCACCTATAAATATCAGGATGATGTTGTGCATGTCCACCGCAGACATGTTCCCCTACCTGTGCACCTCGGCACTGTCTGCGCTCAGCTGCTTGGACAGGGGTCTGTGGCTGTAACTGCCCAGCGAGGCCATAAGCGTCGCCCGTTGCTGCATCTGCATATGGTTGGCACATGGATTGATTGGCACACCGCGGGAAGCTCCAGGCATATCCGATGGCTCCTGAACTTGGATGGTGACTTGCTGCGCAGACTGCGGTTGGCTCGGCTGCTGGATGCTCATCCTTGGCAGCGCCATGCTCGGAGGTGGGGAGCTGCTGCTAGAAGGCTGATAGAGGGCACTGTGAGCTGGCATCCCCTGATACTGAGTGGACGATTGGGCCCCTGGGAGGAGAACGATATTAAGAAAAGGGCTCTAGAGGAACACACGGTTTGTAGTAAGCGAACGTTAAACGTACCGTGGGTCTGGAGCATGGCACTGGAGGACGACGGGGGGCTGCTGTTCGGCTGCCGGAAAATGTGATTGCTGGCTGGATTGGGGGGAGGGCTGGAAGGCTGAATTCTCAACCTAGAACGGATCAGAACAAACGGGTAAAGAATGAGCAGGAAAGCGCCACTTGAGGTTTTCGTCCAGATAAAACCTTTTGCGTTTTAAATGTTAATAAAAGCTTTATTATTTACAAAATAAAATGGAGTACATTGCTTCTCCGGCATCACACAAAACAACCACGCCACGGCTTTATTCTAGCAGCACAGGAATACTGCTTGGGCATCACTGGGTTATACATTACAATCAATCCTTCCCCAACGACATCCCTAATAATCCTTGAATTCTGAGCGTGCGGCTTTGCTAGATCTAGGCTTTGTAGCATCGTTTCCATACAGAGGCGCAAGATTCACAAAATAGGTTTACGTGGCTGAAAGGGCAGCTTTCTCTTAAAAGACACACATGCAGCGACAATGCAACCATAAGTGCAAGCGCTGGACTATAAGCTCCATGTCAAGCAGGGCCGGGAACAGAAATCACAGGATTCTGGATCAAAACTGGAGGAGGAGAAACGTGGTGCATCTACAAGCTAGGGGCCACACGAACAGAAACACCCCCCGCCACACGAACAGAAACACCCCCGCCACAGAACAGAAACACCCCCGCCACAGGAACAGAAACACCCCCCGCCACACGAACAGAAACACCCCCCGCCACACGAACAGAAACACCCCCCGCCACACGAACAGAAACACCCCCCGCCACACGAACAGAAACACCCCCCGCCACACGAACAGAAACACCCCCGCCACACGAACAGAAACACCCCCCGCCACACGAACAGAAACACCCCCCGCCACACGAACAGAACACCCCCCGCCACACGAACAGAAACACCCCCCGCCACACGAACAGAAACACCCCCGCCACACGAACAGAAACACCCCCCGTCACACGAACAGAAACACCCCCCGCCACACGAACAGAAACACCCCCGCCACACGAACAGAAACACCCCCCGCCACACGAACAGAAACACCCCCCGCCACACGAACAGAAACACCCCCGCCACACGAACAGAAACACCCCCCGCCACACGAACAGAAACACCCCCCGCCACACGAACAGAAACACCCCCGCCACACGAACAGAAACACCCCCCGCCACACGAACAGAAACACCCCCCGCCACACGAACAGAAACACCCCCCGCCACACGAACAGAAACACCCCCCGCCACACGAACAGAAACACCCCCGCCACACGAACAGAAACACCCCCGCCACAACGAACAGAAACACCCCCCGCCACACGAACAGAAACAGAAACCCCCCGCCACACGAACAGAAACACCCCCCGTCACACGAACAGAAACACCCCCCGTCACACGAACAGAAACACCCCCCCCCCACACACACTCAAAAAGCCAAACAACCGAACACACCGTTACAAGGTTTTATAAAGTGCAACAAGTTCTGCAGCGCTGTACAATGGGAGGCAGAACAACAAAATATACATACAGGTTCAACACACAGAACAGTAGGAGAGAGGACCCTGCTAAAGAGCTTACAGTCTAAAAGGATAGGGGTGACACACCCACACACGAACGAACACATGAACAAACACACACCCACGAACCCACCCTAGGCATATCCTGAGAGCTGCAGCATTGCCTGTTGGTGTCGGTTGTTTATTTAAAGGGACGCTCCAGCCACCATGGACATTTAAGTGGTCAGGGTGACAGGATCTTGTAATGTGCTTATGTAGTTTGATGAGGTGTCGGCGGGTTAAATGAATGTTCAAGCAGCCGGCGGGTAATTCATTTCTAAGCCTGGATTTGATGCCTCTCTTTTTATCAGTTTGATCGGGTGTTTTGTTTATTTTCTTTGATGGTAGAAATCCCCTTTATTCTTTACCGAGACAAAGAGAAAATTATCTTTTTATTAAAAAATATATCCATTTTAAAAAACGCTTCAAGTCTTAAAAAAAAAAAAAAAAAGGAGGCAGGAGTTGTCCTTTTACCCTCATCAGGGTCAGAGATTCCTGGGCTGGTATATCCAGATTCTACACTGCCCTATACATCTCATATCGCCGGCATGAGGAATCTCAAACATAGCCCGTGGGGGGCAGATTTCTCCCACTTCAACCCTTACACCTTCCATGTTTAATTTCAGCAGATTTACACCTTAAAAGACATTCAATCGTGTGAATAATAAAGGCTCTGGTCGCAAAGAACTGACATTTACTGCAATATCAGCGAATGAATAAAAGGGTCTTTTAACTTTGAAACCTACGGGACTAACCAGTTTAAACCTGTCAAAACACCAAAAACCAGGTCATTTCGCCGGAATTTCAGCGTTCTGTGAATAGAAGACGTGAAAGTCTATGGGACAGTTTTGGTGCTGCCGAATTGCACCGTATTTCACTGTCAGTTCGCCTGGATTTGGGAGAATTGACAGCTGCGTGAAATAACAAATTGACCTGAAATTGCACCGAAGAGTGAGGTTCACTGTTTGGTGCAATTCGGGGCCAATTTGGAGGTTAGCGAATAACCCCTTAAATGTTTGAGGGTTAAAATGTGACTCCTGGATTTAAACATCTGTGGAGTTGACGGAAAGTCCTGCGGTCGCTGATAAATACCTCTGAAGCTGGTGGGTGAGCAGGGCTGGCTGATTTTCACAGGCTGGTGCCACGTTTGAGGTCTGTAGAGGGGGAGACGACTGGGGGGGACAAATGCAGTCCTGGAACAACAACAAAAAAAAAAAAAAAAAGGAAGGAAGCAAACTTTCAGTGATCTTGGCAGAGCGGCACATCATGTCCTAATCACGAGCGTTACAGGTCATACGGCACCTGGTGTTGCTTCATGAATCATATTAAACCCAGACGACAGAGTAAGCAAAGGATCACGTCAGGGCATTGACAGTCTGGGGATATAAACCGCAGAATATGGGGGGGGGGCTGGGATTGCCGCAGCCCGCGCCGTACCTGGAGATGCTGTTGCAGGAAGTGCTGCTGATGTTCCTGCTGATACATTATATGTTGCTGCTGCGTGTGCTCCAGTGTCCGCTCGTCCATATGTATCCCGTACATTTTCTGCAGCTGCTCGCACTCCTGTGAAGAGATGAACGTGTCACCCGCCACATGTAAAGCACATACACGCACTCTACAAAAAGGTTTCAGACGTGTTCTCCGTCTTGTACAACCTGCTGCCTCAACCGCCTGAACCTGGCAGAAAAGCATGGAGGATATTAAGCAATTTAAAGGCGATACACAGTGATCTTTATGACACCATGTAGCGAAACATGCGCGAGTGTCTGTGCCTGCTCAGAAGAGGCCTCTTAATACAGTATCCCCAGGGTGAAATAACAGGATGTCCGGCTTCAAAGACAGGAGGCTTATCCCCGCATAGGACACTCCGAAAACGATCAACTTCAAGGAGAAGTCGTTTTGTATAGAATGCTTTGATAGCATAATATTCCACAGCAACAGCACCGCTTCCGAGTCTGCTGCAGGGGAGGCTGGGAGACATCAGGAGGTGCATAAATTACTCTATTGTGCTCAAAATTATGGTTACTTAGAAAAAAATTAACTCATTTTCCGATTTTATTTCTCTTTTTTGCACTGTATAGATATTTGGTTTTCCTACGTTGAGAAACGAGCAGCAGTAGAGAGGGCGAGAACGCTCCTGCTCTTTCCCAATCTCTTGGTAAATTCTGATAAAGCCGAAGGGACTGGGGTCCTGCATGGGGGGGGGGGGGGGTTATTCCTGATCATGGTCTCTTGAGGAGATAGGAATCAGAACACAGTGATCCTTGTGTGACACGAGTCACGTGGGGCCAGGAAAACGTTAACAGAAATGTCCCCAAAACCTTTTTCAATGCAATCGGCCAACAAAACCACACGGATCTATATAGTGGGAGAGATGCCCTATTAAAATGGGGAAAAAGCCCCCACCCCCATTTTAAAGGGCCGATCTTTAAAGCACATTCCTTCTATTCTGCGTCATATATTTTGTCTTCCTCATTGTACAGCACTGCAGAATATGTTTGAGCTACATAAAGTATTGAAAATGTATTTCTAGTAGAACGTTACCTGCAGGGTTAACAAGAGAGCACCGAATTGTCACGACATCTCTGTGCTCGCCCATTCGCTGCACTTCGGTGAGCTCAATTCAGCATTCACTGCAGGGTCCCCGAAGTGCAGCAAATCAACACGCTGAAAGAATAGAATTAAAAAAAAAAAAAAACTACCCGCTGCCGAACAGGGGTAAAAAAAAAAAGCAAAAACAAACCCGCAACTTTTAAATGGTGTTTTTTTTTTTTTTTTTTTTTTTAAATACTGCATGAAAATGTCTGGAAATAATGTATAAAAAACAGTTACAAAAAAAAAAAGTTTCGCCAAGAAACAACCCAAAAAATGCCTAAGAAAATAAGACTTTTTGCTGCAAAATATAACAATAAATAGTTAAACAGATATTGAATAAAGACGGGAATATTTTTAACATTGAAACCTATGGAATTCGCCTGATTAAACCTGTCGAATGAAACCACCGAACAGCAGGGCATTTCACTGACATTTCTCTGCTGTTCGGTGTCTGAATAGATTAACCATTGCTTCTCTATGGGGATTTGACTGCTGCCGAACAGGCACGTATTTCACTGGCAATTCACCAAAAATTTGACGAACTGCCTGCTTTGTGAATAGCCGAATGGCCCCGAAATGTCACCGTATGGGGAAACTCACTGTTCGGTGCGATTTCGTGGCCAATTCGGCTCTCTCTGAATAACCCCTCCTGTCTCAATTCAATAAAGCTCATTGGTCACTATGACTTGAACGACCAGCAAAGCATGCGTTTTGATACACGCAAACAGGTTTAAGAGAGACGTGCGTGTCCACAGGGCCATTAGGAGGAAAAAACCTGCAAGTTAAAAGGTGACGAGACATTAACTCTAAATTGCAGATTTAATCCTGGAGAGACCCGGAGCAGGAACGTGTCTTTAGCGTATATGTACAAGCTGTGGATGTGTGCGCATGTTGAGCATCGTGACGGAAGGCTCGGGGGCTGCTCGGGGTCTTTGTTACCTGCTGAAGCTGTTTGATGCTGCTGTTATGGTTCCCGATCTTCTCCAGGTGAGCTTTGAAAGCTTGTATCGAGGCGGCACCGTCAGAGAACCTGCGCACCGGGGAGAAACGCTCAGCAGGAAGGTGAAGGGTATTCGAGTCTTTGTACATGGATCTAGGAAGGAAAGAAACAAAATGTAACGACTGACAATAGGATGTTACACCGAGGATAAAATGTGACAAACAGGAAGGAGAAATTATGTACAGGAAAGGAGCAGAAAGACATACGAACGACAGATACGCCAATAAAATCTAACGCAAGGGACATCTTTACAGCGAGCCATTTCACACATAGACTCACTGCTGCGAGTTATCCCTTTACAGCTCTGTTCTACACTCGCGCACCCTGAATATATGGAGGAGGCCCTAAAGACACTCACACCCTGAATATATGGAGCCCCTAAAAGACACCCGCTCACCCTGAATATATGGAGGAGCCCCTAAAAAGACACCCGCACACCCTGAATATATAGAGGAGCCCCTAAAAAGACACCCGCACACCCTGAATATATGGAGGAGCCCCTAAAACGACACCCACACACCCTGAATATATGGAGGAGCCCCTATAAAGACACCCACACACCCTGAATATATGAAGGAGCCCCTAAAAAGACACCCACACACCCTGAATATATGGAGGAGCCCCTATAAAGACACCCGCACACCCTGAATATATGAAGGAGCCCCTAAAAAGACACCCACACACCCTGAATATATGGAGGAGCCCCTATAAAGACCCACACACTCTGAATATATGGAGGAGCCCCTATAAAGACACCCGCACACCATATATAAAAAGCACATCTAAAAAGACACACGCACATCCTATATGTGGATTCCTACAATAAAGAACATTAGAATAGTACCCCCCATGCAAAAATACACCACGATGTGTATAAATTTGGACATGAAGTAGCAGAGCTCCTTTTTATTAGGCTCCGACAATACCAGAAGCTCCTCCGGGGAGAGGAGTGTGGGTTTGCCGTTCAGCAGTCGTTGGCAGTGGCCATCATGAAATTCATACAGGACTGCATTCGTTTCCTCACCAAGAGCTATTCTCGCCTTGTGTTGAAAAACGTTTCCATTCAAATGATTCGATTTTATAAAAATAGGTTATATAGTTATTGGGGCCCAAAACTGCACGTAAGGACAATGGACAACATGCAACTGCGTGCTGGACAGATTGAGAGGCTGTGAAACAGGTATGAATTGTACAGGAAAATCCAGGAATGTCACCTGGCGGCCAGGTAAGTATATCTGGCTCCTAAACGTTTTTATTGGCTCCTGCGTTTGTTCTAGGTTTGTCGAGGCACTAGTTAACCTAAAGACTGCTGACTGACCATATAGATTCCCAACACGAAAACAGCCTTATCAGAAAGTAAACAGGGCCAGGATTGTATGTTAAAAGACACAAATGCCTTTTAGGAGCGCAAATAACCCGGCTCGATTAGAAACGGCCAGGCAGAAAACCAAGATCATCCATAGGTAGAGCGCAACGTGCATCAAAAAGCGAGCCCTGTGCTGCACGCCGAATTCCACGGAGAAGAGAAGGATCAAACTAAGCAATTATATACAGAAAATGTGCAGGAAAGAAGAATATTCTTTCATATACATATTGGACACGCGCTGAAATTCAGAATGCCGGAAGGAAGCATCGAACTGGAATGGCACCAAATTGATCCGATTATATCGCAATCAAATATATTTAGAGTCTGCAAAAAATTACTGCACTCACTGGAATAGAAAATCACTTTGGGCAGATCCTGCTGACGGCCTCTCTCTACCCAATTATTTTTTTACTACTTTTTAGGAGAATTTACTCACCCTTTGTCCCTCCAGAACAAAGGATCGGGAGCTGCACGCGCACATGGTCTCAGAGGGTGACGTCGACATACGTGAGCGTCCCTTTAACACTTATAGTAACAAATAAACCAACACCAACCGCAGCCCCTAGGCCAACACCAAGGCCAACCGCAGCCCCAAGCCCAACAGTAAGCCCAACAGTAAGCCCAACACTAAGCCCAACACTAAGCCCAACACTAAGCCCAACACTAAGCCCAACACTAAGCCCAACACTAAGCCCAACACTAAGCCCAACACTAAGCCCAACACTAAGCCCAACACTAACCAACCGTAAACCCAACACTAACCCCAACCGTAAGCCCAACACTAACCCCAACCGTAAGCCCAACCGTAAACCCAACCGTAAGCCCAACCGTAAACCCAACACTAACCCCAACTGTAAACCCAACACTAACCAACCGTAAGCCCAACACTAACCAACCGTAAACCCAACACTAACCCCAACCGTAAGCCCAACCGTAAACCCAACACTAACCCCAACTGTAAACCCAACACTAACCCCAACCGTAAGCCCAACCGTAAGCCCAACCGTAAACCCAAAACTAACCAACCGTAAACCCAACCGTAAGCCCGACACTAACCAACCGTAAGCCCGACACTAACCAACCGTAAGCCCGACACTAACCAACCGTAAGCCCGACACTAACCAACCGTAAGCCCGACACTAACCAACCGTAAGCCCGACACTAACCAACCGTAAGCCCAACACTAACCAACCGTAAGCCCGACACTAACCAACCGTAAGCCCGACACTAACCAACCGTAAGCCCGACACTAACCAACCGTAAGCCCGACACTAACCAACCGTAAGCCCGACACTAACCAACCGTAAGCCCGACACTAACCAACCGTAAGCCCGACACTAACCAACCGTAAGCCCGACACTAACCAACCGTAAGCCCGACACTAACCAACCGTAAGCCCGACACTAACCAACCGTAAGCCCGACACTAACCAACCGTAAGCCCGACACTAACCAACCGTAAGCCCAAAACTAACCAACCGTAAGCCCAAAACTAACCAACCGTAAGCCCAAAACTAACCAACCGTAAACCCAAAACTAACCAACCGTAAGCCCAAAACTAACCAACCGTAAACCCAAAACTAACCAACCGTAAGCCCAAAACTAACCAACCGTAAACCCAAAACTAACCAACCGTAAGCCCAAAACTAACCAACCGTAAGCCCAAAACTAACCAACCGTAAGCCCAAAACTAACCAACCGTAAACCCAAAACTAACCAACCGTAAACCCAAAACTAACCAACCGTAAGCCCAACACTAACCCCAACCGTAAGCCTAAAACCAACACCAACCAACCCCACCTCTAAGCCCAACACCAACCAACCGTAGCCCTAAGCCCAGCACCAACCAACCGTAACCCTAAGCCCAATACCAACCAACCGTAACCCTAAACCCAACACCAACCGTAACCCTAAACCCAACACCAACCGTAACCCTATGCCCAACATCAACCAACCATAACCTTAAACCCAACACTAACCCCATCCTCTCTCCTACTGTTCTGTGTGTGTGTAATGTGTATATTTGGAATTCTTTCGCAGCGCTACAGAACCTGTTGGCGCTTTATAAATACTTTTAACTGTAACTAATCCAAAAATATTCCCTAAACTTTATCTGAACCTCAATATGAACCATAAATGTAGAAGTAATCCTAAAAACAAACAGTAACCCTAAAAATTGTCCACCTTACAGGCGGCTGTAAAACGACTCCAGTAAATGTGCGCGTCTGAAATTCCAGACAACTTTTGGTTCAGCCGAAACGGCAATTCCGAATTGAAAACACAAGAATTGCAGGATTTACGAAGCAAACTTTTCGGCCACGCACAGGTGTAATATATGTCATATCGAGTATATCGCATATATCGCACGCACAATCACAGGATATACAGAGAGCTTAGTTTTGCTTCCACCCGCTTAGAGCAAAGGTCAGCAACCTTGTCCCTCCAGATGGTTTGCCAACCTAATGAGTGGCTGAGCATCATGGGAGATGTAGTTCCAAAACATTGCGCTGTGGAATATATCCGCAAGAAAAAAAAAAAAAGATTGAGGTGGGGTTTCCTTAATGTTATGAAGGTCCAACAGCCGCTGTATGGTGCGCCCCCCCCCCCATCTGCTGCCATCAAAAACGGGAGTCACGCAGGTGCAAGACAGCAAGTCTTTAGAGGTTTTCGATAACGTTTTTTTGGAGGAGTGGAGGAAGGGAGAGGAGTGCCGCGTGTCTGTTTGCTCCAGCGTGGCAATCGGCAGTGGTCATACAAAGTTTACATGCTGCCGTGTGCACTCACAAGCCAAAGGTCGGCGAGGAACCTTTGGTCTGATCCTTCCAGGAAGGACGTTTAGTTCTTTTAAAAAAAAGGGAAAATTGAAATCTAAAAACATCCTTGAAAGAATTCTGTGTTTTCAAATCATTTCTGAAAAACGTTCTGGGATTCCCTGTGCGGTGTGAACTGTATTCACTCCCCTTCCTGCCAGCCAACCTCGAAACGCGCCGGCATTCCAGAAATCCCTTAAAGAGACACACTAGCCACCATGACCACTTCAATTTATTTAACCCCTTAAGGACAAAGGCAATTGTACAAGTTCTGATCGGAACAAAACCTAGAATTTGAGCTACGTGTCTGTTCAAGTGTAATTTACACCTCTTGCATAGTAAGTGAACCCACGCTTATTATATATCATTTTGTTTAGAAGAAATAGGGCTTTCATGACACAAATAATATATAAGATTTAATTATATATACATACATACATCTACAAAAAGGTGTCAGATCAGACTGATCACAGAATTATTGCTGTAATCAGCACAGAACGGGTTAAAGTTTTTTGTTTTTTTTTACTTTTGAAGCTTTTTCCACAATGATCTTTTGCCTCTCCAGCCTCAAAGTGAGGAGAAGAGACAATGTTACTACTCAATAGCTGAGACAATGTAACTGATCAGGCTGACAGGCCGTTCCATGACACAAATAGCCATCATGGGCGGGCAGGGAAACGGTCCCATAGAGAAGTGATTAAGTGCAAAGCCCATAGGATTCAATGGGGGGGGGGGGGGGAATAAAAAAAATGAATAAAAGGCTTTTTGCTGCAGATAAAAAAAAAAAAAGTTTATTTTTTCCTTGGCATTTTTTTGGCTATTTTAGGTTCCCGTTTTTTTTTTATATAAAAGATGAGGCTTTTTTCTCTCGCCAAACGCGTCTCCTCCCCCACTTCAGGCTGGCTGCATTCAGCGTGGCTGTCCCTGGTGCTGAAACCTATTTCAGCACCAAGGAGGGGGTTTAATTCCACCTGGCAGCCTTTGGCTGTGCTGGACGGGGCTGTCCTTGGTGCTGAAACTCATTTTTTTTTTCTCCCCGCTGAGGGGTCCTCTTTTCCCCGAAGAGGGCTTATGTTTGTTTCTTTGGACGACATTTTCCTATGGAGTGGCCGCTGTACAGACGCTTCCAGTGGACAACCGTGATCTGCTGATGGTGTTGTCTGTAGTCAGGTTACCAAGTCTGTCGCCAAACTATGGTGGCAGCGGATGGACAGACTAGTCTTTGCCTAGTGTGTCCCTCAGCATCGTGGGACATGCAGTTCTGAAATAAATAGGGTACCAAGTCTAGCTCCAGGCCACACACACATTTTTCCTTACCGGTGCGGATCAACCGCAAGGTGGGGAAGCCATGCCCTGTTCCGGAAGGATTGCTGCCCCAGTTGCCGCTGCAGTTCAGCAGGGATCTCTGCAGAAGGACTGTTAATTGCCAATGTGTGTCTCTTGGTGCGGTTGGCGAGGTACCTGAAAGGTAACGAGAAAGCTCAAGGTCATCAAACCACTTCCCATGCTTGGGGCATCGTACAATAAAGTGCTCGATTAAATTTACACATTAAACTGCGCTTTCATACAACTTCCTGCATCACGGCCAGTGTTTTATGCAGATTTCTGAAATCTTAAAAAGGTGGGAAGGTGGGATCTGTCAGGTAAATTGTCACATTTAGGTTTCCAGGCACAGGCAGCCGCGTATACAGAAAAGGTAACTTAACATTTTTTAAGTGGAGTGCATGTGGGCTGGGTGGGAAGATGGAGCAAGAAATGTACAGTTGGGGAATCATGGAGTGAGCCAATAGGCTTCTCTAAAGTAATGTGTTTTCAGAGACTTCTTGAAGGACTGGAGAGATGAGGAGAGTCTGATGTTGCGGGCGAGGGAGTTCCATAAAAAGGGGGCAGCTCTGGGAGAAGTCCTGAAGGCGAGAGTTAGGGGTGCGGGTATGAGGAACTGATCGCTCTGCCAATGATCTGATGCCAAGTAGTCAGGACGGGATGTAACTGCTAATAAGGGAGGAGATGTAGGCAGCGGCGCAGTTATGGAGAGCTTTGTATGTGAGCACCAATGTTTTGGATTCTATAGGAAACAAGAAGCCAGTGTAGAGATTGACAGAGGGGTGAGGTGCGAGAGGTGCAGGAGGTGAGGTGCGAGAGGTGCAGGAGGTGCAGGTGAGAGGTGCGGGAGGTGAGGTGAGGCGAGAGGTGCGGGAGGTGAGGTGAAGGAGCCTGGCACATTTATAACAGACTGCAGAGGGAGAATCTGGGATCTCTTAAGGCCAGAGAGAAGGAGGTTACAGTAGTCAAGGTGGGAGATAAGAGCTGGGATGAGCATTTTAGCAGAGTCCTGATTAAGACAGGGACGGATGCACACAATGTTTTTTAGGTGGAAGTAGCAGGATTTGGTTGGCGACTGAAAGCGAGGAGTGAAGGAGAGATCAGAGTCCAGGAGGACCTGAGGCAGCGAGCCTGTGAGATAGAAGTAATAGTGCCACCATTCACCTGAAGGGAAGTGGATATGTCGGCATTAAAAGGGAGGAAAGACGAGAAGTTCTGTTTTAGAGAGCTTGAGCTTTAGGAAACGGAACGTCATCCAGTTGGAGACAACCGATAGGCCGGCAGCCCTTTTCATTTTTAATCAATCAGTTGATTCTGGCCCAGTAAGAAGCTCTTTGTCAGCGTCTGAGTTTACAAACTAAAGTAAAAATAATCCCCCTTTATAGTAACATTTAGTATCTTTACAACAGGAGAGAAAAAACAAACAAGACATAAGGAAAACGACGCTGGTAACGCCGGGAGAGAGCGAAGAATTGAGTTAAATAGGATATCTTTGCACTTTTTGTACGTCCCATGCAGGAGCACACTGCCTGCTAGAGGACATACGTGGCACTGCATGTTGTGAACACCAGTCTAATCGTGCATCGCACGCCACGACTTTACAGGTCACATAATTAAAAGTTCCAGGGAATTCCCGGGATTCTCAGTAATTGCTGGGTTTTCAGCCCAGGCCGGTTTATTGAGGTACGGTGAGGTACAGCAGGATTTGAGCTCATGAAGCCGCAGGAAGCCTTTCAAATGACTTTCCCTCACGTCACACTGATTGCATCATATGAGAAGACGCAGGTCAAGGCTACAGCAAACTAGGGAGAAGTGGGAACTCCCCACTTCTGCCCTGAATCAGGCATTGTCATCTCACTCTTAACCCTTTCACTAACATGAACGAGTAGACTCAAACTCCCAAAGCTCCCGCAGGTTACCCAGGTATCATGTATACTCGATCCGGTCATATTCTGGAGCAATGCAATCGAGTCGCATGTATTGCAAACTGGCTCCAGAACGACCTCCTGCCGTGTCAACGCATCAGACATGGCAGCAGATGTGTTGAAACTGAAAAGCTTTGCGATTTGGTTTTTTCCTTCGAAGAAAAACAGAGCACAAGCTGTAATGTGAATTGCAAAATAGCTTTTTGGCCAGCAGAGGGAGCCGCTGCCCTGTCAGATCAGGTTTACCTGCGGATAACATGTACAGGAACATCCGCATTCTATGTTTTTACTGTTAATAGAAAGTGATTTTTCTGTAAAACCACAGGGTCCTGAGTAGTTTAGTGAAACAGTCACTTGATAGTGAAGGGGTTAAAACCCACCACCTCAAGCTCACATTGCATATTTAAACATACATAGGTATCACAGTTTACCTAAAATCTGGCCAGAGTGTGAGTGTGTGTGCGCATTTGCACACACTACGTTTTATGGAATCATTAAGATCAGAATTTTGATAATTTAGAGCAGAGCGTTTTTTTCTGCTGGTACGGACCGGTACTCAGTACCGGCAGGGCAGACGCCCCTCTGCTAGAATGCAGAGGACCTCTGCAGGCCATGGCGGTTGTTCCGCTGATCGGAGCCAGGCTGGCTCCAATCACGGACGTCTCCCGCAGGTAGCCGACATCTTTGAGGTCAGCTCCACCTGCGGGACTTCTCTCCACCCACTGACATCTCGGATGGGTGTGATGACATATGTGGGAGTACCTCTCCCGCCGGGCAGAGAATGCCCTATTCCCTAAGGAGGAAATACAGTGGTCACTTGGACCACTATCTCTGGATTCAAAGATGCTAGAGGGTCATTGATACCAAACATGACTGGGTTTTATGTAACAATAAAAACAAATATAACCCCCCCCCCCCCCCATTTTAATTTTCCTAATGCAGCACTACTGTCCACTTTTCAATTATAAAGTGAACAATGATACTGCACTGTAGAGCTCTCTGATATGCTCATACACACCGCACATTACTGTGATTTTTTTGCTGTGGAGCTCTGTGATACAGTAATGTGCAGTGTGTATGAGCGTATCACAGAGCTCAACAGCAATAAAACTCACAGTAATGTGCAGTGTGTATGAGCGTTACTGCTGTGGAGCTCTGTAATATGCTCATACACAACGCACATTACTGAGTTTTATTGCAGTGGAGCTCTGTGATAAGAATGGGTGTGAATTGTGGGAATAGATTGAGGGGGGGCAGCAGCATTTCAACTTTAGACCCAGGCAACACAATGTCATGGCCCAGCCGTATACAATGGCTGCATGCTGGTGAGCGCCCTCTGTTTATTAGTTCATGCAACTGTACACCATCTTTTCATTGGCTGCTCGCTGCCTGGTGCTTCATGGCGTGTATCCCCCACCTTTCTTCCAAGAAAAAAATGCACTGGATTAGAGTGTGGGTCAAATGCAAAACTCCTCTTGTGGCAGGGGGGGGGGGGGGGGTTGGATTCCCAGACATTCCCACCTGACACCTTTCACAGGCGTCCCAGAAGATCCACAAGTCTATAAACACCAGAGGACAAGAGTCCCAGCTTACCGCTGCACGGCCTCCTGATCGGGTTCTCCATCTGAATTCTCCTCGTCAACCGGGGTAACAGCAGGTACAGCCTAGGTAAGAAAGACGCAGTTACCGAGATGTCACCACACAACAGGACACACAGGAAAAAACTATAAAACATGAAGGAGCCGCGTGTTACACGAATTAGAGCAGAGTGATCGGATTCAGAGGCAGCACATTCAGATCTGATCAGCAGCACCCCCTATGGGCTCGAGAAGTCCGTGCTCGCACGATAAAATGTGTGTTACACCGACGCATTTCATAACTTTGATGGAATGGTCTCAGACTGCAGAAGTGGAAGCTCTAGTTTCTGGACACCAGCAGCGTTTAATGTGGTTCTCGGGTCTGGAGCTGCTGGGTATGGTTGAACTGTGTCAATCCCCCTCACCACATTATGCTCCATTTATATCCCCACCTTCCTGGCACAACAGGCTTGGTCTCCTGGGAATTGCTCACTATTTAACCCCTTCACTACCATGATAGTGTATACACGATCAATGGCCGCAGACACAGCAGCCCGAAGTCGTGTTAACACCCTCTGGGGCTGTGATGTATGACTGCAAACCAAATTCAGTTTCTTTTGGGTTCCAGAAAGTGCCCCCAAAATGTTAGCACTGTAGGTAGAATATAAATTACAACCTTCCCATCTATGCGTCAGGACAAAATCAAAAGGCACGCTGACCACAGTCACTGATCTCAAATATCTAGGTATGTGGTTAGACCGAAATCTGTGCTTTGGCCCCCACATTAAAAAACTCTCCTAAACTTTACCCCAAACTAGGTGCCCTATACAGAAACAAATCCTGCCTGAGCCCCGCGGTAAGAAAGCAGATTGTACAACAAATGCTTATGCCAGCTATTGAACCGCCCCGCAAACACACCTTCATAAACTTACTACATTGTATACCTCACTCTGCCACTTTGTGCTACAATGTAACTACATGACCCACCATTGTGACATGTTAAAAGAACTAAACTGGCCGTTGCTGGAATCTAGACGCACCCTTCACCTTTCCAAACTGGTGTTTAACAGCCTTTCTGGGAAGCTACCACCCTACCTGAATAGACTGCTTCCCCCAGCAGTTCCCTCATCCTATAACCTCCGAGCCAGGACCTGCACCTTACTTGCAATACCACAATACAAAAATACAATGGCTCCATCCTCATTTTCCTACAGAGCACCGCAATTATGTAATACCCTCCCAGACGCCGTCAAATCTTCCCCCAGTCTAAAGTCACTCAAGAGCTCCATATTAACACACCTCAATAAGGAATGCACCCGTAAACCTGTAACACAGTGACTATATACAAAATGCACCTGTAAACATGTAACACAGTGACTATATACAAAATGCACCTGTAAACATGTAACACATTGACTATATACAGAATGCACCTGTAAACATGTAACACATTGACTATATACAGAATGCACCTGTAAACATGTAACACATTGACTATATACAGAATGCACCTGTAAACATGTAACACATTGACTATATACAGAATGCACCTGTAAACATGTAACTGACTATTTCCTACATATTTATTTTCTGGGTTAATCTGTATATTTGTGTTTTGTTTTTAATATCTTGCATTTTATTCCTTTGTATTTCTGTAACAATTCATGTTCTTGAACCCAGGACATACTGAAAACGAGAGAAATCTCAATGTATCCTTCCTGCTAAAATACTTTACAAATAAATTAATGTCCAAGGTGCTAAAACTGGTTAAAAATCAGCTCGGGAATGTCCTGACATACCTGTCACTCTCCAACGGACACGAGCTGCTGATCTACCTGAAGCAGCTCCATTCAGTCAGTAGATGGCAACATCTCCCTGCCAAATAGGTTATTACATAAGGGAATATTTTGGGAATATTCCCAAATATTTACTGGTTCACTGGTTCCTCGCAGTGGATTTTTGGGGAAAAAAAAATAAAAAAATCACTTGTTGTAAAGGGTTTAAGCACCAAACGCCCCCCAGTCCTTGCCAAACCCAATGGAGGCAGTCTGTGCCAACGTCTGAGCCCATTTTTTGGGCTTGGGTCAGCTGTTGCTACAATGGTTGCAGCGATCTACGGGTATCTTCGCCCATTCGTCATGGGCAAAAGCCTCCAGTTCAGTCACATTCTTAGGCTCGCGCACTGCAACTGCTTTCTTTAAGTCCCACCAGAGGTTCTCAATCGGATTTAAGTCAGGTGACTGCGATGGCCACTCCAAAATGTTCCAGCCTTTAATCTGCAACCATGCTCTAGTGGACTTGGAGGTATGCTTGGGATCATTGTCCTGTTGAAAGGTCCAATGTCTCCCAAGCCTCAGGTTTGTGACGGACTGCATCACATTGTCATCCAATATCTCCTGGTACTGAAGAGAATTCATGGTACCTTGCACACGCTGAAGCTTCCCTGTACCTGCAGAAGCAAAACAGCCCCAAAGCATGATTGACCCCCCGCCATGCTTCACAGTAGGCAAGGTGTTCTTTTCTTCATAGGCCTTGTTCTTCCTCCTCCAAACATAGCGTTGATCCATGGGCCCAAACAGTTCTAATTTTGTTTCATCAGTCCACAGAACACTATCCCAAAACTTCTGTGGTTTGTCCACATGACTTTTGGCATACTGCAGTCGACTCTTCTTATTCTTTGGAGACAGCAAGGGGGTGCGCCTGGGAGTTCTGGCATGGAGGCCTTCATTACGCAGTGTGCGCCGTATTGTCTGAGCTGAAACTTCAGTACCCACATCTGACAAATCTTTTCTCAGTTCCTCAGCAGTCACACGGGGACTTTTCTCCACTCTACGCTTCAGGTAGTGCACAGCAGTCGAAGTCAGCATCTTCTTTCTGCCACGACCAGGTAGCGTTTCAACAGTGCCCTTTGCCTTGAATTTGCGAATGATGCTTCCTATGGTCTCTCTTGGTATGTTTAACATCTTTGCAATCTTCTTATAGCCATTGCCCTTCCTGTGAAGAGTAATCACCTCTTCTCTTGTCTTCCTGGACCATTCTCTTGACTTCACCATGTTTGTAACCACACCAGTAAATGTCTAGAAGGAGCTGAGTATCACAGTCATTTTAAAGCTGCCTAATTGGTGCTTATTATGCTTTATTGCTGCTCCGTGACATCCACAGGTGTTTTCAATACCTGATTGAAAACACTTGAATGAACCTCTGTTCTTCAGAGTGGTAGTCTTTAAGGGGTTGAATAATTGTGTCAATGAAGAATTCACAAAAGAAACATTTACTACTGTATTACAAAACCAATTGATGTCATTTTAGTTGCATATGGTTCTTTAAAAAGTCCTTGTAGGATTTCAATCTGAATACAATTACAAATGTCACTAAATTCCCTAAAACCCTTTACAGCATTGGGGGTTGAATAATTTTGAACACAACTGTATATATGTATATTCCGCAGCGCTGTACAATAAGCACAGTATAGACATGGTTACAATACATTGAACAACATTTGACAAACAGTACAGGAGGAGATGAGGGCCCTATTCCCGTAGGGACTCACAATCTGGGAGGGTTGGGGTTGGAAACAGGAGGAGAGGACTGTAAGGTGAGAGTGATTGATGGTTGCGTCAGTGAGTTGGGGGGGGGGGGGGTCGGCTTCCCTAAATAGGAATGTTTTCAGGGAGTGTTTGAAGGAAGAGAAGTTAGGGGAAAGTCTGACAGTACGAGGGAGAGCGTTCCAGAGAGTGGGGGCTGCGCGTGAGAAATCCTGCAGTCTATAATGGGAAGAGGTGATGCGGGGAGAAGCTAGTCGCAGGTCACTGTTTGACCTTAGGGAGCGGGCTGGGGTGTATTTGGGGATTAGTGAGGACAGGTAGTGGGGCGCTGAGTTAGTGAGGGTTTTGTAGGTAAGCATAAGGATTTTGAACTTAATTCTGCAGTGGATGGGGAGCCAGTGAAGGGACTCGCAGAGGGGAGCGGCAGAGACAGAGCGGCATCAGGAATCCTCTGCTTTAGATTAGTGACGTCCCTTTGTTCCATACACCATATCTTTAACATAACCCCATAGAAAGAAGTCGTTCATCTTTGGGGAAAAAAAAATTTCACTTGTCTTTTCATTTGCCATTCTAATAAATTTTTGAAATTATAAAGAGACTTTATGGACACCCTGTACAACAGATCAAGTAGCACATGACATGTATAAAAGGAGGGGAAACCTTAGGGGGAGGGAAAGACTAAAATTACATGTGAGTGCTAGGTTAGGGAAGACATGGATCTGTCGTGATGGGGTACATTGAGGTTGTGCCAGGCTTAAGCGATGTATGATCAGATTTTGTGCCCGAATCTCCCTTGTTTATTCCTAAATTAGAAGTTTTTAAAATCTTTAAAGCTATATTAAAATGGAGCGCTGTGCATCTGGTTACGTCAGGGCTGACGCTGTGAATCTGGTTACGTCAGGGCTGACGCTGTGAATCTGGTTACGTCAGGGCTGACGCTGTGAATCTGGTTACGTCAGGGCCGACGCTGTGCATCTGGTTACGTCAGGGCCGACGCTGTGAATCTGGTTACGTCAGGGCCGACGCTGTGAATCTGGTTACGTCAGGGCCGACGCTGTGAATCTGGTTACGTCAGGGCTGACGCTGTGAATCTGGTTACGTCAGGGCTGACGCTGTGAATCTGGTTACGTCAGGGCTGACGCTGTGAATCTGGTTACGTCAGGGCTGACGCTGTGAATCTGGTTACGTCAGGGCTGACGCTGTGAATCTGGTTACGTCAGGGCTGACGCTGTGAATCTGGTTACGTCAGGGCTGACGCTGTGAATCTGGTTACGTCAGGGCTGACGCTGTGAATCTGGTTACGTCAGGGCTGACGCTGTGAATCTGGTTACGTCAGGGCTGACGCTGTGAATCTGGTTACGTCAGGGCTGACGCTGTGAATCTGGTTACGTCAGGGCTGACGCTGTGAATCTGGTTACGTCAGGGCTGACGCTGTGAATCTGGTTACGTCAGGGCTGACGCTGTGAATCTGGTTACGTCAGGGCTGACGCTGTGAATCTGGTTACGTCAGGGCTGACGCTGTGAATCTGGTTACGTCAGGGCTGACGCTGTGAATCTGGTTACGTCAGGGCTGACGCTGTGAATCTGGTTACGTCAGGGCTGACGCTGTGAATCTGGTTACGTCAGGGCTGACGCTGTGAATCTGGTTACGTCAGGGCTGACGCTGTGAATCTGGTTACGTCAGGGCTGACGCTGTGAATCTGGTTACGTCAGGGCTGACGCTGTGAATCTGGTTACGTCAGGGCTGACGCTGTGAATCTGGTTACGTCAGGGCTGACGCTGTGAATCTGGTTACGTCAGGGCTGACGCTGTGAATCTGGTTACGTCAGGGCTGACGCTGTGAATCTGGTTACGTCAGGGCTGACGCTGTGAATCTGGTTACGTCAGGGCTGACGCTGTGAATCTGGTTACGTCAGGGCTGACGCTGTGAATCTGGTTACGTCAGGGCTGACGCTGTGAATCTGGTTACGTCAGGGCTGACGCTGTGAATCTGGTTACGTCAGGGCTGACGCTGTGAATCTGGATACGTCAGGGCTGACGCTGTGAATCTGGTTACGTCAGGGCTGACGCTGTGAATCTGGTTACGTCAGGGCTGACGCTGTGAATCTGGTTACGTCAGGGCTGACGCTGTGAATCTGGTTACGTCAGGGCTGACGCTGTGAATCTGGTTACGTCAGGGCTGACGCTGTGAATCTGGTTACGTCAGGGCTGACGCTGTGAATCTGGTTACGTCAGGGCTGACGCTGTGAATCTGGTTACGTCAGGGCTGACGCTGTGAATCTGGTTACGTCAGGGCTGACGCTGTGAATCTGGTTACGTCAGGGCTGACGCTGTGAATCTGGTTACGTCAGGGCTGACGCTGTGAATCTGGTTACGTCAGGGCTGACGCTGTGAATCTGGTTACGTCAGGGCTGACGCTGTGAATCTGGTTACGTCAGGGCTGACGCTGTGAATCTGGTTACGTCAGGGCTGACGCTGTGAATCTGGTTACGTCAGGGCTGACGCTGTGAATCTGGTTACGTCAGGGCTGACGCTGTGAATCTGGTTACGTCAGGGCTGACGCTGTGAATCTGGTTACGTCAGGGCTGACGCTGTGAATCTGGTTACGTCAGGGCTGACGCTGTGAATCTGGTTACGTCAGGGCTGACGCTGTGAATCTGGTTACGTCAGGGCTGACGCTGTGAATCTGGTTACGTCAGGGCTGACGCTGTGCATCTGGTTACGTTAGGGCTGACGCGGTGCTTGTCGACACGATGGTCCTGTAGGAAACGCAAAGGCAGACTATTCAATAAAATAAAGCCGAACACACAGGCCGTCTGGTGCCAAGTAGACACTCACAGTCGTCATAGTCACTAAAGGTGATGGTCCACGTGGCCGTTTCAGGAGCTGCTGCGTGTGTAGCTGGATGTTGGCACCTCCGTCCGATGCCCGTCGGCCCAGTGGACCCATGCCATTCAGAAGCTGCAGGGTGGGGGGCTGTAAGAGAGACTGCTCCTGCAAATGGGGAGACAAAAGATGGAATAGGTCAGGACCAACACGCGTGCGGTGACATCGGAGAAAGAACGGTTGGTGACACAATTACTGAAACCGCAACATTAACAAAACCCTGGCTGTATAAAAACCTACACTCAAAAAGTGACGTCGCAAAGATTAGTCAGAACGCCCACGAATCTGCCGGTAAATGCCCAGAGACGGGAAATCATAGAATAACATGGCAGCTACCAGCACCAAACCATGTGGTTTGAGCTTTCTTACAGCGTCTTCCCCTTTAGAAAGCTGGGCTGGCTTGCCGGTATCCGAGGACCTGGGGCTGCTGGCAGAATGCATTAAGAGCATTCCGCTAGCATTCCCTTACGGCTGTCCCTGAGGTCCGAGTGCAGGCTGTGCAGGGTCACGTGGTCATCCGAGCTATGAAGCCGCTTCCAGCCGTGAGCTCTGTTGAAATACAGAGCAACGTGCGGAATATTCCCTCGCCAAGACTAGACATACAGGGCCATAAAGAGCACTGGCCGGCACGGAGTGATAAATGGCCACTGATGTGCATACCTTGTACTCCAGGTGACCACCGGGTGGCATGTTCTGCATGGGAAGCAGAGTGTGCAGGACGTTGGTATTCTGAGTCACTGGGAGGAATGGAGTCTGTGGCGTGACCCTTGGAAACCCAGGAATCATTTTCTGCAGCTCTTCTGTCCCGGCGTCAGTGCTGAAAGAAGACGAGCAAGTTTATACGTAGTAAGCGCATAGGGTCGCGTGATTAGGCAAACGGCAGGCCAGTGAGGAGGAGGGGGGTCCCTCAGGCCAAACCCAGAGATGGACAAAACGACAAAGGCTGGGAACGTTCAGCACGTGCATAGGAATAATGTCATGCAATATACGCCGTAATGGGGATTGTCACCAAGTGACCGTCAAACCCTAAACGATTAAATCATAAATGGGAAAAATACAAAGCTTAGAGAGATAAAAAAGACAAAACATTTTCATACAGACTGACACAGAGCTCGAGACAGACACACACAGACAGATCTATCCACAAATGGGGTGGAACGTGTGGGAAAGCCGTTTCTGCACTATATTTTCAGAGGGAACCAAGTTCCCTTTGGTCCCACACACACACTTTAAAACTTGCCTTCAGTCATACATTTCCCTGTTAAGTCACAATAAGTATATGATTTATTCTATATTTT
Organism: Leptobrachium leishanense; assembly: GCA_009667805.1. Lineage (NCBI taxonomy): Eukaryota > Metazoa > Chordata > Amphibia > Anura > Megophryidae > Leptobrachium > Leptobrachium leishanense. Next base: position 2,590,797 of record CM019073.1, on the reverse strand, counting down.
TGCCAATTCTATATTATATATACTGTAAATGTATCAGATTTGAGCATTTGTGTTATGTGCGAGATGATCGTTGCTAATTGGGGGGCAGCAATCATGGTGAGTTCCCACACTTTTTTAGGACTTGATGCGTGGATTTAACACAATATCACTTACTGAGTGTCTGGCACTCCCACGGTGTGTCTTCGCATGGAAAGGTAGCGCGCCAAAGCCTCTGGTGACGGCTCCTCACCCTCGTCACTGTCCAGATTCATCGTGCCGTTGGTCTGCAACACAGAACGAGAGAATGAATGTAGAACCAGGGTGGATGAATCTTCGAGGCCCACTGAAAGCACACCTTACACCGTCTTAACCATCAATCTGCTGCTGGCGCTGTACTTACCTCCACGATCTGGTTCTCAGGATTGATCAGCTGAACTTGAGGAACATTCATACTGACTGCGCCGTCCACCTGCAGGGGAAGAGACATGCAGCGAGAGCGCTTACGTTATACGGTGACGAGAATCACATTGAAGCGGCGTATGAAGTTATACCAAATAAAAAACACATCTAGAAAATCAACAAGGGAAGTAAAACCAAACATGACAGCCGGCGTGCGAGGAGAAACGATTTATTAATGCAAATCTGAGCTTGCCCATCCTGTTTGGACGACAGCATCACAAGCTCACCTGGACAGTCGGACCTGGGAAGGACACAGGTCGAGGTAAGCTGGGTGGGGTTGGGAGGCGAAGAGTCTTGTGGCGCTTTAGACGGTCGCAAAGCAGACTGTAGATAGCGCTGTAGTGATCATACGCGTCTGTTCGCAAAGACTGGAAAATGGGGGGGGGAAGAAACGGCTGAGCCTTTATACAAGCGGACAGATTTAAAAGTAAAGTTAAAAGGTGACGGATTTAAAATCATAATTAAAAAGTAAATGACAGGCGCTCAGATCCTCCAAACTCTCAGACCGAACTCTATTTTTCCACCCTGCAACCAGAAAGTAGTAAATGTATCCAGGATTCATCATGTTGTCCGTCACTATACATCCAGACTGTTCTAATCTCACGGTTCTATTTTATATCTGCATTTATTAAATTTCAGGACGATTAGCTTTATTTTTCCCTCTCTTTTTGTTAGAATATTCCCCTCTGCTTCTCCCTCCCCTCTTCCAATGTCGTAAATACCTCCACTACAACCAGCTCACTCCTGCTCAATCTCACCGTGTCTCTTTCTCCATACAGCAATCAGATTATCCTCCGTCTCACGCCCAAATCCTGCACTCGACACCCCCACCCAGTCCCTGTCCTAATCGTATAGCTCTCCCTTCCAGCTGCTTTCACTTCTCACTCTGATCACCCTTACAAAACCCAAGCTTCTGGTCCTTCCCCATGCAATCCCAGCTATATTCTATCTGGCCACCAGCTCCACCTTCCCCCTGCTACCATTTGTTTCACATAACCCCGTCCCTTAGATTGTAAGCTCACGGGATATCTAGCTGAGCGCTTGGTTAAAGTGCTGTATCAGCAGGCAGTTATCCTATGGACAGGGCCGTCTCTTCCTTGTGTTTGTTCTCTCCCATTGTAAACCGCTACGGAATTTGCTGGCGCTATATAAATGACTAACTGTAAAAAGTGACAAATTGGTAGAGATGAGTGAAATCAGGAGTGGTACATAGCATCACAAAAACAGCCGAAACACCTGCAGGACATGATGTAAATATATGCTGCAATGTCACCATAAGCCATTCTACCTGTAATGAACGGACAACACTGAATATTTCATTTTAATCCCAGCGCCCCTTTTTAATTTCTTCTTCCTCTACCCCTATCCTGAATATTATACTTAACTTAAAAAACATCATGGGAGGAGTAATGATTGTCAGGGGGGGGGGGGGGGTTATGGATATTGATCGAGGCAGTACTGACTTGTAGGGTACGTTCCTTGTCCAAGCCCATCTCTGCCATGGTGTGCAGGACCTGCTCGTTCAAAGGCTCTCTCTGTCTCTCCAGCTTCACGTGTTTGCACTCGGCGATTAGCTGGACGACCAGACAGGAATGATTAACATGGAGACAGAGGACACCAGATCATGCTAAGAGAACGGACAGCTGACAGTCACATAGTACACGTAGATCAGTGCATTCCCAAACCGAGCGCTGAATGGCAGGAAAAAAGAAAAGAAAAAAAATCTACTTCGACCTCCCATTTATTTCCACTGAACGAATGTGAGGACAAGGTAGGAAAAAATAAAAGGTATTTTCTCGCACCACTCGCGCTCTGCAGTGTGGAAGCCTGTGCGAGTAACTAGAGGAAGGAAGGTTTTACGGGAAAGCGCACGGAGCAGACTCACTCGTTCGAACTCCAGGTCCTGCTCGCCCTGACACATCCACTTGTGTTTGCAGATCTGCTCCATGGAAAGACGCTTGCTGGGCTCCAGAACCAGCATGTGTCGGATCAGGTGCTCACATTCTGCAGGACAGAGAGATATGAGGTCATTATAGCTCGGGTGTCTGTGCAACCTACACTCATATCTATGGAACGGCAATGGCTACATCCCACCCATACGGTCTGCATTCCCCGTCACGACTCCCATCCATCTCACCCAATACATCCCACCCACGTACTAATCATATATAAAAACGTAGGCGCCGCTGCCTACACCTCCTCCCTTATTACCAGGTATATCCCATCCCGACCACTTCGCTCTGCCGATGCTATCAGGTCCTCGTATCTGCACCCGAGCTGCCCCCTTTCTATGGAACTCCCTCCCCTGCAACAGACTCTCCCCGTCTCTCCAGTCCTTCAAGAAGTCTCTGAAAACACAGTGAAGCCTATCGGCTCACTCCATGATTCCTCAACTGTACCTTTCCCGCGCAGCCCACATGCACCACGCTACTTCGTGTTCTCCATTTATTCTCACCTAGTGCGTCACCCCTCTCCTCTTAGATCGTAAGCTCTTGAGCAGAGTCCTCTCTCCTGCTGTTCTGTGTTTTAACTTGTATGTATATTTGTTATTCTGTCTCATCCATTGTACAGCATTATGGAACTCCTTAGCGCTTTATAAGTACCTGTAACTAAAGTAAATCGAGCTTGGTGTTACCTGTGGACATGAAGAATGGAATGCGGAATTTCCCACTCAGGACTCTGGCTCGGAGGTTCTGCAAGGTGCTCCCATCGAAAGGAAGGGCCCCGCATACCAACACGTACAGGACAACTCCAAGACTCTGTCCAGAGAGAAAGCATCATCAGCAACTGATGGAGAGGTTATCACAACAAAGTATCGCAGGGTCCATTCCTCGATCACAACTCTGACACAAGTACACACACGTGCATAGATACGGTAATTTACATATTGTATCACATGCAAAACTTCCAAATCCACCCCGCCGCAACCGTGCAGGATCCAGCACATCCACCCCGCCGCAACCGTGCAGGATCCAGCACATCCACCCCGCTGCAACCGTGCAGCGCCGAGCACATCCACCCCGCCGCAACCGTGCAGCGCCGAGCACATCCACCCCGCCGCAACCGTGCAGCGCCGAGCACATCCACCCTGCCGCAACCGTGCAGCGCCGAGCACATCCACCCCGCTGCAACCGTGCAGCACATCCCTCATTTCAGTATGTAAATAGAGACTCGGCGATCACCTCCCACGTGATACTTTAATACTCACCCAGATATCAACCTTGGGCCCGTCATACTCCTTCCCTTCGAAGAGCTCGGGCGCTGCGTACGGAGGGCTCCCGCACCAGGTCTTCAGAAGCTGCCCGGGGGTGAAACGGTTACTGAATCCAAAATCTGTGCAGAGGAAAGGGGGGAAGAATTCAGCTCAAAAGGGTCTTAAAGTGGTACGTGAAGACACAACGTATCAGACGCCACATACAGTTAAGTAGAGTTGGGATTCACGTTCCTACTTTATCTTACCCGTTCAGATCATTCGCAATTTAACCCTTTACTACCAAGGGATTTTCCACAAAACCACTGTCAGGAGCCATTATTATTATATAGCGCCAACAGTATCTGCAGTGCTTTACAATAACCAAAGGGAACGAGATACAGATAAAAATGGAAACAAGAGGTGTAGAGGGCCCTGCTCGTAGGAGCTTACAATCTAGAGGGATTGGGGTTGAGAAAGACAAGGGGACTTTTACTGGGCAGCAGGATCATTGGTGCCAGTGGTTTGGGAATGATGAGGCCATAGAAGCGGCTTCGATCGTGTGTGAGTTGGTGAGCAGAGGGATGAGTTGCATCTGTGATGTGGTACATAATCTGAAGAGATGTGTTTTGAGGGACTTCTTGAAGGCCTGAAGATTAGGGGAGAGTTTCAAAGGGCGAGGTAAGTCATTTCACAGGAGCGGAGCTGCCCTTGAGAAGTCTTGGAGGCAAGAATTGGCTGTGTGGGTGTAGACAGATTGAGATCGCCTGCTGAACGGAGTTGTCTAGACGGGACGCGCTTGCGGAGTAACAAAGACATGTAAGAGGGGGGCGCGAGTTATTGAGCGATTTGAACGTGAGCGTCAGTATTTTAAACTGTATCCTGAAACGTACAGGAAGCCAATGGAGGGTCCGGCAGAGGGGGGAGGTACGCAAGGTGCGTCTGGTGAATGTACAGGAAGCCAGTGGAGGGACCGGCAGAGGGGGGAGGTATGCAAGGTGCGTCTGGTGAATGTACAGGAAGCCAGTGGAGGGACCGGCAGAGTGGGGAGGTACGCAAGGTGCGTCTGGTGAATGTACAGGAAGCCAGTGGAGGGACCGGCAGGTGGGAGGGTACACAAGGTGCGTCTGGTGGAATGTACAGGAAGCCAGTGGAGGACTGTCAGAGGGGGGGGGTTACATGAGGTGCGTTGGTGAATGTACAGGAAGCCAATGGAGGGACTGGCAGGGGGTTACATGAGGTGCGTCTGGTGAATGTACAGGAAGCCAGTGGAGGGACCGGCAGAGTGGGGAGGTACACAAGGTGCGTCTGGTGAATGTACAGGAAGCCAGTGGAGGGACCGGCAGAGGGGGGAGGTATGCAAGGTGCGTCTGGTGAATGTACAGGAAGCCAATGGAGGGACTGGCAGGGGGGTTACATGAGGTGCGTCTGGTGAATGTACAGGAAGCCAATGGAGGGATCGGCGGGGGGGGGGGTACACGAGGTGCGTCTGGTGAGAAAAATAACCCGACACCTGAATTCTACAGCAAGAAAGATTTGGGGATATTCCCAGTGTATCCTTTACTGTAATAAGGTATTTGGCGGGAAGAGGTCGCCATCTACTGGTGAAATTGGGTTACTGCAGTTCTGGTCTCCGTGCAGGGTCATCTGGGGAGAGGTCATTCAGACACATTCCCAGCTGGTGTAAAAATGTGTGGGCACCATGCCCAAGCTGCTAAAACTTTAGGGGCACGCTCTGGAGCCCGAATGCAAGCAAACTCTGCTTGCAATAAATAGGATTCCTTTGCATTGCTCCAGTGCAACACCAGATCGACTATACTCGATGTCTGAGCACCACGAGGTCTAGTTTATAGTCGTTTTGGTAGTGCAGGGATTAAGAATTTTCTCAGTTTTGCCATAGCAATCATTCAAGCTAGAAGACAATAAATATAGTATTGCCGGTGAAGAAAGTCCCATGTTTTTTTACAAAGCTGCTATTTTTATTCCGCACCTAGAAGTTTTTTTCATACATTATGGCAAGCGTTCAGCTCCACCACGCGCCGATATATAACTATAGGAGGGCAAGATATTCCGGGTCTTTAGCTCTATGAAGGTCAGAGCAGCTCAGTCAAGGCTTCGTTGTCTTGTGATTGGGTGCAGAGCTTTTCACTCCTCGGTGGCAGGGATCTGTCGGATCACTCATCGCGGCAGATGGTTCGCGCACACCGCTTGCCAGTTTTCAGCTGATGTAAATTCATAAAAATCGCTATTTTTGATCTAACCGTTTCGTACATTCACAAAAAAAACTGCTTTAATTAAGTAAGCGGCACGGTGAAAGTCAAAGGGAGTGAAACGAAGACGCGGCTACTGTACAATGGAAGAGATGGACAACGCATGAATGGAGTTCAGAGAAGAAAAGGGACTGAAGAAAGGGGGGGGGGGCTGGAGCATTCATGGCCCCCGGGACTTGTGGGGGGGGGGATGAAACCAAGCCAGAGCTGCAGAGCCTCTGTGACGGTAATCAGTCTCTCCATCCTACTCATCAGATGATGGCTCTCAAGAGCTGCCAAAGCAAACAGCAGATGGGAAGATACGGGGCTTTTTAACCAACTTGTTCCCACCCCACGAGAGGCCCAGGACTAGGACAGCTCACGCTAAATCCCCGCTGTGAGAAGTCATGTAACTGCACACAACAACGCGGACACTTGCAGGAGGTCATCCAGTTGGGTCTGAAATCTACATGGAAGATGAATATTTCGGGAGGTTTGTTCACAGGGTCTGGGCTGTATCCGGGTCAGAGCTGCACTCGCTCGACACGTAAGGGTCACCCGGCTACTTCTGACCCGGTTGTCATACGGTGAGAGTAAAATTTTCGGGCAGGCTGACGAGTCGGCCATAAAATCAAACCGAGTGGCGTCTGAACACCTTTGACTCAGACAACCCGGGTCAGCATCTGTAAGCCAGGAAACTGCATCTGAAAGCGTGAAACGCGTTGGAAAGTGTACAGGACCAGCACACACCGCTGACCTCTGACCTGTTCATGGGCAGGACTTTAAGTCATCTTGTGCGACTTCAGAACTAGAGATTTTACCAACAAAAAAGAAAAGCCGGTGACATCATTTTAATAACAGACATGTGTGTTCAGAGGCATTTTCATCCAATTTAACCTTTAATAAGAAAGATTATGGAGGATTTCTGGCAATGCACCATTTGCAGGATGGGACAGAAGGATTTTATAAACCACTTCGTACAACCGTCAGAAAACTGCGCCCTCTGGATCTTTGGAGCTACATTTCCCACAAGGCTCAGCTGACCTGGTGAGTGACTGAGCATCATGGGAGATGCAGTTCCAAAAGATCAGGAGGGCCAGGGTTGCTGAACCCCTGGCTTCGTACAAGGAGAAATAAGGCTGTCGTCATGGAGAAACTTTATTCAGGGTTAGGAACCAGAAACGCCGTAAGTCCCGGCACCAGAAGCCATCCGCTGTTCATCCATGATTAGGACGGGTAAAGCATTCCCCTAGGGTGTGTTGAAAAAAAAAAAAAAAAAAATCGCAGTCACCTCCGTGCGATCTCGGCGTCCTGCTTCCCTTCTCATGAGAAGGGAACGAAAGCAGGACGCCGCGATCGCACGGAGGTTACTTCGGAGGACAGCGAGGGAGCGCAGCGACAGGTATGTATCAGCCCGAGTGTGGCTTGGAATTACCGCTTTCAGCATTGAAATTTAACCCCAAGCCACACTCTGGAAACCCGCTGGGGGGGGGGGGGGATGAATAGATGCACCGATTCTGACATGTAAAATATGTCAGAATCGAACTGCCAGGGGAGGTTGATGGTCTAGACCAGAGAAGGCAGACCTCGGCACTCAGAACTACATTTCCCATGATTCCCAGACAGCCTTACGGCTGCTAGAGCATCATGGGACATGTAGTTTCAAAACATCTGGGGCCCCGAAGTTCACCATCACTGGCCGAGACCCTGGTCGGCATCGCAAGATCCCACCACCTGGTCACAGCAGCTTTGTTTTACATTGATTTTGATAGATATAGGGGGTCAATTCAAGGTACGAGATCGATATCTATCAAAAAGTGAGATTAAAAGCTTCCACATAGCAAATAATAAAAAGTTTATAATTGTAGAAGACATTTAAAAATCCCAGCAATTAAGGGAACTACTTTACACCACAGAACTCCTAAGTTACATTCCCCACATGCAGCAAGGAACTCTGGGAAGGACATGCAAACGACGTCTCCAATTTCTCACTTTTTTGCACCCAGGGTCTGAAACTGCTGTATCGCGGACCTTTGCTAGCATGACATGGAGTGGACATGGAGGGTCCTGTGTTAACCCCTTAAGGACCGCCCACGGGTCTCCCATAGCGGCTCCTAACGGAGATCAGGCAGGGAGGAAGCCTGCCCTTCTGCTTTAGAGGGGCTGGCGAGCACGATGACGTCACCACGCTGCGTGGTGATATCAGCAGGTGCCCCGCCCCGGCGCCTGCATTAAAACCAGGAAATGGAGTGGGGGCCTTTGGAGCCCTCTATCTCTCCAACCATGGCAGCTAGAGACTAGAGAGTCTCAACTTTATACACCGCTGAAAAGGGAACAGTTTCGCTGCCGGATCGCGACTCCGCGCAAAGTCGCAATTTAAAACATGGAGGTGGCTGACATCTTTGATGTCAGCCAGGCCTCCTGGTCCCCCCACCCACTGACATCCCCACCGTATGTGTGAGGATGTCAGTGGGCCAGTTAACCCACTAGCTGCCAAGGGGTCCCCCTATCTCCCGATCCGTGGCAGCTAGAGGGTCATGTTGGACATCATTGGAAAGGCCTGATCATGGTTTGGTGTGAAAAAAAAGAAAAAAATTATATATATATATTTTTTTTTAAATAAAAAAATTGGGGGGGGGGGGTAGTTAAATAGGACCGCGGCTGTCATCTAGAAATAATGGGCATAAAACGGTCAGAATGAGCTCAGCGCACATAGGTGAATTGGCTCAGCACTGAAGGGGTTAAAAAGCAAAAACCATGTAAAAATTGGGTATTTCTAGTCTCGGGACAAAATTTTGAAACTATTTAGCCAGGGTCTTTTTTGGTGGTTGTAGATTTTGGGGATTAAATTACAAAAAAGTGTGTTTTAAACATTTTTTTCATCAGATTTCATATTTTTTTTTACAGTAAATTATTCGATATAATGGGAATAATGGTATTTTTAGAAAGTCCATTTAATGGCGGGAAAAACGGTGTATAATATGTGTGGGTTGCATAAACGAGTAAGAGGAAAATTTGACCTAAACACGAACAGCGCAGAAACGTAAAAACAGCAGCGGTCACTAAAGGACTGATTTGTGTAAAAGTGCCCAGTCACTAAAGGGTTAAAACAGAACCAGGGTGAGAAATTGGAGACTTGATTTGCATGTCCTACCCAGAGTTCCTTGCTGCATTTTGGGAATGTAGCACATGTGCACTGTGGGCAAAGAAGCTCTCTGAAATGCTGAGATGTGTAAAGGTCTTCTACAATTATAAACACACATTGAGGTAGAGGGATAGATATATATGTTATGGGTAAAGCCAGGAGTGCGGTTACTACTAGAAATACCCGGGTAATCCTGACATCACCCAAAACCGCTGGGTAAAGCTGCAAAAAATGAAAATTTCAGACTTTACCCGGGTAATTTTAGGAGTAACCAACTGCTCTTGGGTAACAGTCTGGATGAGCTGAAAAATTCACACTTTACCCGGATAATGTGCAAGTCTGAAGCTTCACCCGGGTAATCTGAGGACTATCCACAGCTTCACCCGGGTAATCTGAGGACTATCCACAGCTTCACCCGGGTAATCTGAGGACTATCCACAGCTTCACCCGGGTAATCTGAGGACTATCCACAGCTTCACCCGGGTAATCTGCAGAGCATCCAACCCTGCTTGGGTAGCAGGGAATTTTACTATAATTATGTGTCATATGTGCTTATATATCATTTATAAAACATAATAACCATCAGGTTACTCTTTATATAATATCTTTATCTTCATAAATTAATTTTCAGACAATTAACGCACAGAGTAAATTTATAGTTATTTAGTGAGGTTTGTGACCGTGGTTACAATTTCATTAAAAATAACCAAAAAAACAATTTTGTTATCAGTCAGATGACAGTTTGCAGCTTTACCCGGGTAATCCTCGGAATTCAGTCACCTGTAACCTGCTGAAAACCCAAGAAAAGCGGAGAACCCAGAGGTGTTTGGATACTTTGAAGATTACCCGGATAAAGTCTGATGTTTCGTTGCATATGACACTTTATCCAACAGCACTAGGGTAATGTGCGAATTACCCGATTAAAATATAGCAGGAAACCAGGGTATCCAGAGGCCTCTGGATACTTTGCAGATTACCCGGGTAAAGACCAAAATTTCATTTCACTTCGGACTTTTGCTAATGAAGCCTGGGTAATGTCAGGATTACCCGGGTGATCCTAGGATTAACCGCACTCCTAGCTTTACCTGTAACATACACACACCGTATTTTTCGCTCCATAAGACGCACTTTTCTCCCCCTAAAAAGTGGGGGGAAAGGTGGGTGCGTCTTATGGAGCGAATGCCCCATGAAGATATGCCTCAGCTCACCTGCCGCCGCGTTCGGCTCCCTCTGAGCGTGCGTCCGGCGGCAAGGAGCTTGGGCACTCGCCTGGGGAAGCCACGTGACCGCGATCTCGCGGCTCCCCCAGGCGAGTACCCAAGCTTCCTGCCGCCGGACGCACGCTCAGAGGGAGCCTAACGCGGCGGCGGCAGGTGAGCTGGGGCATATCCATGAGCGAGCTGGGGGACAGTATATCCATGAGAGGAGCTGGGGCAATATCCATTATTACACTATTTGATTTCAGAATGTTTTCCTCCTCTAAAAACTAGGTGCGTCTTATGGAGTGAAAAATACTAATATATATAACCAGTATGTAGCAGTACGTAGTGATACATTTAAAAGACAGGCTTTTTGAGTATCAATGTTTGTGCGTCAAATCACTGGCTTTGAAATGCTCAGACCTCTTCCTGAATATATTATATATATATGTATATATATATATATATCAGACAATTACCGTAATGAAACTACGTGAGACTATACACATCTGGGCAATAAAGCCAAATAGCACAGAGGAGGAGAGGATGGATGGATGGATGGAAGGAAGGGCACGTTTCGGTGACGTTACGCTGGGCCCGCGTCGAGCAGGTCACAGCTACAAACAGCAATTATATAGATTGATTTTTTTTTTTTCCACGAGTTGTTTAAAGGTTTCCGATCAAGCCTTTCACGGGGTGTTTCCTCACAAATTATACATGACTTTTCCGAGTTCCTCCCATCTAACGTTCAAGAGAACAGAACAAAACAAAAAATAACAATAAAAACAACCTCTGGGCTGAGCCCTGGGATTTCACACCAACAATATGCAAAAACAAAAAGTATGACGATGGAGCGGGAGAGATAATGAACATGCAGAAATTAATGGGCACCGGGCCGGGCGTTGTACCCCTACTTTAGATTTATTTAACCCGCAGCCTGTTCTAAAACAATAATCCTGTAAAGAGCGTTTTATTGCACATCGGGTTTCAGTATAAATCCTGTATTTGACAAACACTGATTACAGAACGTCTAAACAGCTCTACCCCTAAACAGGTCACTGTGTATGTAAGTATATTTATATATGAGGGTCTATTCAATAAGCATCGAAACTGCTCATTTCGTCTCAATTCGGCCATTCCGTGTCACAGAAAATACGGTGAATTCACCATTTAGTGATTGGAGACACCAAAGCAGTTATCGGACGTCGGTAAAAACAAGCGATTTGGCGTCGGCATATTCCAAAATGAAAAAAAATGATTTAAAAATAAAATTTAAAAAAAATGGAAGTCACCTATTCTCTGAAAAGGAGTTTCAAAATCAAAAAGGTTTAAACAATATTTAAAAAGCTGTTTTGCAAAATAATAAAAAAATACATAAGGTTAAGAAAAAAGAAAAAAAGGGTTTTAGCAAAAAATAAGAACAGGAAAAAAGAATATTATAGTAGAATATATTTTTCTCTTTTACACTTTTTTTTGCCAAAACCCTTTTTATTTTTTCCGCCATTGAAACCTATGAGATTCCCCTGTTTAAACCTGTCGAACTGAAACACCGAAAATCTGGTCATGTCGCCCGAATTTCGATGCGATTCAGAGTTCTGTGAATAGCGGACACAATACTCTATGGGACAGTTTCAGTGCTGCCGAATTGCACCGTATTTCGCTGTCAATTTGCCAGTACTTGGTTAAGTGACAGCTTAGTGAATCGGTGAATTGTCCTGAAATTGCACCGAACGAGGAAATTCACTGTTTCATGCAATTTGGAGGTTACTGAATAACCCGTATAGTGTCTCCCACTGCGTTCCTAGACTATTAGCAAAATAGGGTGCAATCTATGTCCTTAACTCCAGTCTTTAAAAGGTGCCTGCAAGTGCCCTATATAGATTTATCTCTGCAGCCGAGCAGGACAAAAGCAAATGGATTTAGTTTGCTGCAAACTCATTTATTTTGCATTTGGGCTCCAGGTGGTACCCCTAACGTTGTGGCACAGTCAGTGCATCGAAGCTGGAGGCGCCAACACTATAAAACCAGCTGGGAATGTGGCTGAATGACATCTCACCAGCGGATCCTGCACGGAGACCAGAAATGCAGTAACTCCGTTTGGCCAGCAGATGGCGATTTCCCCCCAAATATTTCTTTTTGTATCACTTAATAAAAATAATATTTAATAAAATGAATAAAGCACTACTACTAATAAAGCAAGCACTGGTTCCTGACGGGGATTTTCTGGAAAGACCGTTGGTACCTAAGTGGTTTGTTTTTTTCCTGTGCTCGAAGATTGTTGAGGGAAAATAATAAGGCTGTGTATCGGCACCTGAACTAGAAATTAAAAGGGGGGGGGGGGGTTTATTGGCCGCCCGCTTTACACGATGTTTGAAAGTATGAGCGTCTTACCTGCGATCTTGATGTTGAGGTTTGCATCCAGCAAGAGGTTTTCGGCCTTCAGATCCCGGTGTACGATGTTCCTGCAGTGGCAGAAATGGACGGCAGCCACGATCTGCTTGAACTTCTTCCGAGCTTCCTTCTCCGCCATGCGGCCGTGGGCCACCAAGTGATCTGCCACCAGGAATTAAAACAAGTCACGGTGTGGATCTTTGTGAGGCAATAAGCAGGTGGTATATATATATATTTTTTTTTATACATTTAAACTTTTTATTTAAGTATATATAAAATACAGTATATTAAAATAATTATAATATTGTGACACACACACACACACACAAAATCATGGTGTGGACTACAAGGACAAAATAAAAATTGAAATTATATATACACACACACACACAATCAAAAGGGATTCACCAGCACTCCAGGATTTTCAAAAATTCCAAGCTTTATTCGATCGCGCTTTTAAAATAGTCAACGTTTCAGTTCCGGTCTGGAACTTTCATCAGGACAAAAACATATACAACAACATATTTAAACTCAAGGTTTAAATGGGATATTTAAAGATCATTTGTGCAAGAGGGAAAGGACTGGTCAAGGTATATCCTATATTTAGTATAATAAAATTTTGCAATAAAAAAAATTTACTTAAAAATTTAAATTTATTACAAAATGTTATATTAAATTTAGGATATACTTTGACCAGTCCTTTCCCCCCCCCCCCTTGCACCAATGATCTTAAAATATCCCATTTTTATTTATATACATAATTTTTTTTCTTTGTTTACACCATGATTTTTTGCGCGTGATATATATAACAAAATTATAATAATTATTTAATATACTGTATTTTATATATACTTTAATATAAATATTAAACCAAAAAAAAAAAAAACACAACATAGAACGAGAAGAATAAAAAAGTTTTAAAATGAATGTGTCGTGACCAGGATCACTTTAGGTTAACACGTAGCATGGGTCTTAAAATGTATAAAGTTTAAACGTACAGGAGTAAAGGTGAGAAAAAAAATAATAATCGTCATCCCATAACAAACCCCATTTATAAAATTCTCCCTCAAATCTCATCATGGGGGGGGGGGGGTGTCTGTGCTATGGATGGATATGAGAGATTACAATACTCCATACGGGTGGCTCTCCTGCTCCCCCTGTTGGCCAATCTGTGCAGTCAATGAGCCAGCATGTCCGCTCTGGTCGTGTAGAGTCGAGCCCCCATCGAGGGAGCAAAGTGAAGGACAGATCCCATTTCTCACGAAGCAATGACATAGAAGAGGATCTTTAGGATTAATCCTTTGCAAGGCGTAGACCAGGGGACAGCCGCCTCGACCCTCCAGATGTTTTGGGACTACATTTCCCACAAGGCTCTGTCAGCTTAGTAAGTGCCTGAGCATCATGGGAGATGTAGTTCCAAAACATCTGGGAGGGCCAAGGTGGCGCACCATGTTTTTTTTTTTTTAAATTTAAAGATAAAAAAAAAAAAAAAAAGAGGAGTAGTCACTAATCGTGACGATTTCCTATTTGTGTGTGCAAGATTGACAAGTGAAAAGTGAATAAAAAGGCGATTTATATCCTGTGATGTGGCATGCGGGGGGGGGGGGTCATTTCCCAAGATAGATAAGAATAATTAAAGTCCCAAACCGACAGAAATTCCAAAACACAATACGCACACGCAGCCTGCGATGGGAAGGACGTGTAAAGAGACGCACAAATGGTGAAAATAAAGCGTTCCCCCAGGGCGGTGATCAGGTGCTGCATCTCGAGAGCGAGCTCGTTACGAATCCCAAGGCGCCCCAGTCACGCACGGCATAAAAAAGGTGCCAACAAAGGAAACCCAACGCGCAGCGGACTCGCTCTGTGACCGTAAATCCAGAACGGATCCGAATTCCCCTTGCAAGGAGAGGGAAGCGGAAAGGTTTGCCTGGCAATGCATCGAATCAATCGGACGACACAAAGAGTCCCAGAGCCACACAGGCTCAGGGAAGATTAAAGGAGATACCATGTGACGGCTACAGGGAAGCCTGCAGGATAGGCAACAGCCAGCCCACCAAAGCCTGGTCAAAAGGTGATGACCATCCATGATATGGTAGAAGATTAGGCACAACATTCTGCTGTACGATCGCCACGTTTTGCATTTGGCCAAAAAAGGAAAACGTGCCAGAAAAAAAGACGAAAAACCGTCATCCGAACCTGGGCCTGGAAGCCCGGCCGAGCCGGGGGCTCGCCTGAGCCTAGATGCTGGTCGAGGCAGTGGGTCGGCCACCTTCAGGCCTAGACGAGCCCCCCGGCTCGGCTGGGCCTCTGTTCAGATGACGGATTTTGGGGGTGAGATCACGTTAACCTTATATACTTCCCTACATTCACCATTTTGTGCTGGTCCTGGATCCGCTGGTGTTGCTGCTCAAGGAGGTCGAGCTGCTTGAGGCTGGCCCTTGTCCCGTGGTAGCTGCCCCGTCACCCCAGCAGCTTCCGTGCTGCCTTTGTCCGCCAGCACCCCCGTCTCGCTGCCGCAGGGGTCACTCCGTCCTGCTTGGAGTCGCAGCAAGGTATGAGTTCCACCACAAGGAAGCACCTCAACGTGTAGGCCAGGGCTTTGTACAAGGGGTTTGTGTCTAGGAAAACAAGGTGGATCTGGCGTCCCTGCTCCCATCACATTAAGGCCCTTTAAAGCAGGGAGATTCCATGGCTGCCCATTGCTACCATAGGAGCGCCCCTCCGACAGAAGGGAACCTGAAAACAACCCCCCCCCCTTATTCTGAGCATGAGCGGAGCCTCCAGGTCTTGGCCTCCAGGTCTTCTCTCACTGGTTGCACCAAGTTAAGTCTTGCGTTATTTAGAAACTACTGTGTTTGTGTGTGTATATAGTGCACACACAACTTTGTGAGAGATTTTGTTGATGACCGGTGGATATTTACATTGCCGGTGATCGGGACGTCAAGAAAAGGGGGGGGGGGGTAGACAGCACTCCATTACTCCGGGGCAGATCCGCTACACAGTGCACTGGATACTTGGTTTTTCCACATCCAGAATAAAGTCCAATAAACCAAAAAGTACCAGCACTCGTGGGCTCTGATGAAGTGTCTCTTTATTAGATGCTGCACATTGCCGGTATCCTATTTCAACCAGAGACCACCAGACGTCCCGGATCATTTAGGTCCAGCCTTAAAGACCATAAAGAGTCACGTTTCCTTTCCTCAAAGCATTTTAGGCCCGTTTCTAAATCCAGCCAAGGTCATTTTCCCAGCCAGATTCCCGCGAATAAAATAATCCAAACGGCCTCTGTACTGTTAGAGAACGAAAAATCATCACAGGACGAGTGGCCAGCAAGCAAGCGGCCCGTTTTATATAAAAAAAAAAAGTAGCAAAAAGAACATCAACACACGAGCTTACATTTTTTATTAAAATAAAATTACATTTGTTCATTACATCTGAAGGGTGTGTGGTGTGTGTGTGTGTGTGTGTGTGTGTGTGTGTGTGTGTGTGTGTGTGTGTGTGTGTGTACACACTAATATATACACAGACCTTGAGATCTGATAAAGCTGGGCCTGCAACTAATGTTAATTTTCATAAATCGATTGAAAAATAAATCAGCCAATCGATTCATTGCAAAAAAAAAAATATGTTTAGTTTCAAGTATAAAAGAAATTAAAAAAAAAATAGAAATCTAGAATAGATCTACCTGAAAAACAAATACAAAAGTGCAAACCATAAAATTTAAACTGTATTGGGAAAATGCACTTCCGAAAGGACATAAATTACCTGAAGATCTCCCCAGGACCCCTGGAAAGCTTAAACTTAATGAAGGTTACCCCCCCCCCCCCCCATTATCAATTAGTTCTTTCAGGCCTAAAATATAAAAATACAATAAAACCTTGATTAAGAGTAACTTGGTTGGAGAGTGTTTTGCAAGAAGAGCAACATTTTTTTTTTTTTATAAATAATAACTTTCTAAACGAGCGAGGTCTTGTAAAACGAGCAGTATGTGCGCTTTGTCTGCTGAGTGTCACGTCGCAACTGAGGCCGCGGTCACACGAGCGCACTGACGGCTCAACGAGGAGGGCCACACGGTGTAATAGTATCACAAGTTACACCAGGGCTCAAAATTTCAAGTCCCTAGCTACTAGCCAGGCCTTAAGAGTTAGGCTAGGGTCAAACAAACGCATTATTTGCAGCGACAGTCAAAAAGTGCGCCCGAACGCATTGCCGTATTTTTTCACCAAATACGCGATAGCGGTCATACGATGCGCATTTTCGTGCGTGATTTTTTGCGGATCGTCAATAAAACACTTTTTTGCGTCTGGACATTATGTTGGCCGGACATTAGCAGCGTCTGACGTCTCCTAATCACGCACACACGCCGCAGCGCACTCTGTACGTCAGTACTAGCGGTTCTGCATTCTCAAAAAAAAAATGCGTTCATTTTCCACTTGCGTTGCGCAGCCGTACTTCGTATATTGGCTGTCATTGTCCATCATTTGCTGCTACTGCGGCCGTGATTAAGTGCGCCTAAACGCACGTTAAAAATGCGCTGGTCTGACCTCAGCCTTACTCGCCACCAGTTGCCCCACTAAATGACACTGTTAAATGTATTAATCGAAACAAATTTTCAAAAATAAATAGATATTAACATAAAGCAATGTACACAAAAGGAAAATAAGCGTTTTATCAATGGGGATGTAACAGCTCAACGTTTAATAAACTTAGTGCAGTTTTTTCATCTCCACAATCACTCCAGATACATGAATACCCAGACAGACCCCAGATACATGTAGCCCCAGACAGACCCCAGATACATGTAGCCCCAGACAGACCCCAGATACATGTAGCCCCAGACAGACCCCAGATACATGTAGCCCCAAACAGACCCCAGATACATGTAGCCCCAGACAGACCCCAGATACATGTAGCCCCAGACAGACCCCAGATACATGTAGCCCCAGACAGACCCCAGATACATGTAGCCCCAGACAGACCCCAGATACATGTAGCCCCAGACAGACCCCAGATACATGTAGCCCCAGACAGACCCCAGATACATGTAGCCCCAGACAGACCCCAGATACATGAATACCCAGACAGACCCCAGATACATGAATACCCAGACAGACCCCAGATACATGAATACCCAGACAGACCCCAGATACATGTATCCCCAGACAGACCCCAGATACATGAATACCCAAAGTTAGACCCCAGATACATGTAGCCCCAGACAGACCCCAGATACATGTATCCCCAGACAGACCCCAGATACATGAATACCCAAAGTTAGACCCCAGATACATGTAGCCCCAGACAGACCCCAGATACATGTAGCCCCAGACAGACCCCAGATACATGTAGCCCCAGACAGACCCCAGATACATGTAGCCCCAGACAGGCCCCAGATACATGTAGCCCCAGACAGACCCCAGATACATGTAGCCCCAGACAGACCCCAGATACATGTAGCCCCAGACAGACCCCAGATACATGTAGCCCCAGACAGACCCCAGATACATGTAGCCCCAGACAGACCCCAGATACATGTAGCCCCAGACAGACCCCAGATACATGTAGCCCCAGACAGACCCCAGATACATGTAGCCCCAGACAGACCCCAGATACATGTAGCCCCAGACAGACCCCAGATACATGTAGCCCCAGACAGACCCCAGATACATGTAGCCCCAGACAGACCCCAGATACATGTAGCCCCAGACAGACCCCAGATACATGTAGCCCCAGACAGACCCCAGATACATGTAGCCCCAGACAGACCCCAGATACATGTAGCCCCAGACAGACCCCAGATACATGTAGCCCCAGACAGACCCCAGATACATGTAGCCCCAGACAGACCCCAGATACATGTAGCCCCAGACAGACCCCAGATACATGTAGCCCCAGACAGACCCCAGATACATGTAGCCCCAGACAGACCCCAGATACATGTAGCCCCAGACAGACCCCAGATACATGAATACCCAGACAGACCCCAGATACATGAATACCCAGACAGACCCCAGATACATGTATCCCCAGACAGACCCCAGATACATGAATACCCAAAGTTAGACCCCAGATACATGTAGCCCCAGACAGACCCCAGATACATGAATACCCAAAGTTAGACCCCAGATACATGTAGCCCCAGACAGACCCCAGATACATGTAGCCCCAGACAGACCCCAGATACATGTAGCCCCAGACAGACCCCAGATACATGTAGCCCCAGACAGACCCCAGATACATGTAGCCCCAGACAGACCCCAGATACATGTAGCCCCAGACAGACCCCAGATACATGTAGCCCCAGACAGACCCCAGATACATGTAGCCCCAGACAGACCCCAGATACATGTAGCCCCAGACAGGCCCCAGATACATGTAGCCCCAGACAGGCCCCAGATACATGTAGCCCCAGACAGACCCCAGATACATGTAGCCCCAGACAGGCCCCAGATACATGTAGCCCCAGACAGGCCCCAGATACATGTAGCCCCAGACAGACCCCAGATACATGTAGCCCCAGACAGACCCCAGATACATGTAGCCCCAGACAGACCCCAGATACATGTAGCCCCAGACAGACCCCAGATACATGTAGCCCCAGACAGACCCCAGATACATGTAGCCCCAGACAGACCCCAGATACATGTAGCGACAGACCCCAGATACATGTAGCCCCAGACAGACCCCAGATACATGTAGCCCCAGACAGACCCCAGATACATGTAGCCCCAGACAGACCCCAGATACATGTAGCCCCAGACAGACCCCAGATACATGTAGCCCCAGACAGACCCCAGATACATGTAGCCCCAGACAGACCCCAGATACATGTAGCCCCAGACAGACCCCAGATACATGTAGCCCCAGACAGACCCCAGATACATGTAGCCCCAGACAGACCCCAGATACATGTAGCCCCAGACAGACCCCAGATACATGTAGCCCCAGACAGACCCCAGATACAGGTATACCCAGTGCATTTCTACTCGCACTCAATTTCCACTCGCCAAATGCGAGCAGAAATTTTGAGCCCTGCGTTACACCAGACGTGCTGAAACCCTCCAACACAAAACAGTGATTCTCGTCCTGCACAATTCATATTCTCTCTTTTGTATCACTGTAATCCTTTTCATATGAATAAATGGTTGTGGAACGAATCGTCAGGGTTTCCATTATTTATAATGGGGAAATTTGCTTTGATATAAGAGTGTTTTGGATTACAAGCACATTTCCGGAACAAATTCTGCTCGCAATCCAAGGTATTACTGTACAGTGCTTTATTAAGTCCATTGTGTGCGTCCTATACATGACAAATGGATGGTACCCAGGTGGCATCATTTTTAGGAGAGTACCGGCAACGCGCGTAGCTGTGTACACACAAACACACACACCTGCAGCTAGTTTATGTAGCAAGTTGAGGTTTCAGTCCAATTCACAGGACAGTGAAACCTTGTAAATACGCTTTAGCGGTGAATAGGATGTGGAGACCTGCAGGTCCTTCATTCAATCCCCTTTATCATTAAGGTGGGAGAGAGGCTTCCGTGGGGTTAAATGGATTCCCCAGGGGAGGCACGAAGATTATACTAGTAACAATTATCATTTAGATGAAGAATGTCCAAGTTTAACGCGCCCTGCGCAAGGAACACTTTACAAAGAGTTTGTGGATTCTTCATAACATTCATACAACGCATGTAAACACACACACCCACACAAACACACAAAGTTAAATATAGAATACATGGACATTAAAGGAGGAGCTGATCGCAGAGTGTTGTGAAGTCTAAAGTTACGCATTTGTATCGTTATAAAGCCGTGACCTGTATGAAGTGTTGGCGGTTACAGACTTTTGTTTTGAGCAGACCAGACGTGGTGACTATATAACGAGCAGCGTGACCCCTGCAAACCCCATTCAGCAACACACAGCCTTATGCAACACTATGAAAAGGGTGGCAGGCGCTCAGACACCCACCTCATCGCTCGCAAAACCGCAGACGAGCAGCCCTAACCCACTGCTGAACCGTCCCCCCCCCCCTCAAACACTTCGTGCCCCCCGATCTTTAGGATGAAGGCTCCTCTCTGTACTTTGGGGGGAGGAATGTCTGCCATTCGACGCAAGACTATGGTCCTATTTATAGGGCCGGCGGCTGGGAGAATGCAACCGAAATAAAAAAAGCAAAAAACCCCAAAGTGCACGACTGCAAAGTGAAAGAATTCTGATGGCGGCGGGGGGGGGGGGGGGGGGGCTGCACTCACGAAGTGGGAACAGAATGTTCAGCCAAAGCAAGAGGGGCTCAATAGAGTCCCCCAGCACCTCCAGAAATTAGGACATGGGGTAGGCCTGCGTCGGCTACTTAAGACTTTCAGATTTAATCCCTCGTAACTGCAGCAACAGGATTAAATACTACAGAAGAAATCCTGTTACTGCTGCGCAATGCGGGACAAGGTGATCCGGTCGCTGTGAGCGAGGTCAACCGGCAGGGACGGCACCCCTATCCTCTGCTACAGGACACGGACAGGAGAGGGTTAAAGTGATGTTATGACTCCCACACGCATTATAACATCCTGTTGATGGAGCCAGGCTGCTGCAGGACGGGGCTCCTGTGATTAGCAGTCACGAGGAAGGTTTAACCCTACCTCTGCCAGGCAGCGAAACACTGGCATCCTGCACGAGGACTACAGAAAGAGGGGGAGAAAAAAAATATGTTTTTTTTTAATACACACCTTCAGACTTAATCTTGGTTTCCAAAGCCAGACGGACCAATGAAAAATATAAAAATGAAGAAGTGGCACGTAACAGGGCATTTGTCGTGGCCTCGGGCCTTGCAGACACTTTCTGATGTGCTTAAATGAAAAGGATGGATTGCGACTTAACCCCTTTCACTAACAAAAACCCATGTACACACCATTATGCATTGAAATATAAATAAAAATAGGCATTCAAAACCCTATGTAATATTGCATTAAAATATATGCAGGGCTCTCAGTGACCGCTCACTTCTGTCTATATTACCGTAAAGAAGCTGCAAGGAGCAGCCCCCACCCTCACTGTAACAAAAAGCAGCTCAAACTTTACTGCTGCATTAAAGCAGCCAGGGATTTGGCACAATACAGGAAGAGCTGTGGGGTCAGTCACTGCTGTACAGGGGCTAAGATTCAAGGGGTTATAAGGAGAATAAATCCCTGAACAGTACAGATACAAGGTGTTGCTGTAATTTCCATACACAGGCATTATGCAGCACATACAGATACAAGGTGTTGCTGTAATGCCACACGCAGGCATTATGCAGCACATACAGATACAAGGTGTTGCTGTAATTGCCATACACAGGCATTATGCAGCACATACAGGTACAAGGTGTTGCTGTAATTGCCATACACAGGCATTATGCAATATGCAGCACATACAGATACAAGGTGTTGCTGTAATTGCCATACACAGGCATTATGCAGCACATACAGATACAAGGTGTTGCTGTAATTGTCACACAGGCATTATGCGGCACATACAGATACAAGGTGTTTCTGTAATTGCCACACACAGGCATTATGCGGCACATACAGATACAAGGTGTTGCTGTAATTACCATACACAGGCATTATGCAGCACATACAGATACAAGGTGTTGCTGTAATTGCCATACACAGGCATTATGCAGCACATCCAGATACACGGTGTTGCTGTAATTGCCACACAGGCATTATGCAGCACATACAGATATTGCATTGCTAATATTCTGATCACTACAAATCCCCATAAGCAGGAGATCACCATATTATTATCCGTCTGCAGCACATTTACTGACACAAAAGGTCAAATCCTTGCCTGTATGCTGATAATGCAGAACCCATGTGACATTGTGCCAGATAAGGGACGCCATCTAGAATTTAGAACCTTTCATCCCAGTGATATTGCCATAAAGGATAACTACGCGAAACATGTAATCTTACAAATTTACATTATTTTAAATGGTCTCAAAATAACATTCTCTGAATGTAATTCTTTACTACGTGGCTCATGTTCTAAATAAATGCTTTAATATTGCAACAAAAATTGCTGGGTAAATCCGTCGAGTCTGATACAATATAAAAGATCGACACCAACTGCTCTTCGAAGAGATGCGTTGGCGCAGTAACTGCTGGTTGGAAATGGAAGGGAACATCAACCACAGACAAGAGGGAAGGGATAATCATGGACTGTGCGGATCTAGCAAAGGGGAAAAAAAAGGAAACAAACCGGCGGGCAGTAAAGTAAATGCCGGCGCAGGCGACTCCTCTATGGGGGGGGGGGGGGCTGAATAAAGCATTTCTTGTTTAGAGTTTGTATTCTGTGAAGAGACTGTCTTTCCAGAAAGGCTATTGGGTCGGACATGGGTTTGTAGAATTAGACACAAGCAATGAAGTCCACGCGTCTTCCCAGCAGACAGAAACTTCAATTAAATGGAATATATGGAATAAATATATATATATATATATATATATATATATATTTTATTATTGCAAAAGCCATTTGCACATCACAGCAATTTAAAGAACTGCGTCAGAGCTCCTGCGCTACATTCCCCATATGCAGCACAGAACTCTGGGTAAGACATGCAAATGACAACGGTCTCACATCCTGGGTCTGTTTTCACACAGAACCCTTCAATCCATGCCATACTAGAAGGCTTTTTTTTTGCAGAGATCAGGTTTATGCAACGGATATACAGTACACACACCAGAGTACAAGTACCGACACTTTAATGTCATGTGACCTCTTTCTAAAAGAATTAAGGATTTTTGCAGAAAGTCTGTCCAGTTTATGTTAATATTGAAATGTATGGCCAGACACCCCATTTACCACACACACACACACACCTGTTTCTGTCTCAGCTGAAAAGCAGCAAGAGAGCGTGCAGCTGCTCAGAGGAGCGGCTTTTGGTTACATTGGTTAGGTACTCACTCTACCAAGAGGTGTCTTGATGGGGCGAGTGAGCTTACACTTCAATGGCAGTTCGAGCAAACCAAAACCTCTAATTGTGTTTTGTTGCACGTGGAATTGTATAGAAACGAGCGCAGATGACCCCTTTTTTTTCCTGTTATGTTTTATACATGATCGGTTGCTGCAGCCGCTCTGGTGAGTATGGGCGCGTCGCCATTTTTTCTCTACGTAGAGATAGACAAAACACACACACGTATACCCCTCAGACCCTCACAGTTAGAGATCTCGCGGCTGGGGGCTCCCACGGAGCGGCCGCTAAATGGAACGCGGCCAACTGCAGAAGCCAGGTAGAGCACCATTAGAACATTGCGCCAGCCGCCCCTCCAATACACCCAATCCAGCTCAGTGCTGGCTTCTAGTGTCAGGGCATTTGCACGAGTACCAAGTACTCAGACACACACTTTAGTGCAACGCTGCTCATAGGTCTGTTCATTTAAAAAGTGATTGTGAGTTCCTACGGGAATAGGGCCCTCATCTCCTCCTGTACTGTTTGTCAAATGTTGTTCAATGTATTGTAACCCTGTCTGTACTGTGCTTATTGTACAGCGCTGCGGAATATGCTGGCGCTTTATAAATAAAGAATAATAATAATAATAAAAAAGGGCCTCAAAACCCTTAAATCAAATCTAAAATAGCATAAAATAGCATTAAAGTGAACATTGATTTTGCCCGATTGGTACTTACCAAATATCTCCCCTCCGCTTGCGTACTCTGTCACCAGGTAGATCATTCTTTCAGTCTCCATCACCTATTGAGGGGAGAGCGGGTATAAACAGGTGAACAAGGGTGGATGGGGTGAGAGGGGTAGAGTGATCAGTACGGAGCTTTATGTTGCACCGTCTAACATTTAAACATTCACTGTGAGCCCTAAAGCGTCGCTTCTTTAGCGATTTCACTTTGGAAGGTAATCGTTCTGTTGGAGGATGCTAATTAGGGCTGAAACAACTAATCGATTAAAATAGTTGTCAACTATTTCCATTATCGATTAATCGGTGTTGATTAATCGTCCTGTGTACAGCACACACTGTTTAGAGTCAGACTGAGTAAAACGTAAATAACCTCAGCTTCGGAGCTGATTGGAGAAGATGCGCCGCTGCTTTACTAGGTGTGATTTAGTTCTAGGTTTATGTCAGACACAACCAGTTTGTTTTTATTCCTTTTACAACAGTAGCAGAACTATAACACAAACCATAGGATACTGCCACTGGGTGAAGGAGCTGTATGCCTGTGTTTTATCCTTACTTGAAGCTGGAGTCCTGTGCCACCACCTCACCATCCCTGCCACACCCTCTTTGGTTGGGAACTGCCATTCCCTCTCTTTGGTCTGGTCCCTTTCCCCAAACTCATTCCCACACTCAGATCTGGTCTTTTGTCCATACCCACTCCCTCTCACACTCAGGTCAAGTCACTTGAGCAAAGTCACTCCCTTCCACCTCCAGTCCCTCCTCCCATTCAGTTTGTTCACAAACCTATTTAAAATGGACGCTCTACGCACCCTGACCACTTTAGCTTATTAACCCCAATGTCATGCTGACGACATCATCTATGACCAAATGCTTGTAGCCGCGTTTGAGAAAGCAAACATGGGCTTAAGCTGCGCATGCAGCATCAACCCATCCCTCTGACCAAGCGCTCGCAGCATCAACCCATCCCTCTGACCAAGCGCTCGCAGCATCAACCCATCCCTCTGACCAAGCGCTCGCAGCATCAACCCATCCCTCTGACCAAGCGCTCGCAGCATCAACCCATCCCTCTGACCAAGCGCTCGCAGCATCAACCCATCCCTCTGACCAAGCGCTCGCAGCATCAACCCATCCCTCTGATCAAGCGCTCGCAGCATCAACCCATCCCTCTGACCAAGCGCTCGCAGCATCAACCCATCCCTCTGACCAAGCGCTCGCAGTATCAACCCATCCCTCTGACCAAGCGCTCGCAGCATCAACCCATCCCTCTGACCAAGCACTCGCAGCATCAACCCATCCCTCTGACCAAGCGCTTGCAGCATCAACTCATCCCTCTGACCAAGCACTCGCATACCTTGTGTGAAAAGTACACAAGATACGCAAGTTAGGTACACAACGCAAATTGCTTATGAAAAAAGGGGAAGGGGGTTGTGGTTATTTATTTTTTTACATAAAATTCCTTTTAAGTATGCAATTTTTTTTATCCGGTGAATTGATTAATCAAAATAATAAAATCGGCCAACTAAACGATTATGGTCTACTAAAAAAAAAAAAAAAAAAAGTACAATAGAGAACTATAGTGTTCGTTTGATACATTGTTTGCACAGTATAAAGTGAAATCGTGCAGGATCCACAAATAATGGCATTCAGCACAGAAAGTAGTAGACCACGGCGCAGCACGGGAGCCTCTGAGCACCAGGTCAGAAGAATATCAGTAGAGCACTCCTGCAGCAGCGGTGGGGGGGGGGGGGGGTTGGAACTGCCATTTTCTTTACGCAATCTTCGTCTAAAACATGGGATTCGCTCAGATTTTAAAATCCGGAAGAGTCGGAAATACTTTGGGTCACAAGTATTCCAAATAATGGCAATTTCTATTTAAATTCTGGCGAGTAAAGCAGAGACATCTTTTCTATTGGACGATACAATTAAAAGACATGCTTGCGACAGTATAACTCTTCTTCAGGTCTTGAAGCTTTACCGATCAAATTCATAGAACATTAAAGAGCCGAGCAGAAGGGGGGGGGGGGGACATCACAAAGATCCCTCTAGTTGTGTCCTATAACCTGACTCAGGAGGGAATTTGCAAAATCATCAAAGACCTGCAGCCACTGGTCACAGAGGACCCTGCGCTCAAGAAATATTCCCACAGCCCCCCTTACTGCCATTCCGGCAACCCCCAAACCTGAGGCAAAGACTGGTCTGCAGCGAATTCACACAGGAACCGGAAGACATACAGAATGGGACCAAACGCTGCAACAAATCCCGCTGCAAACTGTGCCAACATATGTGTGACAGCAGCACGGCACAACAACGCCACATACAACATCAAGGGCTCATACCGCTGCACATCTG
This sequence comes from Leptobrachium leishanense, assembly GCA_009667805.1. Taxonomy (NCBI): domain Eukaryota; kingdom Metazoa; phylum Chordata; class Amphibia; order Anura; family Megophryidae; genus Leptobrachium; species Leptobrachium leishanense. Next base: position 2,564,172 of record CM019073.1, on the reverse strand, counting down.
CCAATGTGGTGACGTGATCCAGTGCACGGCCTGTGAAAAGGGCCGCTATATTGGGGAAACTGGCCTTAAACTGAATCTCAGGATGAACCTGCAGACACTCCAAGAACCATCAGGAAAATACATCTTGCACCCCGGTGAGACATCACTTCAATATAACAGACCACTCCATCCAAAACCTCAAAGAAAATTTTAAAGACCTTCAAGAACGTAAGACATTCGAAATGAAAATAATCACATATTTTAACACCATAAAAGGAAGGACTCGATGTAGACTCTGGCTTTTTAACTATCATAATGTCACGTAACATTCAGCATTGTAATGGGTTTATAGGTTCTCCTTCTCTGTTTTAAGTTGGGTCATTTACTTTTTCCTCTTGGGCACCATCAGATGCTCACCATGATGCTTCTCTGTGTGGTTTTATGGGCCTATGATCTGTCCTCTTGGATTACCTTGCTTACCGATATGATTCCACTACTAGTATTTACGACACCCATCCTAACACCCCCCCCCCCCAATTCTGCTTTGCTCTTTATTGTTCTAGTCTATGAATTTGCTCAGTATAGCTTATTAGACTTAGAAGAGTTACAATTAAAAGACAAGCTTTTGAGAGTGTAGCGTTAGCCCAATAAAAAAAAGGTATCACTACGCACCGCTATATTCTGGTGATAGATCTATTTTTTTTTTTTTTAACGAGAATAGAAAAAAGAAAATACATTTCCATGCAGAGGTTTTGAATTAAGCGTTGGAGAGGAACATTTCTTTGGCCTGCCAAGTACAGGATTCTGTGCTGAATGCCATTATTTGTGGATCCTGCACGATTTCACTTTATACTGTGCAAACAACGTATCAAACGAACACTATAGTTCTCTATTGTACCTTTTTTTTTTTTTTAAGCGATCAATAATGAAACCATCTAATCTGGCAGCAGTAACAAATCGAAACTAGAATGTAACATGTGCAAAGCGATACAAAAACTGGGAGGGGAATTACCTGGTACAGGCGAATAATGTGGGGGTGGCAAAGCATCTTCATGATCTGGACTTCACGGAATATCTTTTTCAGGTTCTCCTCATCCAACTTGGTCTTGTCGATGATCTTGATTGCAACCTGAATTTAGAAAGAAAACAAAAATCAGGCGAGTTTTAAAATTCAAAGGTGTTCACCAACTTAATAACAGTGAAAATAGAAAAAAGGAATAATAAAAATTTTTTAAAAAATAAAAAAGGTACAGGGGCTGACAAAGGATGATCTCTAGCTGTTTAAGAACCAGGACGACCGCGGTGCTTTATCCCAAATTACCTGAATTCAAGAAAGAGGATTTACAAGCAAATGAGCCGCTTGACTAGCTTGTAGGTCGGCAATCTTCTGCATATACCTGTGCATAGAAAAGGACCATTCGATAAACCTCATGCAATCCATACCGTAGTGTTCCCTGTATATTGCGTGAGAGCAGCTACTTGACACCCCACATACTAGTAGAATGCAGCCATTTGCGCCACAAGAACAGAAACGGTTAATAGTGTACAGTTGTCTTTAGCGCTGGCATCAAGGTCATTGCACAGTCAGAACATAAAAGCCATCTCCACTTCTTAAAGCGAGCCAGTCATGATCACGGTGGTTAACTAGAGTAGGTCACTGAAACCATGATGCCCTCACCCCTCTCTTGGGGAGTCTGAGGACCAATTCAGCCCTCAAAGGGCAAGGGATAAGCTCTGCACAGAAGCAAAGATCAGTGAGCGCCAATCTCAGCTTCCTCAGGATCGAGGCGCTCAAAGAACTGTCCTGTATCCAAGGGACTAACACAATAGGCAATGAGATCCACTGGATTGGCTGTCCAGCCTCCTGCTGATCACATCCAGGCATTGCCAGGGGGAGCACAATATTGTGAAACTCCAGGGTCATCTGCAAGAAGCGAATGTCACATGCAGGATAGGAATTAAAGTCAAAAAGCTTAACACCTCTTTTAAAAACATACAAAGTCCTTTATATTTTTCTTCACTTTATTGAGAAAATAAAAACAAATAAAAGGTGGCTTGTGGGTAGAAAGAGCTTCTCTGGTGTATGCTTTGTTATAGAAGGAAGGTGGGCAGAGAGCGCTTCTCTGTAGTCTGTATTATGCTTTGGTATGGGAGGATGATGGAGAGAGAGATTCTCTGTAGTGCACTTTCCAGTAGGAGGAAGGCAAGACAGAATGGATCTGCAAAGTATAAACAGGATGCTACTCATAAGCCTCTATACGTGAACGACGTGAAGCCTAACAGCGCAGGAAATGAGGCTGGACCAAACTAACTATGAAAGTTAGAAAGGGAGAGTGGACTAATCCATTCTAAGAATAGAAGGGAACCAAGGAAACTGGTTCCATGATAAGCACAATGCTTGAATACGAGTTTTGAAAAAGGACTAAATGTTTAAAACGGGATGCGTCATACAGGGGATATCAGGGGGGAGTTAATATTTAACTCCTTCATGGTTGTCTACCCTATTGCTTTAACTCAAGAGTATCCCCTTAACATTTTACCTGCCCCCATTGACTTTAAAGCTATATGGAGAGAGCGCCATCATTTTTACTGAAGAAAATATAAATATATAGAAATAAAAAATAAAAATACACATTTTGGATACATGAAAATATTTTAACCTCTGCGGGGACCAATTAAAAGCTGATATTTCAATGAGCTTTTACTTTCAAGTGGCGCACACAGCACATGGGGGGGGGGGGTAGCAATTCTCACCCCACTTCCAAAAAAGGATTTAAAAAAATAAATAAATCAGAAATTCAGAGGGTCTTATCCTCAAGCTCCTGATAAATTTGTATCTTCAGGAGATCACCACGTGACGGGCTCTCGCCCCTTTTCCCACATCAACTCCTTAACCACAGTTCGTGTTTACAAGTGGGATGAATTGAATGCTTGTCTGGCTGGGGAGCGGCCCCCTCAATGCACCGCCGAGAGGGGAAGGGGGGTCCCGGGCATGTGATACACACACCCTACTCCTCTGCTGGAGTCTGAAAACATAGATACAGTTGTGTTCAAAATTATTCAACCCCCAATGCTGTAAAGGGTTTTAGGGAATTTAGTGACATTTGTAATTGTATTCAGAATGAAATCCTACAAGGACTTTTTAAAGAACCATATGCAACTAAAATGACATCAATTGGTTTTGTAATACAGTAGTAAATGTTTATTTTGTGAATTCTTCATTGACACAATTATTCAACCCATTAAAGACTACCACTCTGAAGAACAGAGGTTCATTCAAGTGTTTTCAATCAGGTATTGAAAACACCTGTGGATGTCACGGAGCAGCAATAAAGCATAATAAGCACCAATTAGGCAGCTTTAAAATGACTGTGATACTCAGCTCCTTCTAGACATTTACTGGTGTGGTTACAAACATGGTGAAGTCAAGAGAATGGTCCAGGAAGACAAGAGAAGAGGTGATTACTCTTCACAGGAAGGGCAATGGCTATAAGAAGATTGCAAAGATGTTAAACATACCAAGAGAGACCATAGGAAGAATCATTCGCAAATTCAAGGCAAAGGGCACTGTTGAAACGCTACCTGGTCGTGGCAGAAAGAAGATGCTGACTTCGACTGCTGTGTGCTACCTGAAGCGTAGAGTGGAGAAAACTCCCCGTGTGACTGCTGAGGAACTGAGAAAAGATTTGTCAGATGTGGGTACTGAAGTTTCAGCTCAGACAATACGGCGCGCACTGCGTAATGAAGGCCTCCATGCCAGAACTCCCAGGCGCACCCCCTTGCTGTCTCCAAAGAATAAGAAGAGTCGACTGCAGTATGCCAAAAGTCATGTGGACAAACCACAGAAGTTTTGGGATAGTGTTCTGTGGACTGATGAAACAAAATTAGAACTGTTTGGACACATGGATCAACGCTATGTTTGGAGGAGGAAGAACAAGGCCTATGAAGAAAAGAACACCTTGCCTACTGTGAAGCATGGCGGGGGGGGTCAATCATGCTTTGGGGCTGTTTTGCTTCTGCAGGTACAGGGAAGCTTCAGCGTGTGCAAGGTACCATGAATTCTCTTCAGTACCAGGAGATATTGGATGACAATGTGATGCAGTCCGTCACAAACCTGAGGCTTGGGAGACGTTGGACCTTTCAACAGGACAATGATCCCAAGTATACCTCCAAGTCCACTAGAGCATGGTTGCAGATTAAAGGCTGGAACATTTTGGAGTGGCCTTCGCAGTCACCAGACTTAAATCCGATTGAGAACCTCTGGTGGGACTTAAAGAAAGCAGTTGCAGTGCGCAAGCCTAAGAATGTGACTGAACTGGAGGCTTTTGCCCATGACGAATGGGCGAAGATACCCGTAGATCGCTGCAAGACACTTGTGTCAAGCTATGCTTCACGTTTAAAAGCTGTTATAACTGTAAAAGGATGTTGTACTAAGTACTAAGATTGAATGTCACTTGGGGGTTGAATAAAACTGATAATGATGTGAGCACAGAAAAGACATTTGTGGTTATTTCATTATAAATGTTATGTTATATTTGTCTGACCTACACGTGCCTCTTTGATTTAATTGTAAGCAAGATGACTGAATGATCAAAATCAATGTCAAACTGGCCAAAACACTCAATTTCAGTGGGGGTTGAATAATTTTGAACACAACTGTATATACATACTGACCGAATCAGCCTAGAATATAAAATGATCAATAATAGCCGTTTATGTAGTTTAATGACTTTGTATCACGTACGCACACGATATAAAGTATCATCAGCAGCTTCTAAGGAAAGCAGCACTTCGGCATCGTATAATAAACACAAAACCGCACAAATAAACAAACCGTAGATCATAAACACAATCCAGAAGCTGGAAGGAGCCCCGGAGGAGACAAGTTCATACAAGCCATTAACAGAAACGCGTAGGACAGAGGAACGAGGCCTGGTGTACACGTCACACATTCTGCATGGTCTGTGGGGGTCGGTACGTTTAGCCCAGCTGCGGATAAGCACACCTGATTTGGGGCCCTATACTGATGCTTCCGTCACCTTAAAAACAGGAGTCTGCGACTTTGGTCCTCCAGATGTTTTCCAATTACATATCCCATGATGCTCAGCCAACGTAATGAGTAACTAAGCATCATGGGAGATGTAGTTTAAGAAAAAAAGAAAAAAAAAAGACACCTGCCTTAAAACGCTGTGCTTGAAAGTAGCGGCAGGTTACCGTAAAGCAATGGCTTTGATACTGTGTTTAGGAAGTGTGATGGATCCGTAACCTATTCCATGGAAGCTTGAGGTTCTCAGAGCCTGGTGTTACGTGGACAGAGAAGGAATCTGTATCGGGTTACAGGGCGATCAGCCACCCAACATATATTGCTACTCAATGCAAACCTTTTTTTTTTTGTTGAAAGAATGAAATGTTGAGCTCATTTGACCGAGAATCACTCGAGATATCTTAGCCCCCCCCCAGTCACTGTGCGCTACCTGCTCCCATTGAACCCGCGGCCAGCGCCCTGATGGAAGAGGAAAATCAAACACATTACACACGGGTCGGTGTCTATCTGAAAAGCGAACCAGAGGATACAGCCGAAGACACGAGACCTGTCTAGAAACGCGTCCTGGGAAAGCAAACACTGGACGACATCTGCACGCAACACCGAACGCACAGACTCGTATAACCACACTATGCTCGCTGATAACAAACCGAGCCGGCGAAACGGCTGCAAGACCAGTCCATACCGTGACAGGGCAAAAACGATACATACCAGTCAGGTATCCGCCAGCTGCAAAAAAATATATATAAATCACACACTACTATATTTATTAAGTGCCAACACATTCCACGGCGCTGTACAAAAGGTACAAAAAAACCAAAAAAGACAAGTCAGTATTTCACCAACAGACACAGGAGGAATTGACGGCATTATTCCTGTGGGAACTTCCAATCTCGATGGATGGATGGATATACACACACAAATCTGGTACTCCAGGATCTCTCCCTGCCCGGTGCTGCACTAGGCTATGGATATATCCGGAAACAAGCGACACTCGGGTCTCACATACATACAAAATCTATTTGATTTGATCAACAGGATCCTGATGAAAGTTTGATCAAATAAAATTGATATAAGTGGTGTGAATGTTAGATATGGGGAGACCCTGATATATATATATATACACACACACACACACACCCGTCCCCAAAGGGTGATTAAATGAAGCACAGGACATCGCTCCATACAATCTCTGCAACACTGTGGTCCTGATGAGTTTGGCACAGATAAAAATCGGGTATCAGCGCACAATGGAAAGGCGCGGGAAAAAAATAAGAGTCACGGGACATTCCAGGACACACGCCTGAAAGAGAAGCGCTCGCCCAGGAGTATGCATACCGAGGGAGTCACAAAACCCAAATAATAATATAGCATCATTAAAAGGAACCTGCACCCAATCCTTCAGTGTCCTTAAAGGGTTAAAGCCCTGGCGCTTAAATCCAAATTACTCTGTGGACGCACTTCGGGTCATAAAAGACAACCAACGTTTCAGCTCACGCGGAGCCTTTATAAAAAGCTCTGCACGAGCTGAAATGTCAGTTTATTTTAATGTAGCTTAAATAAAGATTTACTGGTATAGCCAAGATCCTGAGTGAATCCATACAGCGATTTGGAGATATATATATATATATATCAATCAATGTGGGGGGGGGAGGGGAGAGACACATGTACACCAGCATTGTACCCTATATGAAAATAAATTGCAATGTTGGCTCAGAAGCAAAAATCCAAAAACGTAGCGTCGCGTTCAACGACTTCCTGAAAAGCTTTATTTTATGAAATATGCTTTGAAATCAGCGTGTTTTGGCTCATGCTGAAAAAATGCTCAGTGTGAGTCGGAACGTCAGAGGATTTTAAAAAGTTATTTTATTTTTTATAAAGTTCTGCTTTTTAGGAAGTCTGAGTGTGTCTGGCGAATTAGAACGAACGCCTACCTTTAATTCACACAGAACAGGGATAATTCATTAGGAATAATAAAAAAAAAAGATGAATTTACAATTACAAAGCAGATATTGCAAACCAAGAGTGCAACAATCCAATAAGCCTCTGCATCGAGTGGATACTTCGTCAGCCATGATGCTCAGCTACTCTTTAGTCAGGCAGAGCATCATGGAAAACGTAGTTCCACGCCTTGTGCCAATCCCTATTAAAATCTGTTTAGCAGTTATATGTTAAAAAGAAAAAGAAAATGTAAAAATACCTCCCATCAAGAAACACCTGAGAATAAAAAGACACCATCTAGATTTTAGAACCTTTCATCCCAGCAATATTTCTGTAAAGGATAAAATGAATAAATGATTAATGTAAAACATGCCCATTTTAGGCTAGGGTCAAACGAAAGCATCTTTACACGCAAACGTAAAAAAGTGCGTCCGAACGCATTGACGTATTTTTTCATGGAATTCGCGAAAACGGTCATACGATGCGCATTTTCGTGCGTGATTTTTTTTACGGATCCAAACCAGGAAACTTTGGGTGTCTTGACGTTATGTTGGCCAGACATGAGCAGGGTCTGTCATCTCCAAATCACGCGGACGCAGCGCACTCTGTACGTCAGTACTAGCGGTTCTGCTTTCTCGAAAAAATGCGTTCATTTTCCACTTGCGTTGCACGGCCGAACTTTCGTGCGACCGTACTTCGTATATTGGCCGTCATTGCCCGTCATCTGCTGCTAGTGCGGCCGTAATTAAGTGCGCCAGAACGCACGTTAAAAATGCGCTGGTCTGACCCCAGCCTTAACCTCAGAACAACAAATGTAGGGTAAAAATAGCAATTTTACATCATAAGCTATCCATGGTTTTTTTTCCCCCTACGCTTGGTAGTGAAAGGGTTATGGACTCATCAATTCAACCCTGACCCAAAGAGGACAATGGCTGCCCAAACCTCGGCCTTACACCTTGAGATGTAATGTGTGTAGGTCATTCATTAATTTATAAACAATTTATTGTCTCAGTCGACACTTTGGCACAATTGCTCAGACTTCACGACATGCACCGGCGTCATGAAGGAACATAGAAAGGATTAGGGCAAGGAGCGATATATGCCGAATATTAAAATATTTGAAAGTTGCAGAGCTGGTCGGCATGGCAACAACATAGGTTTCTTAACCGTTGGGTTTTTTTTTTGTCTTTAGTAAGAATAAATTAAAAAAGAGGCTTGCCTTAATATTCTGTGTTTGAATACATCGAGAAGTCTCTCCGTGCACGGATCATCCCAACGTGAAGCGCGCAAGGATGTAAAGAAACCGCTTCCATTCGTCAGATGGAAAAAAATATACGGAAACGTTTCCGAATCTCGACGTGCAGCGGAGTAACAGTCACAGGAATTGGTTGCAAGACCAAGGGGGTTATGCAAAAAGCGCCAGTATTTGCCAAAATTTGGGGGGGGGAACAAATGGTCAAAAATTGACGTTGCTGCAACAGCAACAAGTGTCAGCGTTTCAGAAGAGGGGAAATCAAAAGAACAGATGCAGGAGAAGCTTCACGACTCTTAAATGTTCTGGATTATTAAAAAATAATAGTGCATGGCTAGTACAAAAATTCAATAATGCTTAATTGGAGCCTAAACTCTTCATGGCTCTCACATCGGATATAAAATTTGCAAGCATCCGTTAAATCTAACCCCCCCCCAATAAAACAGAAAATGCCACAATGCTATTCAGGGACAAAATACATACAGGGTTATTCAAAGAGTCAAAAAGTCACCGCAGGTTCGGTGACTTTTCGTTCTCTTCAATTAGGTGCGATTTGGCGATCCCATTTCGGCGACCCTGCGGTGTATTCAGCAAACACCACAGGGCCGTCGTAGTGCAGGGAAAAGCAGCCGCAAACCCGACGAACACTCACCGCAAAACCCGGCGAACGCACACCGAAACCTGCAAAAACATCTGGATTAACCTCACCGAACACGCCGGAGAAACCCAAGCAGGAGCCAGATCAGCCGCCGGAAAAAGCCGACATCACAGACAAAGAGAAGAAAAAAAACAGTATGATTGAATGTTTGAAAAGTGAAACGCTGTTTGCAAAGAAACTGAGCGAAAATGTCTGAAATTTCCATATAAAATCCAATGCATGATAATTAAAAGGGCTGTTACAGAAAAAAGAAAAAAAACGATTTAAAATAATAAACGGAAAATAATTTACGCAAAAAAATCCCGAAAAATGCCTAAAAGATCCACAAAAAAATAAAAATAATAAATCTAAAAATAAAAGAGACTTTTTACTGCAGAATAAGATCATGAACGGTTTATTAGATATTATGAACGGTTTATTAGATATTATGAACGGTTTTAGATATTTAATTAAAACGGGAATATTTTTAACATTGAAGTATGGAATTCACCTGAATAAACCTGTTGAATGAAACCACCAAATGGCAGGGCAATTCGGCAACTTTTCACTGCTGTTTTTTGTTCTCTGAATAGACGAAGCATTGCTTCTCTATGGGGATTTCACTGCCCTCGAACAGGCACCGAACAGGCACTGTATGTGCAGGCAATTCGCCAGGATTTGGCAAACTGCCTGCTCTCTGAATAGCCAGGAAAGGTAACTGAACGCTGGATTTCACTGCTCGGTTACATTTCGCCAGCAATTCGGATCTCTTTGAATAACCCTGATTTGTATTTGTATTTTTATAAACCAATCTAAGAATTAAACATGCAAATAAATACAAATACTGCCCCTCAAATATAAGAGAATGGGGAAAAAAAAGGGGGAAAATAGCCGACGTCACTGCTGGGATGTGTAAATGACTTCTGCAATAATAAACTTTATTATTGCCTGTGTGGAGGCTTTTACTCTCACACTTTGCCCTCCGCCAGAACTTAAATGTGTTTATACACACTTTTTAAAGAAAAGTTTTCTGTATTTTGGGAAAATAAATGTGTTTTAATATGTGAGTAAAAGCTGCTTGATCCAAGGAGAAATCTGACGCCATCTGGGGTCAAGAAGGATTTTTTTCCCCAGTGTGTTTCATATTGGCGAGCGCTTCAGACGTTTTTTTGCTTACTTTGGGATCAATAGCAGTAGGTGATGTGTGAAAGGCTGATTTTATACAATATTTAGAATTATTTTTTTTTAGGTGTGTTGTCCTAAACGCATACACTTTTTCCCTACATTACAGAAAAATATCATTAAATAAAATGATAAATATTTTAACTACAAAATATTCTGTATTGGGGGGAGAATTCTATCCAAACGTAGGCTCCTCAAATCACCATTAAGCCCCGGCGCAACCTCCACAGCAGATACAGTTTCAACAGTGGGCACTCACATAAAAGTCCAATCTTTATTGTAAATGCAACAATGTTCCGGCTCATTCTAGCCTTTACAAAGACGTGCAGAATCAGGATAAAGGCTCGAAAGAGCCGAAACGTTGATGCATTTACAATAAAGATTGTACTTTTAGGCTAGGGTCAGACGAAAGCATTTTTCCCCGCGAACGTGAAAAAGTGCGTCCGAACGCATTGACGTATTTTTTCACGGAATGCGCAAAAACGGTCAGACGACGCGCATTTTCGGGCGTGATTTTGTACGGATCGTCAATAAAACTCTTTTTGCGTCTGGACGTTATGTAGGCTGGACATTAGCAGCGTCTGACATCTCCTAATCACGCACACACGCCGCTATGCCGCAGCTGCGCACTCAGTACGTCAGTACTAGCGGTTCAGCGTTCTCAGAAAAATGCGTTCAAATTCCACTTGCGTTGCACGGCCGACTTTTGTGCGGCCGTACATCGTATATTGGCCGTCATTGCCCGTCATCTGCTGCTAGTGCGGCCGTAATTATGTGCGCCAGAACGCACGTTAAAAGTGCGCTGGTCTGACCCCAGTCTTAGGCTGGGGTCAGACGAGCGTAGTGTTCACGTCCGTGATTGCGCCTAAAAGTACGTCCGTGATAGCATGAAAGAAAGTCCATTGGAGCCTGACACATGAAGTACGTCCGCACTGAACTGCGGACGCCACAACGGCCGCGGCAAACGGACGCAGGTTAGGCGAGAACGTAATACTGCTTTAGACGGACGTGCGGAGTGCGCCACGTCCACAACGTCTGCATAGCTTTGTGTGTAGTGATGGAGCGAGTCAGACGGACTGCATTTATACGTCCAGCATTTTTGACGGACAGAATGTTTTTTCATTGTAATTTATTTTCCCCTCCTACATCCGTCAAAAAATAACTTCAGTGAAAAAACGGACTGTGTGACCACTACTGCGTCATCCGTACTGACGATGTCCGTGCTGCACGGACGTACAGTCCGTAGAAATCACGCTCGTCTGACCCTAGCCTTAGGTGAAGACCTGTGACACACACAGACAGACAGACACACACACACAAAATTCCATGTTAAATCAACCAATGCATTAAAACCTTAACGTCGTGGATTTGGTTAATCCGTACCTTAACAGGAGAGCTTTAAAAATAATTTTACAAATTTTGAACTTTCAAAATTGCCTAAAATGCCAACATTCACTAGCCGCCATAACATCAAATGCCATTTACGAGATACCCGAGGGACAGGTGTCATGTTAAAGCTTATGAATAGGGCTTTGATATAAAACATGACACAAATATAAAATTTCAAAATTTCTATTTATTTTTCTTTATACAAAAACTCAATAAAATTTAAAAAAAAACAACTTGTGAATTTTTGAAATTTTACAATTGTGTCATGTTTTACATCAAATGAAAACCCTATTTCAGAAGCTTTATAATCACACACACGTCCCATGTAATTTTGCAAGTTCAATATCTAAAAACTGGACGAAAAGGAAAAAAAAAAAAAAGGAAGAAATTGAAAAAAAATTAAATCTGTTCTTAAACATCTCATGGCAAGGTACAGTGACAAATTTTCATGCCACCAAGAAGCAGTGATAAAAAATTAGGAGCCAACCACACGTTTTTCAGAGCCAGGCGTATTGGTCTTTAAATAGATTATCATTGCACAAGTGAGAAATTTAGGAGCCAGGGGTGAAGCGCAAGGAGCCAGTGACTTCCACGGGATTGTAAGGCCCTGACGTACCACGAAAGGCAGGAGAAATCAGAGACACGGGATGAGAAGAAGATGAAAAGGAGGAAGGGAGGGAGAAAACAGATTGCTGAGCGATGAAGAGGAGGGAGTAGGTAGCGCGCAGCGATAGACAGGGGAATCTGGTGGGATTTCATGGGAGCGAGCTGCGTGACAGGTTGGATCCTGCGTGCAGGGAGTGGGCAGGCTGACGTGTAGGAGACAGAAGTCGCTCAGCATCGCGTCGAGAGGCTCTGCCGTTTCCTAGAAGAGTCGCAGCATCTGATACACTTGTTGCCTGGCGACCAAATACACAATAAATGCGGCTTATTGATGGAGAGGCTCGTGCTCGCACACACACACACACACACACACACACACACACACACACACACATGTACACAGCTGTACTGCCGCACTGCACCCTTTCAGATGGAAATCCAGAAAGGCCGTGACCTGCCCCCCCCCCTTTAATTCAGGGGAAAGTATTTTAGGGTAAATCCTCTGATGAATGAAACGACACGTCATCTGAACGCATTTCTATTCCCACTACAAGCGCGAAGAGAGGGATAAAAAAAAAATGAATAAATAATCTAAATTATAGAAAATATGTAACAAGCAACACGAGGACATAGGATTGCAACGTTTACTAACCCACACGTACTTCACAGCGCTGTACAACAGGTAGGACAGAGGAAAAAAAACACAACAAAAAGTCCTGAACTATTAGGAAAAGATTACCCAGGTCAATATCTTACAAAAATCAATAAACATGTGTAATATATATATATATATCTCGAAAGATTAGAAGAAGAGTGCGTGCGTGCCCACACTAATGGCTTCACGGATGCGGACAGGGTCTTCGATAAAACAATAAAAAAATAAACCATGTTTCAGCTGAAGCGGCGGCTTTGTCAAGGCATTAACATGCGATAAAGGCTCTGCTTGAGACAAAACATCGGTTGTTTTTGTTTATTGTTTTATCGAGGATCAAGGGTGCATCCTCAGAGCCAATCGGATAGAGTCAGGCTTTGGCCCTTTCAGGAAACGTAAGGATGGACTGCAGGTTCCTTTCGAGATCAATCTATATCAGGAAACGTCAGAAATGGTGATAAATCTAGTATTACCCAGGCAGCTTTGTGTAAACGCTGACATGACGTCAAACATTAGGGTTAAGCATCAATCTACTCCAATGCCACTGGATCATGTTTTTTTCCCCCCGAGTGTCGAGCAGCTTAGGTTGTGATCACACAAGCGCACCGTTTGCTGTTCGTCGTAGCTTTTCAAAGGAGTCAAGAGAACAACACACGAAGCACGTGCGCACTTTTTCACACACGGGCAACGCATGTTGCAACGGACGCCAAAATGGCATCGACGTGAAAAAGCTACGAATGTAGAGAAACGGTTACAATGTAACCACAAGCTCATACCTTATAAAGTGCATCCGTTTCAACGGACAATCTGCGCAATCAGGGCGCTGGTGTGACCGCAGCGTGGACCCAGAACCTAGAACTAACCATATCCATGGCCAACCCTAACACTTTACCAAGGGATGGGGGGGGGGTTGGGAAGTCCGCAGGTTATGGCTAGGGTCAGAGTGGGGCAGTCGGAACGCGCGTGCAGACGCACTAAATCACGGCGGCAGTAGCAGCACATAACGGCCAATGACGGCCAATATACGCAGTACGTGCGTACGAAAGTGCGCCGACACCACGCAACCGGCAAATGAACGCATTTTTATCAGAACGTGAAACCGCTGCTACAGACGTACAGAGTGCGCTGCGGCCGCATAGCAGCGTGTGTGCGTGATTAGGAGACGTCAGACGCTGCTAGTGTGCGGCCTACATAACGTTCAAACAGCCGGATTTCCCTAGACTTCTTTTCACCCCATCGTCATGAAATACGTCCAGAATTGCGCATCGTCTGACCACTTAAGCGTATTCCGTGAAAAAATGCGTGCGCACGCATCGACGTACATTTTGACGGTGGCTGCAGAAAATGCGCTCATCTGTCCCTAGCCTTAATGGGTAAAGCCCAAAAGTCCGTTTTTGCAGCTGTGCCCGGGGCTTTTTGGTCATTCAGACTTTTCCAGATAAAGCCAGCTTTATTCAACACCCCTGTGAGGTAGATATATATATATATATGACATTTATTTGGTGTGTAGGCCGGTGTTCAGGCAAAAAGCGGGGGCAGAATAAGGGAAAAATAAAATAAAAAAAATAAAAAAACACCACAATCGTCTCCAGCATTTTTCCATTTCTCAGGCCGGCCATAAACATTTGTATGATCAAACGTTTCGCAAACCCCCGTAAGTGGAATAAATTATGAATGCAATCTCTCTAGTGGACATCTGCACCCGGCAGTGATCAATACTGGAATTAAAAGCGTTGGTTACCGCGTGCATTAATTAGGCCGCCGTTCTCCCGGCTAAAACCATACAAGATGCGGTTTATTAATTCCGCAGGGGGTTTTATGGAAACCAAAGCAATGCCGTTACAGCGCTCCATAGCCTTTAGTATCCGGCGAGGAGAAGGGCTCCTCCAGATCCCCAGAAAAAAGTGGACCTTTCCTCCAAAACATGTGTTTATTTCCCCTCCTCCTTCCTTCGAGGGCCCCACATAAAAGTCACAAAAATAATTTAAAAAAAGGAGGGACTACGGGGCGTCCCAGTCCCCAAATATACCAAGTCAATAAAAACATCTTGCAACGTGAAGAAAGCTGGCCTTCACGAGTCCCGGCGTCAAAAAGGTTTGAGAACAGCCTCTGGTCCCGCCTCCAGCGCCATTCACTAAAATGTGTGTTTTGGCACTATATAGGGCCTCCTCCATATACTAGAGATGTGCTGGTGTTAACCAAATGACCACCACTACAACCATACACCACCACCCAATGAGTGCCTAAAGCAGGAGTCAGCAACCTTGGAACTCTGGATATTTTGGAACTCCATCTCCCATGATGCTCAGCCATCCATCATAGTGTAGAAACTCATAGGAAATGCGCTTTTAAACGATCAGGAGGCCATCAATGCTGACCCTGGTCTAAACCATGATAAAAAGGTTTAGAAATCGCTCCTCATAAATACTTTGCATCGATATAAATGTTTCTGATGGGGCATGAAGTTAAAATCTGGTCTATGGCCACGCCTCCTTCATATGCATGTCCTACCCAGAGTTCCTTGCTGCTTATGGGGAATGTAGCACATGAGCTCTGGAAGAGGTTCTCTGAATTGCTGGGATGTGTAAATGTCCTCTGCGACTATAAACATATACACAGAGAAAATGTCTGGGGAAACCACACTGGGGGTTATTCACTAAACTCTGAATTGCAAATTCAGGGCAATTCGTCTATTCACCAGATAAAGAGCACGACGCTGCGATTTGGCGGCACCAAAACTCCATTGAGAACCATGGATGGCGCTATTCACAGAATGCTGAATTGCACCAAATGCCCCAATTTTCTGTGTTTCAATGCAACAGTCCATCCACATATGCCATTATAAATTTTAGAAAAAAGTTTGAAAAAAAGCCAACCGTCGTCCCCCCCACTTGCCCATCATTGTCTCTTTCTCAACGTAAAATGTCTATGCTGGCTTTTGGTCTCTATGCCGAGGTTTAAGTGGCAAGAGGGAGCAAAACTGTCCATCAGGGACTTTCCTGCTCTGCTCTCTGTGTGCAATGTGCCAGTAATTGATCCGGTAAGTTGGTGTGCCCAGCATGGAAAGGTGCTCCCAAACCTAAGCGGACAGTCACCGGGGGGAGGCAGGTCCGTCGATTGAAAGCATGGACGTGACCGTACCATTGTGCCGGCCAGGTATCCTCTGGCTCCTAGAATTCTATTTCTGGAATATCCAGCACAAATCAATTCATTGAAATCAGGTCTCTTGAGTCTGAAAGAAGCTTGTCCTGCCCTGTAGTATGTATGAATTCATTCTTCCCCTGTGCAGCAAGTTCACATAACGCTCTCGCTGCTGTAAGAGGACTCATTATACCCTCGTCAGACGGATAGGTACACATAGGTAAAACACCTAGGAGGGGTGTCAGCAAGAGATGTGCAATTTGTTTTCGTTCCGAACCCAAATGCAGACGGAAATTGCCATTCTCGTATTTCGGGAGCATTCCTGAAAACAAAATCTCGGCAATGCGATGCAGATCGATTCGGATCAGTTTTTCATATTTTTATTGCTTACTTAAGAATGGTTAGTAGATTACTACCTCTAGAATGAAATTTATTTTTTTGGGTATTTTTTGGTGAAATTTTAGGTTTCCTAAAAAATTTTTAAAGAAAGAAGGCTTTTTAACCAATAAGTTTCAATGCAGCATATGAAGCCACACACTGCGGGGAAGCGCCTCTCTGCAGGATAATTAATACAGCATATGAATCCACACACTGCTGGGAAGCACCTCTCTGCGGTATTATTAATGCAGCATATGAATCCACACACTGCTGGGAAGCACCTCTCTGCGGTATAATTAATGCAACATATGAATCCACACACTGCGGGGAAGCACCTCTCTGCAGTATAATGCAGCATATAAATCCACACACTGCTGGGAAGCTCCTCTCTGCGGTAAAATGCAGCATATGAATCCACACACTGCTGGGAAGCGCCTCTCTGCAGTATAATTAATGCAGCATATGAATCCACACACTGCTGGGAAGCGCCTCTCTGCAGTATAATTAATGCAGCATATGAATCCACACACTGCTGGGAAGCGCCTCTCTGCGGTATAATTAATGCAGCATATGAATCCACACACTGCTGGGAAGCGCCTCTCTGCAGTATAATTAATGCAGCATATGAATCCACACACTGCTGGGAAGCGCCTCTCTGCGGTATAATTAATGCAGCATATGAATCCACACACTGCTGGGAAGCGCCTCTCTGCAGTATAATTAATGCAGCATATGAATCCGCACACTGCTGGGAAGCGCCTCTCTGCAGTATATATTAATGCAGCATATGAATCCGCACACTGCTGGGAAGCGCCTCTCTGCAGTATAATTAATGCAGCATATGAATCCGCACACTGCTGGGAAGCACCTCTCTGCGGTATAATTAATGCAACATATGAATCCACACACTGCTGGGAAGAAGCGCCTCTCTGCAGTATAATTAATACAGCATTTGAATCCGCACACTGCTGGGAAGCGCCTCTCTGCAGTATAATTAATGCAACATATGAATCCGCACACTGCTGGGAAGCACCTCTCTGCGGTATAATTAATGCAACATATGAATCCACACACTGCTGGGAAGAAGCGCCTCTCTGCGGTATAATTAATGCAGCATATGAATCCACACACTGCTGGGAAGCGCCTCTCTGTGGTATAATTAATGCAACATATGAATCCACACACTGCTGGGAAGCTCCTCTCTGCAGTATAATTAATGCAGCATATGAATCCGCACACTGCTGGGAAGCTCCTCTCTGCGGTATAATTAATGCAACATATGAATCCACACACTGCTGGGAAGAAGCGCCTCTCTGCAGTATAATTAATGCAGCATATGAATCCACACACTGCTGGGAAGCGCCTCTCTGTGGTATAATTAATGCAACATATGAATCCACACACTGCTGGGAAGCACCTCTCTGCGGTATAATTAATGCAGCATATGAATCCACACACTGCTGGGAAGCGCCTCTCTGCGGTATAATTAATGCAGCATATGAATCCACACACTGCTGGGAAGCGCCTCTCTGCGGTATAATTAATGCAGCATATGAATCCACACACTGCTGGGAAGCTCCTCTCTGCAGTATAATTAATGCAGCATATGAATCCACACACTGCTGGGAAGCTCCTCTCTGCAGTATAATTAATGCAGCATATGAATCCACACACTGCTGGGAAGCGCCTCTCTGCAGTATAATTAATGCAGCATATGAATCCACACACTGCTGGGAAGCGCCTCTCTGCGGTATAATTAATGCAACATATGAATCCACACACTGCTGGGAAGCGCCTCTCTGCAGTATAATTAATGCAACATATGAATCCACACACTGCTGGGAAGAAGCGCCTCTCTGCAGTATAATTAATGCAGCATATGAATCCGCACACTGCTGGGAAGCGCCTCTCTGCAGTATAATTAATGCAGCATATGAATCCACACACTGCTGGGAAGCGCCTCTCTGCGGTATAATTAATGCAGCATACGAATCCTCACACTGTGGGGCAGCACCTCTCTGCGGGATAATACAGCATATGAATCCGCACGCTGCTGGGAAGCGCCTCTCTGCGGTATCATTCAAAAACAAAAAAAACGTATCCAAATCACCAAAAACGAAAACTGTCTAAAATGACCCTGAAAAACGGAAAAAAAAATAAAGGTCATGCACATCCCTAGTGTCAGCTAACCCTCCAGACGAGGCCTAAAAGGGCCGAAAGGATCATCAGGGGTTGCAGCACCTCTTGTGCAGGGATGACGGCCTTGGCATTTCTGCTCTGGCCGCCCTCTCTGGGTGATGGCCATCGTTGTAATGGCACCATTGCCCTAAAACCCCATGAGACCTGAGCAGGCCCCACTGTAGAGCAGGACACTTGTGCTGTTGCTCATTAGCAGGACCCTCACAAACCTTTTTGTTCACCGTTAGGTAAAACATGCAATAAAAGTGAAAATAAAAAAAAAAAACTAATTTAAAAAATCCCTGCAGCACCTGGCTCTTGCAGGTGAATTAACAACCTATGCATGTGATGCAAAACCATTTAATCCCAGGATTCCTCTCCACCCATGAACACGTAGACAAGGTATCGAACGTATCGAAGAAAAGCATAATGGGAAGAAAAATGCCCACGTGTGTCACGTGATCACAAACTACTAAAACCTCAGAATTATTGGATATATTAAAAGGTCTATTCAAGATAAGAAAAAAAAAAGTAAAAATCTTAACTTTTTATTTCATTATGTTTGTTTGTAAATATAGAGTCGCTACTTTGTTACATAACCATTTATTTTTTTTTTACCTAATCCAATGTTTATTGAAGAATTTAACGTGGAATAAATATCTGGCTGAGAGGAAGAGTCGGCTCCCAACAAACCACGCGAGACACGGACAACAAGCCTCAGGTGTAATATAAAGAAATAAAACCGGAGTTTGCTGAGAATCAGCACATTTTTAATGAATTTATTCACACGTTGAAAGATTGCAAGTTTTGCAACTGCTCACAAACAGTGCCGCCGGGAGTTTGACAGGGGGGGGGGGGGGGAAGAACGTTGAAAAAAAGTTAATTACGCCCGAGGCGCTTTGGGTGGAATTTCCAAATTAATCATCAAATCGTGACTAATCGCCGCCGCTTGAACCACCCGCACCTGGCTCCTTTACACTTGCCAGTTGTGGCAGAACTGACGCTGCAATCCAAGGTCCAATCAGATCCGACGAAGCTTACATGTTAGGCTGGGGTCAGACCAGCACACTTTTAGGCTAGGGTCAGACTGAGGCAGTGCGAACGCGCGTGCAGGCGCACTTAATCACGGCCGTAGTAGCAGCAAGTGCCAGGCAATGACGGCCAATATACGAAGTACGGTCGCACGAAAGTCCGGCTGCGCAACGCAAGTGGCAAACGAACGCATTTTGTCCAGAACGTAAAACCGCTAGTACGGTTGTACAGAGTGCGCTGCGTCCGCTAGCGGCGTGTGTGCGTGAATTGGAGATGTCAGACGCTGCTAATGTCCCTCCAACATAACGTCCAGATGCACAAAGTGTTTTATTGATGATCCGTACAAAATCACGGATGAAAATGCGCATAGTATGACCGCTATCGCGTATTCCGTGAAAAAATGCATCCATTCGTTCGAACGCACTTTTTCACAGACAACGCGAAAATGCGTTCGTCTGACCCTAGCCTTAACGTGCGTTCTGGCGCACATAATTACGGCCGCACTAGCAGCAGATGACGGGCAATGACGGCCAATATACGATGTACGGCCGCACAAAAGTCCGGCCGTGCAACGCAAGTGGAATTTGAACGCATTTTTCTGAGAACGCTGAACCGCTAGTACTGACGTACTGAGTGCGCAGCTGCGGCATAGCGGCGTGTTTGCGTGATTAGGAGATGTCAGACGCAAAAAGAGTTTTATTGACGATCCGTACAAAATCACACCTGAAAATGCGCGTAGTCTGACCGTTTTTGCGCATTCCGTGAAAAAATACGTCAATGCGTTCGGACGCACTTTTTCACGTTCGCGGGGAAAAATGCTTTAGTCTGACCCTAGCCTATGGCGAGAGTAGAACAGCTGGCCTATAGGAGAGCGGCAATGGCGGCACCCAGCAGTAATCCCTCCCGAAATAAGTTTAGAGAACCCAGGACAGATGTTTGTACTTGCACGCGCTGACACATGGATGCTGGACATCAAAAAGAACACCACATTAAGCATCAAGATCACTCTGTAACCAGATATCAAGCTGGTCCATCTCCTGCTCTGGACTGCAGAAACCATCACCCTCTACTGTGACCAAGGAATACAATACTATAGCGAGTCTGCGGTAACACTGAGGCGGCTGCTAGAGTGATCAGATTAACTCCTTGGGGAGGCAGAAAATAAAAGTTGTCTCAATTGCTAAAATTCTTCTTTTACCGGGTTTTAATTTTATAAAGAATTAGGATGCCCCTTTCCATCAGACCCCTGTGCCAGTGATGAGTGACAGGTAAGGAGGGGGGGGGGCAACGGATTTCAGAGGGATTCATTTAAAGCACATACATTGGCTGGCCGTGTCACAACATACAGGAGGGGGTTACAAACTTGCTAAAAGACGTAGTTGCATACGGGAGGGGGTTACAAACTTGCTAAAAGACGTAGTTGCATACGGGAGGGGGTTACAAACTTGCTAAAAGACGTAGTTGCATACAGGGAGGGGGTTACAAACTTGCTAAAAGATGTAGTTGCATACAGGGAGGGGGTTACAAACTTGCTAAAAGACGTAGTTGCATACGGGGAGGGGGGTTACAAACTTTCTGAAAGACGTAGTTGCATACGGGGAGGGGGATACAAACTTTCTGAAAGACGTAGTTGCATACAGGGAGGGGGTTACAAACTTGCTGAAAGACGTAGTTGCATACGGGGAGGGGGATACAAACTTTCTAAAAGACGTAGTTGCATACGGGGAGGGGGTTACAAACTTGCTAAAAGACGTAGTTGCATACAGGGAGGGGGTTACAAACTTGCTAAAAGACGTAGTTGCATACAGGGAGGGGGTTACAAACTTGCTAAAAGACGTAGTTGCATACGGGGAGAGGGTTACAAACTTGCTGAAAGACGTAGTTGCATACGGGGAGGGGGATACAAACTTGCTGAAAGACGTAGTTGCATACGGGGAGGGGGTTACAAACTTGCTGAAAGACGTAGTTGCATACGGGGAGGGGGATACAAACTTGCTAAAAGACGTAGTTGCATACGGGGAGGGGGTTACAAACTTGCTGAAAGACGTAGTTGCATACGGGAGGGGGTTACAAACTTGCTAAAAGACGTAGTTGCATACGGGGAGGGGGTTACAAACTTGCTAAAAGACGTAGTTGCATACAGGGAGGGGGTTACAAACTTGCTGAAAGACGTAGTTGCATACGGGGAGGGGGTTACAAACTTGCTGAAAGACGTAGTTGCATACGGGGAGGGGGATACAAACTTTCTAAAAGACGTAGTTGCATACAGGGAGGGGGTTACAAACTTGCTAAAAGACGTAGTTGCATACAGGGAGGGGGTTACAAACTTGCTAAAAGACGTAGTTGCATACAGGGAGGGGGTTACAAACTTGCTAAAAGACGTAGTTGCATACGGGGAGAGGGTTACAAACTTGCTGAAAGACGTAGTTGCATACGGGGAGAGGGTTACAAACTTGCTGAAAGACGTAGTTGCATACGGGGAGGGGGGTTACAAACTTGCTGAAAGACATAGTTGCATACGGGGAGGGGGTTACAAACTTTCTAAAAGACGTAGTTGCATACGGGGAGGGGGGTTACAAACTTGCTGAAAGACATAGTTGCATACGGGGAGGGGGATACAAACTTTCTGAAAGACGTAGTTGCATACGGGGAGGGGGTTACAAACTTGCTGAAAGACGTAGTTGCATACAGGGAGGGGTTACAAACTTGCTAAAAGACGTAGTTGCATACGGGGAGGGGGATACAAACTTGCTGAAAGACGTAGTTGCATACAGGGAGGGGGTTACAAACTTTCTAAAAGACGTAGTTGCATACGGGGAGGGGGATACAAACTTGCTGAAAGACGTAGTTGCATACAGGGAGGGGGTTACAAACTTTCTAAAAGACGTAGTTGCATACGGGGAGGGGGTTACAAACTTGCTAAAAGACGTAGTTGCATACAGGGAGGGGGTTACAAACTTTCTAAAAGACGTAGTTGCATACAGGGAGGGGGTTACAAACTTGCTAAAAGACGTAGTTGCATACGGGGAGGGGGTTACAAACTTGCTGAAAGACGTAGTTGCATACAGGGAGGGGGTTACAAACTTGCTGAAAGACGTAGTTGTCGGGACCACAAAAGGGTCACTAGAACCCACTATGAATTCAGTAAAGCTGGCCTTTTACTCACAGTGCCCATGTATGCCATCTTATTACACTCCTTGCCCACGTGATCTCTGAACGCCATGCCAAATGGTTGTAATTTCATGCCCATAATTACACTTTTTTTGCACACTTGGAAAGAACAAAAAAAAAAAAAAAAAAAGAGTCTTCTACCTCTTCCCTCAGCCAGCCCTGTCGGTCGGGTTAAAGATGCCGATTCCACCAGCAGAGCCTTTCGGGCTGAGGTCGGCAGCCTTGGCCCTCCAGATGTTTTGAAACTACATCTCCCATGATGCTCAGTCACCCATTAGTTTTGCACAACCTCATGGGAAATTTCCAAAACAGGAGGTGGTCCAAATTCGCTGACCCCCTGCTTGAAACCCAATTAAGAACACCTTCACGATCGACATCTATCCTATGGCTATGCAGCACCCATTCATGATGCACCAAGTATCTGCGCCGAGAAAAGACACAACAGGGTAAAGTCGAAAACTCGTGGTCCGAAATCATGTCTCCTGATGAGTACACAGCCAATCAGGTCCTGGTAAGCCCCAGTCTATGTTTGGGAACTACATGTTCCAGGATGTCCAACCAGTGTCCAGGTTGGAAACTCCAGCCCCCCAGATGTTGATTGAATGGACAAAGAATCATGGGAGTTGTAGTTTGTAAACACCTTGATGTAGAGCAACTCGGCGGGTTGTCCTTAAGAGCTTAATCTCATTAGCCTTTGAATAAAACACATGATGTTTAATAGGAAGGAATTCGGGTCACATAACCCTGTGCTCTGATGGAGCAAAAGAAGTCCCTGTGGCACAAACCAAAGACGCTCTAAAGCCCTCGCACCAGCGACGTCAAACGCTGTCCCCCAAACGAAAAAAGGAACACTATTAGGAGGGGGTTTTTTGCCCAATAATTTCCCCCCTTTTTTTTCTTTTCTACTCACCGTTTGTCCCTCATCTCCTCTTCGGCTTTATTATTTTAAAAAAAAATAAAAAAAAATATTTTTAAAGAATCAAGACTTTGTATATGACTTTTTTTTCTTTTTTTAAAAAGAAGCCTTTATTTTTTAAGGGACACCTTTTTTTTTTAAAGGACCCTTTATATTATTTGGACACATTTCATTGATTTATACTCCGATTGGGAGACTAGGAGTCTTATTTTGTTTTTGGCGTTCGGTGAAATTTGCCAATTCGGAGGTTATCGGCGCAATTCGCTGATGTCCAATAACTGCTTCAGCGACTCCATTTTCAGCAAAATACGGTGACCATTCGCTAAATAGTGTTATCATTGTATTTTCAGTAAAATGGAAATTGCCGAAATGCTTAAAACTACTGAAAAGAGTCCAAATTTAGGGTGATCCAACACAAAAACCATGAAAAGATGCAGAGTCTGACATGACAGCACCGGATTCTAAGAGAAGCGTAACCATAGCTGTGACGGCTTACCAATCCCTGTTACAGCGGCAACACAGGATATTTGCATAGCTCGACCAACAGACACCGGTTACAGACACCGGAGTTGGTTTTAGGGTTAACCTCAAACTACAGACTCTGCTGCATTCTCACTTCGTTAGGCGAGAGATCCTGCGTTGGTTGATAAAAGTGTCAAAAGAGAGCAGAATCTTAAAGAACAAAAAGGGGTGCAGAATCTGCTAGATACGGTTAATCTTAACACTAAATGTAACCCTAACCCCAGCGTCAAATTTCTACCTTACTGGCATCAGTAAAATGAATCCAAAATGTATATAAAAAAAAATAAAAAAAATCCACCAAGTGATTTTTTAGAGAATATAATTCATGGCAATAGACTTAAACCCCCCCCCCCCCAGCAAGAGAAAAAAATGAGAGGTTGTGAATCTCACAAGTATATTACCCATAATTCCCTGCTGTGTTCATCATAGAGATGCCGGAGTAGCCATTGCGGCACAGAGGGGGGAGCAGCCACGGCGGCACAGAGGGGGGAGCAGCCACGGCGGCACAGAGGGGGGAGCAGCCACGGCGGCACAGAGGGGGGAGCAGCCACGGCGGCACAGAGGGGGAGCAGCCACGGCGGCACAGAGGGGGGAGCAGCCACGGCGGCACAGAGGGGGAGCAGCCACGGCGGCACAGAGGGGGAGCAGCCACGGCGGCACAGAGGGGGAGCAGCCACGGCGGCACAGAGGGGGAGCAGCCACGGCACAGAGGGGGAGCAGCCACGGCGGCACAGAGGGGGAGCAGCCACGGCGGCACAGAGGGGGAGCAGCCACGGCGGCACAGAGGGGGAGCAGCCACGGCGGCACAGAGGGGGAGCAGCCACGGCGGCACAGAGGGGGAGCAGCCACGGCGGCACAGAGGAGGAGCAGCCACGGCGGCACAGAGGAGGAGCAGCCACGGCGGCACAGAGGAGGAGCAGCCACGGCGGCACAGAGGAGGAGCAGCCACGGCGGCACAGAGGAGGAGCAGCCACGGCGGCACAGAGGAGGAGCAGCCACGGCGGCACAGAGGAGGAGCAGCCACGGCGGCACAGAGGAGGAGCAGCCACGGCGGCACAGAGAGGAGCAGCCACGGCGGCACAGAGGAGGAGCAGCCACGGCGGCCACAGAGGAGGAGCAGCCACGGCGGCACAGAGGAGGAGCAGCCACGGCGGCACAGAGGAGGAGCAGCCACGGCGGCACAGAGGAGGAGCAGCCACGGCGGCACAGAGGAGGAGCAGCCACGGCGGCACAGAGGAGGAGCAGCCACGGCGGCACAGAGGAGGAGCAGCCACGGCGGCACAGAGGAGGAGCAGCCACGGCGGCACAGAGGAGGAGCAGCCACGGCGGCACAGAGGAGGAGCAACCATGGCGGCACAGAGGAGGAGCAGCCATGGCAGAGATGCCGGAGTAGCCACGGCGGCACAGAGGAGGAGCAGCCATGGCAGAGATGCCGGAGTAGCCATGGCGGCACAGAGGAGGAGCAGCCGTGGCAGAGATGCCGGAGTAGCCATGGCGGCACAGAGGAGGAGTAGCCATGGCAGAGATGCCGGAGTAGCCATGGCGGCACAGAGGAGGAGTAGCCAAGGCAGAGATGCCGGAGTAGCCATGGCGGCACAGAGGAGGAGTAGCCATGGCAGAGATGCCGGAGTAGCCATGGCTGCACAGAGGAGGAGTAGCCATGGCAGAGATGCCGGAGTAGCCATGGCGGCACAGAGGAGGAGTAGCCATGACTGCATGGTGGGGCATAGTATCATAAAGCTCCATCATCCCTGCAGCTCAGACAGGTACAGCTGTTCTATTTCAATGCGCAACATATATTTTAAGGATCTTTATGATCGGTGTTAAAAGGATATAAATGCAAAATTTGTTTTGCACAGACATAAAAACTTTATTTCACAATTAAAAATTTAGGGGAAAAAAAAGGGGGAGGGAACGTGAGAGGAGCATGATGATTCTTCAAACAAGAGGTGAGATTTAAACGTTGCACCCGGCTCTGCACAGATGGACCTGGCAGCATAAATAAATCAGTCACCCGGGGAAATGATAACAAGCGATCGCTCTCCAGCATGTACAAACAGCGTGCGACACATTGTATCAAACATAAAAGGGACATCCTAGGTAGGGATAGAACGATCATTTTTTTATCAAAACAGATACAGATTGTCGGCGGCAACATTTTAAACGTTGCACCACGTCCTTTCCATTTATTCTGTTTGTAAAGATATATTTAAGCTTTTATTTTTACAAACACCAGGACCACGTCAAGACTTTGGGCCTTTGCAATGATACGTCACAGGAGATACAGATATAGCAAACAACGTCCCTATATAAAACAGGAAATTGCTACTATCAGTGGAGGGGACTTGACAAAGCCGCGAGAGCAGTGAAACGCGTCGAGTCTTGATGTCTTCTCTTAACTGCCAATTGTTTTTTTTCTGTCCCAGGAGCACGGATTCCAGTTATGTTTTGCTATTATAGCCTTGTCTAAACGGTGGCGTTGACTGACTTTTTTTTTTTACTTCTCTGCCCCATCTACCTCTCCCCTATATATGTATATGTTACCGTTACTAATGGGTATAATAATAATAGGCAGCTGGTACTGCCGAGGTTAGATATCTGATCTTGGTTTCTCTTCAGCAATGTTCGAGTTTCCAGGACTACCTTGTCCACCTATTAAATCATTTTCCTTTGATAGTAAGTGGCCCTGTCCGTCCTGCACATCATCCTCACCACTTGTTTTTTGGTAATTCACCCACGTGCTGCGTATTGCGATTCTATTAATAAAGAATTTTAATCCCCCCCCCCTCTATATTCCTCGCTAGCAGCATCTTCTGCCAGGCATCAGGTAATTGTTCTAATGGTACCTCAAATGACCGTGTAGGTAAAGGGTCGGCACCCGGGGGCTTCAGATGTTTTGGAACTACATCTCCCACGATTCTCCATTCGTCAATAGGTTGGTAGATCCTCATGGGAAATGGAATTTGAAAACATCTGGGGGGCCAAGATTGCTGCTGTAGGACATATGATAAATCGGAGCTACAGGAGAATTTTGGACCCATGCAGCTCTGTATAGGGGACTCCCTGCCAGAAGGGGGGGGCCCAATTTCTGACATCACACTCATGCACAATACTGTCAGTGGACGTCCTACAGCAAGAGCCGGCAGTCGAGATGTCAGCCTCCTATGGGAGAAAACACAGTTCAGCGCGAGCTGTGGGACTTTACATGTCACAGCTGCAGCGAGCCAACTTGAACAATTATCAAAGGCCGATACCGATAATCGGCTGGCACAGAGCCTTATGTACCTTTAACCCCTTCACTGCCAAGCCATTTAACCTCATGTGCTGAGAATGCGCTGAGGACTGATTCAGCCCTTTCCTGGTTACAATGGGACCAGAGACCGAGTCAGGGCCTAGATCCCTCCAAAAGCGCACGCACGCACTGAGACAAATCCAATTGGCCGGACGATCTCCCTGGAGTGCCCACCCCTCCCATGATCATGTGACATGCTGCAGCTCTCAGTATGCCAGCAACAAGTCGCACCCGGATGTCTGAAGGGTCAGAGCAGGTAAAGTTTATAGAGTACCTGAAGGTTTAAAGCGAGGAGGTGGCTTTTTTTTGGGGTGGGGGGGGTTATTGTTTATCCCCTTCATCCCCCTGTTTTAACCCTGCGGTGCCTCTTTAAGAGCCAGGGAAGAGAGAGATGGATATAACATATGCCGGCTGGGTGGAGTAGAGGTAACATCACTGCTCTATAACCAGAGACACAGGTTCGACTCCCGGCAAGAGCACCTCTCCAGTAAGTGTCCTTGTGCAAGACACCTAACGGTACATAGAAACATAGAAACATAGAAAAATGTCGGCAGATAAGAACCTTTCGGCCCATCTAGTCTGCCCAATTACATGGATACTTTACCTGGATTTATCTTTTGTTTAGGATAGCCTTATGCCTATCCCATGCTTGCTTAAATTCAATTACTGTTTTGGCCTCTACCACTTCTACTGGAAGACTGTTCCATGTATCCACCACCCGCTCAGTAAAATAATGCTTCCTGATGTTACTTTTAAACCTTTGCCCCTCTAATCTAACACTATGTCCTCTTGTTTTGCTATTTTGTTTCCTTTTAAATATACTCCCTTCCTCTACCTTGTGGATTCCCTTTACGTATTTAAATGTTTCTATCATATCTCCTCTGTCTCGTCTTTTTTCCAAGCTGTACATGTTAAGATCATTAAGCCTTTCTTGGTAACTTTTCTCCTTCAAGCCGTACACCATTTTAGTAGCCCTTCTCTGAACTCTCTCCAAGATGTCTATATCCTTCTGGAGATACGGTCTCCAGTACTGCACACAGTACTCCAAGTGAGGTCTCACCAGTGCTCTGTACAGTGGCATGAGCACTTCCCTTTTCCTACTGCTAATACCTCTCCCTACACAACCAAGCATTCTGCTAGCATTTCCTGCTCTATTACATACTCGCCACCCAGGACATACTTGAAAACGAGAGAAATCTCAATGTATCCTTCCTGGTAAAATACATACATACCGTATATACTCGCGTATAAGCCGAGTTTTTTTACTCAGATTTTGAGTAAAAAAAAACGCGATTCGGCTTATACGCGAGTCCGTCCGTGTTGAATGGGATGCGGCTGCGTGCAGGCGCAGCCGGTCACGTGGTACGGCTAATCAGGTGGTACTGAGTCTCTGTACCA
Organism: Leptobrachium leishanense; assembly: GCA_009667805.1. Taxonomy (NCBI): domain Eukaryota; kingdom Metazoa; phylum Chordata; class Amphibia; order Anura; family Megophryidae; genus Leptobrachium; species Leptobrachium leishanense. The sequence goes on along the minus strand of CM019073.1, from coordinate 2,535,465 downwards.
CCTGACTGGCCGGACCCCGTGACCTGCGCACGCACGCAGCCGCATCCCATTCAACACGGACGGACTCACGCTGTTCAGGACCGGGAAGGCACTCCCGCTGCCCGGCATCTGGGCCCCCTCAACCCCTGCTGGATCCGGAGCTGGGGCAAATCCATGAGCTGGGGGCAATATCCATTGTTTGAGCTGGGGCAATATCCATTGTTTGAGCTGGGGCAATATCCATTGTTTGAGCTGGGGCAATATCCATTGTTTGAGCTGGGGCAATATCCATTGTTTGAGCTGGGGCAATATCCATGTGTGAGCTGGGGCAATATCCCACTTAGGCTTATACGCGAGTCAATAAGTCTTCACAGGTTTTTTGGGAAAAAGTAGGGGGGGGGGGGGTCGGCTTATACCCGAGTATATACGGTACATACATCAGGGGTGTGGGAATTGTATCGCCCGACGCCCGGGACATGAAGATCCGGGCGCCGGCGAGTAGTTTTTTTTGAGATGCAGTCCGGCAGGCTAGAAGCCCGCCGGACTGCGAACTAATTACAGTGACACCCCCGTTACCAGAAGCCGGCATTGAGCCGGCTTGCCGGCATCCGAGGGGCTTGGGCGGCTGTTCGAATGCTCTATCGGCATTCGGACAGCCGCCCCTGGAGCTCTCCGGCATACTTACCTTCCCGAGCGACGCCGGGAAAGTTTCTGCGCTTCCGCACGTTGAAGGACCCAGCCGCGATCATGTGTGAGTCCAATGTGATCGCGGCTGGGTGTCCAGCAACGAGCGCAGGCGCGAAGACTTTGTCGGCGCCGCTCGGGAAGGTAAATATGCCGGAGAGCTCCAGGGGTGGCTGGCCGAATGCCGATAGAGCATTCGAACAGCCGCCCCATGTCTGGTCTGGGGTCTGAGCTGGGGGGCAAATATCCATGAGCGCGTGGGTGCATATATCCATGAGCGCGTGGGGGCATATATCCATGAGCGCGTGGGGGCATATATCCATGAGCGCGTGGGGGCATATATCCATGAGCGCGTGGGGGCATATATCCATGAGCGCGTGGGGGCATATATCCATGAGCGCGTGGGGGCATATATCCATGAGCGCGTGGGGGCATATATCCATGAGCGCGTGGGGGCATATATCCATGAGAGCGTGGGGGCATATATCCATGAGAGCGTGGGGGCATATATCCATGAGAGCGTGGGGGCATATATCCATGAGAGCGTGGGGGCATATATCCATCAGCTGGGGGCAATATCTATGAGCTGGGACAATATCCATATATCTCGGGGGGGGGGGATATATACTAGGGATAGACAGATATATCGGTTTAGCCGATTATCGGCGCCGATATTCAGAAAATTACTGATATCGATATCGGCATTTTATTTGCCGATATGGCCGATATTTGGACAGGTTGTTTCACTGCAGCTGCGACACGCAAGATCCCACAAAACTGTGCGAATCTGGGGCTTCTCCCACATCAGGCTGTAAGCCCTCCCTGCAGAATGACTCCTGCTCACTGACCGTATTGTGCATGAGCGTGATGGCAACAGAAATGGGGCTTCCATCCCATCTGGCAGGGAATTCCCTATACAGGAGATGCAGGGGTAAATTTCCTACAGCAGGGTCCAGCAACCTAGGACCTCCAGATGTTTTGGTACTGGATTTCCCATGAGGCTCCAAGAACCTAATGAGAAGATGAGCATCATAGCAGATGTAATTCCAAAACATGGGGCAATATTACAAAGTGACTGCTTAACCAGAGCTGTAATATAACCCTTGGAGGGCCAAGGTTGCTGAACCCCTTACATACAGGGTCATATGAGAGATCTTTAAGAAAGCCAAAGACACGGTTTGATTGCTTGTAAAAAATAAAAGATTAAATAAAATAAAAATTCTTATTAAATTGAATAAATGAAGTGGACGTGGTGCAATGTTTACATGTTAAACACATTGGGCTATATTACAATCTTTGCGCCAAAAAAATGCTCACGCAAAGTGTGAAGTTTTGCACCAAGCGTTAAACGTTTGCGTGCGCAAACCACCGCTGGAATTACAATCCTCACGTCTTTTTGATCCGATCAATAACGCGCGTAAACCGGACGCACACAAATGCTCGCGCAGTACCGTTGTGCGCAGAAAATCAGTGTGCTGTCATTTTTTTTCACGCAATTCAGCCAATCAGAATTAAGAACCACAACCACAAGTCAATCTGAGCATATATGCTGCAGCAATAATACATGCACGCACAACTTCTCCATTTTATTGGTTTGGGTATGTGTAGAATGTGTAACTATACTTTGCTGCATTTATTTATTTTTGGGCTGGTGTATTTGGTTTCGGCCAGGACGTTCAGATTTGCCGTTACCACCAGCTTTAAGGCTAGGGTCAGACTGAGGCAGTGCGAACGCGCGTTCTGGCGCACATAATCACGGCCGCACTAGCAGCAGATGCCGGGCAATGACAGCCAATATACGAAGTACGGTCGCACAAAAGTCCGGCCGCGCAACGCAAGTGGAAAATGAACGCATTTTTTCGAGAACGTTAAACCGCTGGTACTGACGTACAGAGTGCGCTGCGGCCGCATAGCAGCGTGTGTGCGTGATTAGGAGATGTCAGACGCTGCTAGTGTGCGGCCAACATAACGTTCAAACATCCGGATTTCCCTAGACTTCTTTTCACCCCATCGTCATGAAATACGTCCAGAATTGCGCATCGTCTGACCACTTAAGCGTATTCCGTGAAAAAATGCGTGCGCACGCATCGACGTACATTTTGACGGTGGCCGCAGAAAATGCGCTCATCTGTCCCTAGCCTTAGGAGTTGCTAAAATTATACGCGCAAACGCTGTGCGTTACAAACTGCACATAGATTGTAATACCATCCGCGTACCAGCGCACAAACGCATTTGCGCTCACAATGTTAAGTATAGATCGCGCGACGTACAGTAAGCTCACGCAGGGTTCGCAGGTTCACTCGCGGTAAACGATTACATGCGTTTGCTGCGCTGACTATGTAATATGGCATTTGGCGTAAAGGGTTTTGCCAATCGCGTTAAATGTTTTTTTGCACCGGTGGAAACGTTTGCACGAAGATTGTTGTTTAGGCCATTGAGTTCATGGCATAGTCAGATTAGTGCTGTTTTTTTTCAGAACTTTAAATTTACAGAATATCTGCACCAAATATCGGCTATCGGCCAGAAAAACTGGCGATAATCTGTATCGGTATCGGCCCTGAAAAAATGATATCGGTCTATCCCTAATATATACATGTGAGCTGGGGCCAGTTTTATGAGGTCTGTTCTTATTGAAAAGCGGTCACATGACATAAAATAAAAGTATCGGTACTCGGTATCGGTGAGTACTTGAAAAAAAGTATCAGTACTCGTACTTAAAAATAGTGGTATCGGTGCATCCCTAATATATACATACAACAAAATAGTGTTTAAATAAAAGGTCTTTATTCATCACATGTATCTGACGCTGCCTCTATAGGCGGTTATGAATAAAGACCTCTATTTAAACACTATTTTGTTGAAATTATCAGGACAAGTTGATCGTCCTGAGGGACAAGTAGATTGGACTACTACTTAGTCCGTTGGACAAGTACATTTTTTTAAATTTCCACACCCCTGTACATACATACATACGTACATACGTTAAGGGTAAAGCCAGGAGTGTGGTTAATCCTGACATTACCCAGGCGTCATTAGCAAAAGTCCGAAGTGAAATTAAATTTCAGACTTTACCCGGGTAATCTGCAAAGTATCCAGAGGCCTCTGGATACCCCGGTTTTCTGCACTGTTTTAACCGGGTAATTCGCACATTACCCGAGTGCTGCTGGATAAAGTGTCATGTGCAACGAAATATCCACACTTTATCCGGGTAATCTGCAAAGTATCCAAACGCCTCTGGGTACTCGGCTTTTCAGCAGATACAGGTGACTGAATTCCGAGGAGAACTCAATTTAACGGAATATAAAGAGTTAACCTGACGGTTGTTAGGTTTTACAAACGATATATTAGAACACACGACACGTAATAAAGATCACGTAACTGTTTTCACATTCATATAAAGAAACACATCCCGTCGCTCTGTATATTCGTTCTATCCTCAATACGGTTTTATTGTTTGTCTTTTGCCATTTTCATTGATAATATCCATAGATAATAGGAAAAAATTCACTGCTACCCAAGCGGGGTTGGATGCTCCTCAGATTACCCGGGTGAAGCTGTGGATAGTCCTCAGATTACCCGGGTGAAGCTGTGGATAGTCCTCAGATTACCCGGGTGAAGCTGTGGATAGTCCTCAGATTACCCGGGTGAAGCTGTGGATAGTCCTCAGATTACCCGGGTGAAGCTGTGGATAGTCCTCAGATTACCCGGGTGAAGCTGTGGATAGTCCTCAGATTACCCGGGTGAAGCTGTGGATAGTCCTCAAATTACCCGGGTGAAGCTGTGGATAGTCCTCAGATTACCCGGGTGAAGCTGTGGATAGTCCTCAGATTACCCGGGTGAAGCTGTGGATAGTCCTCAGATTACCCGGGTGAAGCTGTGGATAGTCCTCAGATTACCCGGGTGAAGCTGTGGATAGTCCTCAGATTACCCGGGTGAAGCTGTGGATAGTCCTCAGATTACCCGGGTGAAGCTGTGGATAGTCCTCAGATTACCCGGGTGAAGCTGTGGATAGTCCTCAGATTACCCGGGTGAAGCTGTGGATAGTCCTCAGATTACCCAGGTGAAGCTGTGGATAGTCCTCAGATTACCCGGGTGAAGCTTCAGACTTGCACATTATCTGGGTAAAGTGTGAATTTTTCAGCTCTTCCAGACCGTTGGCAGTTGGTTAGTCCTAAAATTACCCGGGTAAAGTCCGAAATTTTCAATTTTTTTGCAGCTTTACCCAGCGGTTTTGGGTGATGTCAGGATTAACCGGGTGATCCTAGGATTGACCGCACTTCGGGCTTTACCCGTAACATATACATACATACACAGAAGAATAGTTCATATATTTAGGATCCAGAGATGAAGAAAAAATAAAATACTTTTTCCAGCCCTTTCATACCATGCATAACGCTGGCACGAGCGCCGCGCAAACTACATTCACTGGCTACAGGATTTGGAGGCTTTTTGCTTTTAAATGAATGCATTCAGGTGCCCACCGATACGCCGCCCCGTCACCAGCGAGGCATCTTTATGGGATTATCCGCTAGTCACAGGAGGCGTTTGGTCCAATGAGTGGCGCTACTTGGCCCGGGGATTAAACATAAAAAAAACACAAGTGCCAAAATACGAGATTACCAAGAAGCGCTGCGTCCTATATGGAGGCGACGCGGCGTGCCAGCACTGAGAATTACCCGCCGACACTTTATTATCCCCTGTAGAAAAGGGGGATAAATAAAAAGATGAATATTACAAGCGGCCGGCGTAGACAGGGGAACATGCGCTCTGTATTTATAGACGGCACGGCTCGCCTTACAAAACAATCCATTATTACAGCCCAGAGGATCCCCCGGGGTGACGACTTCACGGTGCCACCAGGGGCCACCTGACGATACAGAGGGCCGAGAGGGAACGGACGCAACACGAGATGACGTCTGTCTCCTGCATCGTCTTGGATTTAAAATGACGGGCAACTCTGCTTGCCAAATCTGTGGGCACAAGGCAGGTCTGCCACCCCCAACCACAGGGGGACGGGGACGCAAGGTCTGGCCACCCCCCAACCACGAGGGGAAGGACACGCAAGGTCTGGCCACCCCCCCCAACCACGAGGGGACGGACACGCAAGGTCTGGCCACCCCCCCAACCACGAGGACGGACACGCAAGGTCTGGCCACCCCCCAACCACGAGGGGACGGACACGCAAGGTCTGGCCACCCCCCAACCACGAGGGGACGGACACGCAAGGTCTGCCACCCCCCCAACCACGGAGGACGGACACGCAAGGTCTGGCCCCCCCCAACCACGAGAGGGACGGACACGCAAGGTCTGGCCACCCCCCAACCACGAGGGGACGGACACGCAAGGTCTGGCCACCCCCCCCAACCACGAGGGGACGGACCACAAGGTCTGGCCACACCCCCAACCACGAGGGGACGGACACGCAAGGTCTGGCCACCCCCCAACCACGAGGGGACGCAAGGTCTGGCCACCCCCCCAACCACGAGGGACGACACGCAAGGTCTGGCCACCCCCCAACCACGAGGGGACGGACACGCAAGGTCTGGCCACCCCCCCAACCACGAGGGGACGGAACGCAAGGTCTGGCCACCCCCCAACCACGAGGGGACGGACACGCAAGGTCTGGCCACCCCCCCCCCCACGAGGGGACGGACACGCAAGGTCTGGCCACCCCCCCAACCACGAGGGGACGGACACGCAAGGTCTGGCCACCCCCCCAACCACGAGGGGACGGACACGCAAGGTCTGGCCACCCCCCCCAACCACGAGGGGACGGACACGCAAGGTCTGGCCACCCCCCCCAACACGAGGGGAGCGACACGCAAGGTCTGGCCACCCCCTCAACCACGAGGGGACGGGGACGCAAGGTCTGGCCACCCCCCCCAACCACGAGGGGACGGGCACGCAAGGTCTGGCCACCCCCCAACCACGAGGGGACGGGGACGCAAGGTCTGGCCACCCCCTCAACCACGAGGGGACGGACACGCAAGGTCTGGCACCCCCCCCAACACGAGGGGACGGACACGCAAGGTCTGGCCACCCCCCCCAACCACGTGGGGAGACGGACACGCAAGGTGGCCAGCCCCCCCCCCCAACCACGAGGGGACGGACACACGCAAGGTCTGGCCACCCCCCCAACCACGAGGGGACGGAACGCAAGGTCTGGCCACCCCCCCAACCACGAGGGGACGGACACGCAAGGTCTGGCCACCCCCCCAACCACGAGGGGACGGACACGCAAGGTCTGGCAACCCCCCAACCACGAGGGGAGGCGCAAGTCTGGCCACCCCCCAACCACGAGGGGACGGGGACGCAAGGTCTGGCACCCCCTCAACCACGAGGGGACAGACGCAAGGTCTGCCACCCCCTCAACCACGAGGGGACAGACGCAAGGTCTGCCACCCCCTCAACCACGAGGGGACAGACGCAAGGTCTGCCACCCCCTCAACCACGAGGGGACAGACGCAAGGTCTGCCACCCCCTCAACCACGAGGGGACAGACGCCAAGGTCTGCCACCCCCTCAACCACGAGGGGACAGACGCAAGGTCTGCCACCCCCTCAACCACGAGGGGACAGACGCAAGGTCTGCCACCCCCTCAACCACGAGGGGACAGACGCAAGGTCTGCCACCCCCTCAACCACGAGGGGACAGACGCAAGGTCTGCCATCCCCTCAACCACGAGGGGACAGACGCAAGGTCTGTCACCCCCTCAACCACGAGGGGACAGACGCAAGGCTCTGCCACCCCCTCAACCACGAGGGGACAGACGCAAGGTCTGCCACCCCCTCAACCACGAGGGGACAGACGCAAGGTCTGCCACCCCCTCAACCACGAGGGGACAGACGCAAGGTCTGCCACCCCCTCAACCACGAGGGGACGGGGACGCAAGGTCTGGCCACCCCCTCAACCACGAGGGGACGGGGACGCAAGGTCTGCCACCCCCTCAACCACGAGGGGACAGACGCAAGGTCTGCCACCCCCTCAACCACGAGGGGACAGACGCAAGGTCTGCCACCCCCTCAACCACGAGGGGACGGGGACGCAAGGTCTGGCCACCCCCTCAACCACGAGGGGACGGGGACACAAGGTCTGGCCACCCCCCCCCCAACCACGAAGGGACGGACGCAAGGTCTGGCCACCTCCAAATCACGAGGGGACAACGCAAGGTCTGCCACATCCAAGAGCCAGGTCTGCCATCCCAACTGTAGGGACGTCACAAAATCCAGGGGCCCCAGAAACCCCGGGCTCCTAAATGTTTGGCTGCAAAAGTTCTATCCAGGAAACGGTCTCCTAAATGTACATCTTGGCTACCAAGTTCGAAAAATCGGTGAAACGCTAACACAATGAGCAACAATCCAGGTGGAGACAATGTATCCAGAGAATAGCTCTCTGCAGACACTGCGTTCCAGGACTCGCTCTCAGGGGCCACATCGCATACGAGGGGTCAATACTGAAACATACCTGGCCACAGGTGCATCCCCCATGGAATTATGGGTACTCCACACATGGTCACATTGGTATCAATACGAGACCAACATCCCTGATGCTTCAGGACTAGAATCCCCCATGATGCTTTGCCAGAGCATGATGGGACTTGTGGTTCTAAAACATCCAGGGTACCACGGCTAGCTACCACCGGACTAGACCCTCAGAATCCTACCTGGCTGCGATGCCTCCCTGGGCACCTGCTTGGCCTCCGCCACGACGCCTCCTCCCTGGGGATCATACGATTGGATCATTTCCGTGGTTGCCCCCCACGTACGGGGTCTCCACGCTGGGCATCATGTATTCCACCCTGGATCAAAATGTCACAAACCCAGGGCTCGAGTCATATTTTTACAAAATTGACCCCAAAAATTAACCCCCCGCCCTGGTGATGTCAGAGATGACCCGCACAGAGAATAAACACCAGGTTAATTCAGTATTTACCCGGCAGCCCCCCCCCCTCCAAAATGGGGCACATCCCCCCCCTCCAAAATGGGGCACAGGCCCCTCCCCCCCCTCATTCACTAACAGCCTCATTACCTAAAATACTGTGTTTTCCACCCAAAAGCTGTGCCCCCCCACTCTGCCAGCTCTGTGCCCACTGTCCTGCCAGCCCAATGGGGGGGGGCACCTGGTAGCCCCCAACTCTCTTGCCAGTCCGGGTTCTTTTCAGCCCCAATAGCCTTGTGCCCACATTCCTGCCAGGGCATTGGTGGTGGGGCACTGCCTGCTAGCCTGGGGCCCATGTCAGCCCACCCTCCCCGGTGCCAGGCTGGGGTCCTATGCCCACTCCTGCCAGTGCAATGCGGGGGGGGGCGCCTCACAGCTTGTCTGGGGCCCTCTTCTGCCCCCCTCCCTCTCAGGGCCTGCGGCCTATCTGCCTGAGTCTCCCCTCCCCCTCAGGTTCCCGCGGGGGCGGGGTTTAGCGGGTTATGCCCCGCTGCCCCCCCTTACCTTCACGCGGGTGACGATGTGCGTGGCGAGCTTCACCACCGCGAAGTTGCCCTTGCCGATGGTCCTGTCTATATCGTAGTAGCCGATGCGGGCGGGGGCCGCGCGGTGCGGCGGGAGTTGAGTCCCGGGACCCCCGGGCACTGTCGCCGCCATCTTGTGCGAGAGAGTCCCGGTCTGACCGGCGGACACCGCGGCCTGACGTCACTGCGGGGCGGGGCCTGCTGACGCCAACTCGGAGAGGGGGCGTGTCCGTGACGCCAAGGAGAGGCTGCGAGGGATAACGGCGTCAGCTGCTCCCACCCCTCCCCCTGTGAAATGGGTGCACATCCCGGGGAATCGGGTCATACACACCGGGGGCCACGGAGAGGCACCCGGGGCGGAGAAACTGTCATGGCGGCCATGTATTTACCTCACGGGGGTTATATTACCCACTGCCCCTTACAATAATAACCTCTGACCTTTAACCCTGACCCTCAGGGGCAAACATAGAAACCCCAGCACACTGAACCTAACCTCTGGCCTTTAACCTTGACCTCTGACCCCCAGGGTACATATGTATAACCTCAGCACTCTAAACCTAACCTCTGGCCTTTAACCTCTGACCCACATATGTGGGCTTTAAATTAATATTCCAGCACTCTAAACCTAACCTGTCACATCAACACAATCAAAAAACACACACAAAGTGTCCCATATAGACACACTAAATCCTACAAAGTCATACACAATCATACGGACACGCTCAATGTCATAAATAGACACCATCATATAAACAGACACCATCATATAAACACACAGTGCCATTAACAGACACCATCATATAAACACACAGTGCCATTAACAGACACCATCATATAAACACACAGTGCCATTAACAGACACCATCATATAAACACACAGTGCCATTAACAGACACCATCATATAAATACACAGTGCCATTAACAGACACCATCATATAAACACACAGTGCCATTAACAGACACCATCATATAAACACACAGTGCCAGTAACAGACACCATCATATAAACACACAGTGCCATTAACAGACACCATCATACAAACACACAGTGCCATTAACAGACACCATCATACAAACACACAGTGCCATTAACAGACACCATCATATAAACACACCGTGCCATTAACAGACACCATCATATAAACACACCGTGCCATTAACAGACACCATCATATAAACACACAGTGCCATTAACAGACACCATCATATAAACACAGTGCCATTAACAGACACCATCATATAAACACACAGTGCCATTAACAGACACCATCATATAAACACACCATGCCATTAACAGACACCATCATATAAACACACAGTGCCATTAACAGACACCATCATATAAACACACCATGCCATTAACAGACACCATCATATAAACACACAGTGCCAGTAACAGACACCATCATATAAACACACAGTGCCATTAACAGACACCATCATATAAACACACAGTGCCATTAACAGACACCATCATATAAACACACAGTGCCATTAACAGACACCATCATACAAACTCACAGTGTCATACACAGACACAATTATACAGACACACTGTCATACACAGACACACTGTCATACAGACACATTGTCATACACAGATGCAATTATACAGATAAGTACAGTGTCATACACAATCATACAGACACACATTATCATACACAGACACCATCATACAAACAGTGCCATTAATTAACAGACACAATCATACAGACACACTGTCATACACAGATGCAATTATACAGATAAGTACAGTGTCATACACAATCATACAGACACACATTATCATACACAGACACAATCATACAGACACGCAAAGTGTCATTAACAGATAAAATCACAAAGAACGTGTCATACAGAGACATACTCATACACACAGTGTCATACAGACATAATCATACACACAGTGTCATACAGACATATTCAAACAGGCACACACTATCAGGGTTATTCAGAAAGCGTGAAAAGCAGGAGAATGGCTGGAGAATGAAAAATTCTAGGTCAAAATAGCCGATTTGGAAAGTGAGATGAAAGGGAGAATTTTTCTGGTTTGGCTACTTTGACCTCGAATTTTTCATTCTCCAGCCATTCTCCTGCTTTTCACGCTCTCTGAATAACCCTGACAGTGTCATACACAGACATAACCATACACACACACACTGTGTCATACACAGACATAACCATACACACACACACTGTGTCATACACAGACATAACCACACACACACACTGTGTCATACACAGACATAACCATACACACACACACTGTGTCATACATATAAATATTCATACAGACACACAAACTCGGTCACACACAGGAGAGTGAGTGTATATCTGTATGAGTGTAAATATGTTACACAAACATTGTTTAAGGCTGGGATCTCCCAGAATTTGAGATTCTTGGTCTACGGACTGTCAGGACACCGTGCCCCCTCCCAACCCCACCTAAACTTATTTGCCCCCCACCAGAGGGAGCAGGTTTAAATTCACAGAGGGGAATCTCCACAAATGGAGAATTCAATAACCCCTCGTTAATGACAAACGCAGACCTAGAAATTTCAGTGCAAAACATATATTTTTACTCCGCACTGTCCCCATGTACACAGCGATACGGCAGCCTCCATGCTCTGTATCATTCACCAGATACAGCGTCTCCACAGTGTAGATACAAACCAGAACGGCAGACAAACAGGACCAATTTGTGCAGAATTCGGGTGATCTGCCACGGTAATGTCATGGTAACTGAGCATACTCTTTTATCACATTAACATAGTCACCATATCCTTCGTATGGCCCTGATCTACACCGCTCATGGTATGTTCAGAGGCCCAGTGGTTCCAGAGATCGTGCCAAACCTGGCGGCAGCTTGTTTAACTGCTACAGGTATAATATCCGCTCCATGCCACCCAGGATAAGTCAACTGAGGTACCAAGAACATTCCCGGTGGGCCGCAGCATCTGACGCCTGTCGGTGCGCTTCGACTCATCATCGAGGGAGTGATCACATTATGGTTTGCACCAGGTAGAGATGCAGAGTAAAGGATCCCATACCAGATCGCCATGGAATACTTTTTTCATTTTGCTGGACCACCGAGCATTTAACCCTCTCCCTGTCACATGGTGTAATCAGGAGTGGTGGCAAAATGTTTTATTTAAGGGGTTATTAAATAAGAGCCGAACTTGCCACTGAATTGCACCGAACGGTGAATTTCCCCATACGGTGCAATTTCGTGGCTTTTGGTCTATTCCGAAATCTGTCAATTTGCCAAATACTGGCAAATTGAAAGCGAAATATGTTGCACATCGCCATGATTTGGCGGCAGTGAAATTTTCCCATAGAGGAGCAATCTATTCAGAGAACGCCGAGCTGCACCGAAATGTCTGTGAAATGCCCTGATTTCCGATGATTCAGTTCGACAGGTTTAAACAGGCGAATCACATAGGATTCAACGTAAAAAAAATTAGTGTTTTTATTCAACCGTTTTTTCAGTTTCAGAAAAAAAGCATTTATCTTCTAGTTCGGCGGCGTGCGGCGGTCAGTCCAGCAGATCTTAGGGTTCTTTTGGCGGCATTCAGCTGTCTTCGGCGACTCCCGTTCAGCGCACTTTGGGGACCCTGCAGTGAATACTGAATTCACTGTATGGTCGCCGGCGAACTTGAATCGCATCGAACGAAAGAACACCGAAATTTCATTGAATTTGTGGTGCTCTTTGAATAACCCTCTTCGTTTACTGGAAAAAGCAGGTAGGGGGGCCCTGGCCTTAGATTCAGCAAAGGGCCCCCCAGATTTCTGATGGCAGCCCTGGTCATTGCTTTTGGAAAACCGTCTTTCATTCCTCCCAGCGACAAGTGAGCAGGAAGGATTGGGTCTCTCTGCTTCCTCCCGCTAGACCAGCAGGGAAAGAGGTTGCAGGAGGAGCAGCGCTGCCAGGAAGATCCTATGACCCCCCTTTGTTACATCATTGTCAAAGAAAAGAAGCAATGTTTTAGTCGAAAAAAGATAATCTTAGCAAGGACGCAGTGCTCAGGAAACGGGAACACCAGTCTGTGTTTAGATTCCTGGACTTGCGCTTTTCTTTATGTGGATATCATTGCAATGTTGCCAGTATGGGTAGGTTTTGCGATGGGTACCAGTGTACCCTGCAGCTGCTGTGCCCCGACAAATGTAGATGGGAGTAGAGGGATACGCCCCAAATGTTTGGTGGAGACCCTAGAAAGTCACCCTCGCTCAGATATATAGAGGAGCTTCTAAAAAGACATCCCCAAATATAAGGTGGAGCCCCGGAACAGATACCCACGCACCCCAAGAAAAGGGAGATGCCCCAAAAAGAAACCAACAAACCCCAAATATATGAAGGAACCCCTAAAAAGACACCCGCACACCTTGAATATATGGAGGAGCCCCTAAAAAGACACTCACACCCTGACTATATAAAGGAGCCACTAAAAAGACACCCGCACACCCTGAATATATAGATGAACCCCTAAAAAGACACCCACACACCCTGAATATATGGACAAGTCCCTAAAAAGACACCCGCACACCCTGAATACATGGAGGAACCCCTAAAAAAGACACCTATACATCCCGAATATATGGAGCTTCTAAAAAGACACCCGCACACCCTGAATTTATGGAGGAGCCCCTAAAAAGACACCCACACACCCTGAATATATGGAGGAGCCCCTATAAAAACACCCACAAACCATGTATACATGGAGGAGCCCCTAAAAAGACAACCACTCACCCAAAAAACATAGAGAATCCCCCTACAAAGCAACCCTCCCCCCGAATACATGAAGGAGCTCTTTTAACCAGAAGATTTGGCCCAAAATAGGACCACTTGAGTGGTATGTTGTCATTCCAACACAATGTCCTGAAGGATCGGCCTGTGCTTATGTTACAGGTCTCGCCGTTAGGTTATTATTAAGGCCATTAAATCCAAACTATACATTACTTTTATGTTTTGGTGTTTGTGCTGGCGAGATCATAAAATGTAAAAAAACGAGGTGCAGGAGAGGAGCAGACGGCGACGCTCAGATCGCTCTTACGAATTCCAAGAACCAATAATATTTTGAAATGTGGAAGCGATATTTTTTTAGTAACTGTAAATGTTTTTGCAGTTGAGGATTGTTGATACGTTTGTTGCTAAAATTAGTAAGACGATATTTTTAACCCAGAAAACGATGTGAACGTGAACGCATAAGACCCCCCCCCCACACCCCCCCTACCTCGCTGCCCAGAAGCGACAGAGAGTATGAGGTTTGGAATGTTCTGCAGTGTTTATCTTTTCATCTATAATTAACTCTAATGTCATTCACTTAAATAGGATCTTAACGTATGAGAATTTCCCACGAAAGAATGCATTTTCTTTACAAAGTGTGCATTCCCCGAGAACAGGAAATTACGCCTCGAAACACACACTGGCCGCGTCACATACCTTTGCAGTTGTCATTGTATGCAAAATACGGCGCTCTTGGGAAAGCATTTAAAGGGACACCACCGGGAAGAGATCTCAGTGGGCCGCTATTCCATTGGATGTCGTTAAGATAACTGCAAAAGACGTCATACATATCATTACACATAATATCTCCTGATGTTATCTTATTGCAGGAATTGCTATTCCACTCTTGCCACAAGCTGGGCTTAAGGCTCTAGTGTTGCAATTCTCTGCGCGAGGTTACTGTACATTAACATCTCCTATACTTTGTGCAGGAGGGATAGTTATATACAGTAGAGGCATGTTACAGCAGTGAAGCGATGATGGCTGCTCTAGCAGCGTCACTGAACCACCTGCAGCAGCTTGTATGAACTTCCTGATTCTACTGGTCAAGGGCCAATCAGCTTGCAGCTGCTCTGCAGCCACAATTGTTTTGGCTGTAAGTGCTAAGATATCCGCACTGAATGAATTGCATACTGAGCTCAGTGTGATCGCACAATGCACAATGTGTGCTCATGGAGAGCTGAGCCCATAACAAAATAAACACACAGTGTGAGGTCATGGTATACTGAGCTCATTACAGAGTGATCACACAGTGTAAGGTAAAGGTATATTGAGCTCAATACAGCGTGATCACACAGTGTAAGATAATGGTATACTGAGCTCATTACAGTGTGATCCCACTGTCACATTTCCACTGGTTACAGCCGTGCCCCCTAGTGGTGAGAGGGATCCAGGCCGGCTCTTCCCTGTCTGGGTCTGGCTATTCCGCCTTGTGCCACTCCTGGGTTCTGCTTCTGATGTGCTGTTTAGGTCTGGGTCACATATCCTAGTTACGCAGACCTGTTCCCTATTTAAACCCTAGCAGCGCAGAGGCGCATTGCTCTGGCGTGAGTTCTGTTCTTGTTGTGACACCTCTTCCTGTGAATTCTGTATTCTGGTTCCTGTGGTGCTGCAAAGCATTCTTGTATTTATTCTGGTACTGACCTCAGCTTGTTCGACTACCCTATCTGTCTGCTCCCTGTAATCTGTATTGCTGATCTGTTGCAAACCTCTGCTTGTCTGACGTGTCTTCCTGGTTCTCTATATCCTTGCCTTCAGTCCTAACTACTCTTGTATGTTCCTTGTTTCTTGTTTTATGTGTTTTGTTCTCCTTAGTACAAGGATAAGGACCTTTATTTCAGTTCAGGGCCTCCTGTGTATTTGTCTTGTTATCCCAAGCTCTTCCTCTTCTCCTGACTCTGTAATTCTTTGTGAGATTTTCATTAGTTAGAAGGACATTGTTAACCCCTTCGCTGCTGAGCCATTTCATGTCTGTGTGCTGAGCTCATTTTTACCTCTTTTCCTCTTCATGTTTAAATGCGATTTGAAGTCACATTTATTATATGACCCAGACCAGACATATTATATATAGTTCTTTCCGGCAGACTCGGTAGATTCATAATATATCATTATTATATGTATACGTTATGTACTGCCTGTATATTATAACAAAAAAATTGAATAAAATTTGAATTTTTAATCATCTACAGCGTGTAAAGTGTTTTTTTCACATTTATCATACGAGCCTTTGTGTTTATTTTTCTATGGGGTGCGTTTGTTAAAAAAAATTGAAATGGGGACTCGTTACTTGTTTTTGGGGGGAATTATGTGATTTATAGCAAACGCACCCCATAGAAAAAAAATCATTAGTGCAGTATCATTGTTCACATTATAATTGCAATGGGAACAATATTGCTGCATAAGGCTAGGGTCAGATGAGCGCATTTTGTACGGACTGTGCGTCCGTGCAGTACGGACGTACTTACTGACTGACAACAAGGTAGTGGCCACACAGTCCGTTTTTTTCACTGACGTATTTCTTGACGGATGTAGCAGGGAAAATAAATTACAATGAAAAAACATTCTGTCCGTCAAAAATGCTGGACGTATAAATGCAGTCCATCTGACCACGCTCCATCACTCACACATAAAGCTATGCGGACGTTGTGGACGTGGCGCACTCCGCACGTCCGTTCTAGCAGTATTACGTTCTTGCCTAACCTGCGTCCGTTTGCAGCGTCCGTCATGCATCCGCACTTCTGTGCGGACGTACTTCGTGTGTGGGGCTTCATTTAACACAATTGTATGCTATCACGGACGTACTTATGTGCGGCAACACGGACGTTAACACTGCGCTCGTCTGACCCTAGCCTTAATAAACACAACACACAAAAAAAACGTTTTTTTTTTATTTATTTTTTTTCTTCACTTTTAACATGGTCATGTTTGGTATCATTCGAAAGGCCATGCATAGGCCTTTCAAATGGTGACCCCCTAGCTGCCGCAGTTCGGGAGATATGGTTGTTCAAAGGAACCCCCTATCCCCACCAGGGGATTTCCTTAGGAAATCCCCAGGCAGCTAGGGGTTCCCCGGCTAACTGACGTCATTGCGCCATGCGTGATGACCTCAGGTGGCGAAGGGGGGACCCAGAGGTGGAGCCGCCATCCAAGATGGCAGCTCCACCGGAGCTAGGCCGCGATCCAGCGCCTCAGGGGTTAAAGCCAGGCACCGCTTAAAAGGGGAGACCCTCCCCTTTTAAGCGGTGCCTGGCTTGTAATGCTGGGTCCTCCCGATCGGGAGGGAGAGGGATCCGAAAGGATCCCCCCCCCTTTCAGGGGATCTCCCGGCTTTCCAGGGGGGTGGTCTGAAAATGACATCATGGTGCATGGTGTGATGACATCATTTACATGGGGAAGCCCATAAAAGAGGCGTCTGACTTCCTGGAAGTCAGAACGCCGCGGGACCCTGGAAAGAGAGGTGAGTATCTCTCCCAGGGCTCCTGCTAGCGGGTGACGTGTGGGAAACGTCCTCCGCATATAGCGAGAGTCAATAAGGACGTTCCCCACACGTCTCCCGCAGCGAAATGGTTAAGGACCTTCCCCAGCATAGGGATTCCTTTAGATTTCTTCTATGCCCCCCTGCCCCTCGTGTTACAGTCTTGTTATTTTCCTGTCTGGAACCTATATTGTCTTACATGCTGTATGTGAGGTCATGGTCTACTGAGCTCATTAAAACGTGATCACACAGTGTAAGATCATGGTATACTGAGCTCATTACAACGTGATCACACAGTGTAAGATCATGGTATACTGAGCTCATTACAACGTGATCACACAGTGTAAGATCATGGTATACTGAGCTCATTACAACATGATCACACAGTGTAAGATCATGGTATACTGAGCTCATTACAGTGTGATCACACAGTGTAAGATCATGGTATACTGAGCTCATTACAACATGATCACACAGTGTAAGATCATGATATACTGAGCTCATTACAACGTGATCACACAGTGTAAGATCATGGTATACTGAGCTCATTACAGCGTGATCACACAGTGTAAGATCATGATATACTGAGCTCATTACAACGTGATCACACAGTGTAAGATCATGGTATACTGAGCTCATTACAGCTCATTATGTGTATATATATTCAGTTTTATATCTCATTTTATTGTAATATTTAATATATGTCTATATTCAGTTTGATTGTAATATTTAATATATGTATATATATCTCATTTTATTGTAATATTTAATATATGTATATATATTCAGTTTTCTTGTAATATGTGTATATATATAATTAATTTTATGTCATTTCATTGTAATATTTAATATAGTTATTGTAGTAATGTTTGTAAGTCCCAAATATTTAAGACAAGGGACAGTACACATAATATTCCGGTTTTTATTCAACAAACAAGCCCAGTCTTTAAGCTACAAATAAATAAACAGATTTTTTTTTTATTATAAAAGGACAGGCTCGCCATTACGTCACCAGCACGGCCGAGACAGGACAAATGACGCAAAGGGGCGGGTTTTCTATGCAGTACGATCCACCCCCTGTTTGTAACCATTGGCAACAGTGCATTGTGAAGCAGCCCAGGGGCGCGATGACGCAGCCTCCTCCGACCGCTAAGCACTCGAGAAAGCCCTAAAAGATGCGCTAATGTCTTACGGAGAGCTGCGTTCAGTGAGGGCCTGTGAGTGCGTGGGCTCTGTGTAGCCAGCGTGCTTAGCGCTCGCCAGGCCGACGCACTGCAGCGAGACACAGATGAGGTACCGGGGTTGTTCCTGTTGGCGAGTGGTGCTCGGGTTGCCATGGTTACAGTGACGTCAGTGGCGCTGCGGCAGGTTCAGGGTGACACCATGCGGTGTAAGAGGAGACGACTGTGTCCAGGGACAGAGGGCGCATTATGCAAGCTGCCTGGTGACCCTTATCACTCACCAACATGGAAGAGAAAATTCATGTTAAATATACAGGGTTATTCAGAGAGAGGTGAAAAGCAGGAGAATGACTGGAGAATGGAAAATTCTAGGTCAAAATAGCCGATTTGGAAAGTGAAATGAATGGGAGAATTTTTCTGGTTTGGCTATTTTGACCTCGAATTTTCATGTCTCCTGCTTTTAACCTCTCGCTGAATAACCCTGAGAGTGCCCAAATGCCCGTGGGGTGTGCGGGTGTCTTTTTTAGGGGTTCCTCCATATATTCAGGGTGTGTGGGTGTCTTTTTTAGGGGCTCCTCCATATATTCAGGGTGTGCGGGTGTCTTTTTAGGGGCTCCCCATATATTCAGGGTGTACGGGTGTCTTTTTAGGGGCTCCTCCATATATTCAGGGTGTGCGGGTGTCTTTTTAGGGGCTCCCCATATATTCAGGGTGTGCGGGTGTCTTTTTAGGGGCTCCCCATATATTCAGGGT
The DNA here is from genome assembly GCA_009667805.1 of Leptobrachium leishanense. NCBI lineage: Eukaryota > Metazoa > Chordata > Amphibia > Anura > Megophryidae > Leptobrachium > Leptobrachium leishanense. Next base: position 2,516,148 of record CM019073.1, on the reverse strand, counting down.
CTGCGGGTGTCTTTTTAGGGGCTCTATATATTCAGGGTGTGCGGGTGTCTTTTTTAGGGGCTCCTCCATATATTCAGGGTGTGTGGGTGTCTTTTTAGGGGCTCCTCATATATTCAGGGTGTGTGGGTGTGTTTTTAGGGGCTCCTCCATATATTCAGGGTGTGCAGGTGTCTTTAGGGGCTCCTCCATATATTCAGGGTGTGCGGGTGTCTTTTTAGGGGTTCCTCCATATATTCAGGGTGTGTGGGTGTCTCTTTAGGGGCTCCTCCATATATTCAGGGTGTGCGGGTGTCTTTTTAGGGGCTCCCCATATATTCAGGGTGTGCGGGTGTCTTTTTTAGGGGCTCATCCATATATTCAGGGTCTGCGGGTGTCTTTTTAGGGGCTCCTCATATATTCAGGGTGTGCAGGTGTCTTTAGGGGCTCCTCCATATATTCAGTGTGTACAGGTGTCTTTAGGGGCTCCCCATATATTCAGGGTGTGTGGGTGTCTTGTTAGGTGCTGTACATAATAAATCCTTGTTTACTGCCACCATCCATGTCTCTAATGTGTGTCACTACATCCCTTGACTTGTACCCTCACCCCTCTACACCAAGCGTTACAGTGTATGAGCGTACAGCAATAAAACTCAAAAATGTGTATTGTATATGAGCGTATCAGAGTTCCACAGTAATAAAACTCAAAAATGTACGATGTGTATGAGCGTATCACAGAACTCCACAGTAATGTGCAGTGTGCATGAGCGTATCAGAGCTCCATAGTAATGTGCAGTGTGTATGAGTGTATCACAGAGCTCTACAGCAATAAAACTCAGTAATGTGCGGTATGTGTATAAGGGTATCAGAGCTCCACAGGAATAACGCTCACAGTAATGTGCCGTGTGTATCACAGAACTCCACAGTAATGTGCAGTGTGTATGAGGGTATCAGAGCTCCACTATAATGCGCGTTGTGTATGAGTGTATCACAGAGCCCCACAGCAATAAAACTCAGTAATGTACAGTTTGTATGAGGGTATCAGAGCTCCACAGCATTACATGGAAATCAGAACACCCTGGGACTCAGTCCTCAGCGAAAGATGTGTAGGAGACGTCCTCTGTACCCAATGTACGGAGCCGAGGACATCTACCACATATCATCCGCAGGGAAAGGGTTAATTATGTCCTTATGGATATACAGATCTGTACAGAGACCACACAAGGAAGTGTTATCACACATATTCCAAAGAAATCAAGGAATCAGAGCTCTTTAGGGGTACATTTAACTAAATCTGCACAAAGATACATAAAAGGTAAAGGAGCACAGCTTTATCTATTTAAAGGGACACACCAGACTACTTTATCTTTTTAAAGTGGTTAGGATGTGAGCAGTGAGTTCCCCCCCCCCCCCCCCGGTGAAATTGCTGGTTGTAGTCCCCGTCCCCCCCCCATGCAGCATTACCAGCAGTCAGGATTTTGAATTTTCTGTCTGTCGGTCACCAGATTTTACACACAGAGATCATGCCCACGTCACCCTCTTGACACCAATCACTGTAGCGAGTGTTCTGAGGCAGCCGATGGATCGGATCTATGCACGTGCAGCTTAAGGTTGCCAGGTCGGCCATGTTTTCCTGGACAGATATACTGGAGATACTCGAATATACCGCTAGATTTTGGTGCCAAAAATTCACCTTAAAATTGGAGGGGTCGCGTTATATTCGAGACATCTGCATTGTGTGTAAAAAAAAAAAACCAATGTGCTCAGGGATCCCGAGTGTCCCACAAGTTCCGGTAGTCTCCCTGAAGTGAATACGGGCTCCCTGACGCCCGCAAACACTTCAGGAACTCCCGGGAGAGGCGGGATCCATCATGGCCAGATTTTAAGCCAATCATTCATGATGGGTGCATGCTTGGTTTTAAGCTAATGTTGAATGATTGACTTAAAAACGCGCATGCACCCTCGCTCCGCGCATGCAACTTCGAAGGATTTTAATTGTTTACCGGTACAGTATACTTTTATAATTTTGCTCCTCGCGTTATATTCGAGTCTTGAGTATTCTCTCATTTCCATAATAAATCTCTATCCGTCGCGTTATATTCGGGTCGCGCTATACTCGAGTATCTACGGTAACTATTTCATGCGGAGGAGCACATGGAAAAGTGCTGCTCTGCAACACGAATAATTCACATGCTGCAGAGGAAGGAATTCAAGGCAGGTCACTTGGGATTCCTTTATGATTTCTTACCTGCAGCATTTGCAGGGTGGCATTTTTCATGCACATCAACATGTACAAATTATATGTGTTCAGGAAAACATGCTCGATCTGGCAACCCTAGTGCAGGTCTGATCCAGCATTCTGCACAGGCGCTATTCCACTTGCGTACATAACGTGCGTACATAACGTGCGTACGTCTGAGTGATTTACAATCTCAGGTTCCTACGCTACGAAATCTGTACATGCAAAGCTGCAGGGGCTCCCAGATTTGGAAGCCCCAGGGCTGCAGATGAGGAGCTGTGCCCCAAGGCAATGAAGGGGAGAAAAAATACATAAAAACATTAAAAAATAATAATTGGGCAGAGGCTGCCAGCATCACCTTCCCAATTATCAAAGGGGAGGCTCTATTTTTAAGAGTGTCCCTTTAAGATATTCGGTATAAAGGGCACACACACACACGGATGTATAAACACAGGGGGATCAATAAAGTTACAGCGGGGCCATGTAGGTCACGTGGACCGATGATGCCAGCCCCACTTCCGGTCGCACGCGTCACGTCCTGTCAGGGCAGGCGGAAGTGACGGAGAGCGCGGGTGGTTGCGCTTGGAGCTGGAGAAGCTATAGCAGCACCGGGACCCTCGTACCGGAAGGGGTGGAGTTACCGGAGTACCGAGTGTGTGGCGTCATTTATTGGGGATAATGTATAGCTGCGGGTTCTGAGATTTGTGTTTGTGAGATTGATTGATCAGGACTCGCTGGTCCTGGGTCAGGGTGGATCATGGCTGGCCGTGACGTCCTGTGTGTGTACATATCACTGTGCTGGCTGTAGAGCTCCTCTCTGGGGGAGGGGGAACCCAGATATTTTGCATTGTGGGCCCTTCTGTGGTGGTTCTGTCATGTTTACGGGGTGTCTGGTGCACCTCGTGTTCCTGGGCACACATGACCCGAAATGGGCATTTATGTGCTAACTGGGCAAACCCAGTACATTTAGAAAACCCCTAATGATCTGGTGAGGGAGAGCTAGGGTTACAAATCCTCCATGATTTCCTGGACACCTAAATTATTCACGCTGATGGGCATCGCATGACAAGTTCTACCCTGCAGCATGTATAATCCATATGCTGCAGGTTAGAAAGGAATCCCAGGGTACCTGCCTTGATTTCCTTCCTCCAGCATTATACATGTTGCAGGGCAGCATTATACCTGTCCAGGAAAATGTGGAAATCCTTAGATCCAGTGACAGGTATTTTTGAGAACTCTGCATCCCATTCTGCTCAGCCAGCGCAGAAAGCATAGTCCAGAAATATCAGGGATCCCTGAATGCACGCAGTCACGAGAAACGATATACCATTTGACAGCTTTGCGTTAAATGTCTGGTGTACGTTGTTGTAATTATGACACGTCAGTCCAGGATCTCGTCTGCATACATCTCTCACATTGCACAGACCTGTTTTATATTTGCTTTAAAGGAAAATACTGGTGAACCCCCCCCCCCCTCTTTCCCTTTTAAATGCGTCTGCAGTGGCTGCTGACCTCATCTGCCCGACATTAAATTTTTTTGTGATTTTTTTTTTTTTTTTTTTTTTTTTTTTACTCTACTTTGTGACCCTCGGTGGGTGCTGGTGCTCCCCATCAGTTCAAGGGCATCTGAACCCAGAAGTCCCTGCATCTTTTCTACGCAATTTGCAGAGTAAAGGAAAAAGCAAATTGCACTTCGCTCCAGACTTTACGTACAGTAATTTCATAGAACCTGTGCGGAATACTGGATTGCCGCTGTAAGAAACCGTCACCGAACTGATCCACCGGCATTGCCAACAGTGCGTAGTGCCATCAGATGTCACCTGTGACCGGCTGCCGGAGTAGGTTTAGGAAAGTCCTCTGCTTCACCCAGCGTCTCCCCGTCCCCACCCCGATTGGATCTGGAGTGAGTGGGGGTGACATCTCTGCATATCTTGTTTGCTTTAAAATGCTAGAGTGGTCATGATGTATATCATGTCTCTTTTTAAAGCGTCACATTGCGTCTAAGTCTAGTTTTCAGCATTTCTGTGTATAAACACCTGTCAGTTTTCAGTCACAATTAATGCTTTATCCCATCTATCTCCCCAGAGACAGATCCGCTGCAGGATGAGTCAGGTGGATTCAAACTCTGCTGCTATCCCTCTTCTTGCTGAAGACATACAGGGCGATGATCGCTGGTTATCCCAGGTGAGACACACCAAGGAGAAGTCACGTTTCTAGTTGGACGCTTATGATTTTGTTTCTTCTAGCCTGTAGTGTCCCTTTTAATAAGGAGCACATAATTAAGAGGGCATACAAAGGAAAATTTACCCCCACTTTCCCCCTTTAAATAATTGGGCAGATGTTGCTGATAGCATCTGCCCAACAATTTTTCTTATTTTTATTTTAGGTGTAAATACTCACTTTTTTCCTTCCTTCTTCAGCTCAGGGTTTCAGAAATTTAGAAATCCCTGCAGCTATCTAATTCCATTTGTGTACGTATGCAACTTGTTTTACGTGCATCGCGCAAATTGCTCATCGCTCAGAACTCAGAGCTTGCTTGCTTTTGTGAGTTCTGTATTGCCTGCACAGAACAATGGACAGCAACAGGAGACGTAAAGTGTCTTGCTTGCAGAAGCCTCTATTGTGACATGCAGGGTTATTCAGAGAGAGCTGTACTGGCCCTGAAATTGCACTGAACGTTGAATTTTCCCGTACGTTGCAATTTTGTGGCCATTCGGCTATTCAGAAAACAGGCAATTCACCAAATATTGGCGACTTGCCAGCAAAATTCGGCAGCAGTTATATCCCCATAGAGAAGTAATGGTTAACCTATTCAGAGAACACCGAACAGCAGAGAAGATTGTGGAGACACAGGTTCGATTCCCGGCAAGAGCACCTCTCCAGTGAGTGTGCTTGGGCAAGACACCTAATGGTACATACTCGCCACCCAGGAGATATTTGAAAACAAAAGAAATCTCAATGTATCCTTCCTGGTAAAATAGTTTCTCAAAAAAAAAAGCCAGTGAAACACCCTGCTTTTTTAAAGAAGCGGCGTTTAAAATCTGAAAGTTTCAATGTTTTTTTTTAATTAATTTATTTTTTTTATATTTAATATTCTATAGAACAGCTTGTCGACTTTTTTTCCGGCGGCTGGTCAGCGCTGTGTTCGGCTGATCGTCGACTTTTTTTCTGTATGCGCCTGGTGGGTTTGCGGCAGATCCCCGGGTAGGTTTGCGGCGTTTTGGAATGTATCGGTGGATTTTTTTTTTTTTTTTTCTTTCAGATGCCTTCATCGGCTTTTCTCTTTACTCCGGGGACCATGTGGTGAATGCTGAATTTACCACAGGGTGGGGGAATTAGATTTTGCTCCTCTTTTGCTCCTTGCGCTGTTATATTTGTCCTCACTGGGTCCATGAACACCTTCTTTCTTTTACTTTTTGTTTCCAATTTTATAGTAGTTTTTTTTTCTTGCTACTGAGCGGGAGCTGTAAGCAATGCTATTGAGATTACCCCAGTTGTTTGGCACATACATCATGGGGCTCTCTGCAGTATGAGGGTTAAATAGTTCTGCAATGAGGCATCTGACAGGTAGGGGCCCAAACCCAAAAGGGTGGTCAGTCTTCAAAATATATACCGCCTTCTTTCTTTTCCACAGCACAACAGGTTCGTCCTGGACTGTAAAGACAAGGAACCAGATGTACTGTTTGTAGGGGACTCCATGGTGCAGCTGCTGCAACAATATGAGGTGAGGGAGTTCAGAACATTCTCTGGGTCTCCATTCAAGTATCTAAAGCAGGTGTGGGCAATTACGTCCCTCCAGATGTTTTGAAACGACATTTCCCGTGCTGCTCGTTAGGTTTGCAGAGCCTCAAGGGAAATCTAGTTCCAAAACATTTGGAGGGCCGGGGTTGCTGAGCCCTGATTTATAGGAATATTTGATATTATAATATGTGATTTTGTTGCCCTCTTCTGGGATACTTGTAATTAATAGGAGATCCCGGTGTAATTTGTTTCTCATATTTCTAAAATGCTTATCAGAAACAAATTACACCGGGATCTCCTATTAATTCCAAGTATCCCAGAAGAGGGCAGCAAAATGACATATTGTAATATCAAATATTCCTATAAATCAGGGCTCAGCAACCCCCCCCCCCCAAATGTTTTGGAACTAGATTTCCCTTGAGGGTCTGCAAACCTAATGAGCAGCCGAGCATCACGGGAAATGTCGTTTCAAAACATCTGGAGGGACGTAGTTGCCCACACCTGATCTGAAGGAAACCAAGTTTTGATGTTTGCGAAGTAGGGAAGGCATGGCTACATAATCAATGGCAAATCCTTACTCATTGTATATAGACCTGTCTTGGGGATTGATGGCTTTCTGTATTCCTGTTTTCAGCGTTTCATTAGCAGTGTCAATTTCAGAACGTTTTGTCATTGATGCCAAAGCACGACATGTTGTCTCAGCCGTCATTTTTGTCAGAACAAATTACTTTGCAGGATAACGTCATGTCTTTCATTGTAGGTTTGGCGGGAGCTCTTCTCTCCGCTCCATGCACTGAATTTCGGTATCGGGGGAGACACTACACGCCATGTCCTATGGAGACTTCAAAACGGGGAACTGGAAAACATTAAACCTAAGGTACGAGCCAGTCCATTTAAAATCTACTCAATGATTCACGGCCTGGACAAGTGGTAATAGTGCCAGTGTTGGCCCCCTTCAATCGCATGTACACCTTTTTTAGTAATAAATAAACCCCATAAAAACCTCAAATGTACAGGGTTCTTCAGAGAGTGCTGATCTGGCACCGAACAGTAAATTTTCTCGTACGGTGCAATTTCGTGGTCATTCACAAAGAAGGCAGTTCGCCAAAGCCTCATAGGCTTCAGTGTTAAAAATATTCCCGTTTTTATCTAATAAACCGTTTAGTTTTTTTAATCTGCAGCAGGAAGTTTTATGTATGTATGATTCTAGGTCAAAATAGCCGATTTGGAAAGTGAGATGAAAGGGAGAATTTTCCTGGTTTGGCTATTTTGACCTAGAATTTTTCATTCTCCAGTCATTCTCCTGCTTTTCACCGCTCTCTGAATAACCCTGATAGCGTTTTTCTGTAACAGACCTTTTTATTATTATCCACAGGACCGTCTATGTTAATTCCAGACATTTCCGTCTAGTAGTTCTTTTGCAAACAGTGTTTCGGATTTGACACTTTCAATAATTTTTGTTATTTTTAACCCCGTTCGTCGGGTTGTCAGCTTTTTTTCGGCGGATCGTTGGCTTTTTCCAGACACGGATCGGAGGGTTTGTGGTGGCTTATGAGATCGGAATTATGGGTGCTGAATTCACCACAGGGTCAGGGAATTTGATTCCCCGAAGTTCAGGGAACAAGAGGGCACCGAAATGTGACATTTCAGTGCTCTCTGAATAAGCCTTTTAGTCTTTATAGGAATCCTTTAACTTTTTAATGCAGGATTATTGTTTGCCCAAATCCGAACCAAGTCATGCCACTTTGTATTGCTGCACAGGAGTAATGGAAAACAAGATTCCATTGCACGGAAAATAAAACCAATCAAACCTTACTGCAGCATTCCAGCAGCCGGGGGTTTGACAGAATACAGGGAGAGCTGTGGGGTCAGGGGGTTATAATGAGTGAAAATCCCTGTACAGTAGATACAAGGTGTTGCTGTATTTCCCATACACAGTCACATACCACATATGCCATTATTTTTATTTTGGTAATTTGGAAGCTGCTCTGCTGATGATCTTGCTACACTACGCAAGGTATTCTATTATTTTCATATCTACTGTATTTTAATGGCATTTCTGCCTGTGTGATGATAATGCAGACCCCCATCTAATGTTAAGAACGCATCATCCGACCAATATTTCTGTAAAGGGTGAATAAATGAAAAAATAAAGGCGTCTAAACTTACTTTAAATTTCCTACCTAGGACTAGTTATCTATATACCACAATTTGTTTGACGTTTGCGTATTTCAGGTTTAAGGCTGGGGTCAGACCAGCGCACTTTTAACGTGCGTTCTGGCGCACATAATTACGGCCGCACTAGCAGCAAATGACGGCAATGACGGCCAATATACGAAGTACGGTCGCACGAAAGTCCGGCCGCGCAACGCAAGTGGAAAATGAACGCATTTTTTCGAGAACGCCGAACCGCTAGTACGGACGTACAGAGTGCGCAGCTGCGGCATAGCGGCATGTGTGCGTGATTAGGAGACGTCAGACACTGCTAATGTCCAGCCTACATAACGTCCAGACGCAAAAAGAGTTTTATTGACGATCTGAAAAAATCACGCACGAAAAATGCGCATCGTATGACTGTTTTCGCGCACTCCGTGAAAAAATACGTCAATTCGTTCGGACGCACTTTTTTACGTTCGCGTGTAAAAATGCTTTCGTTTGACCCTAGCCTAAATAAATGTGTTTTTTTTTTTCCAACCAAAAGCTTTTAGTAGTGAAACGGTTAAATATGCTTGATCTAGAGAGAGCCAAACTAATCCGCTGAATAATGGTGTAAACATCGCTCCTCTGTTTACATTATAGCACATTCCAAGCTAAAGTCCGAACATCTGAAAAATAAGTCTTTTTGTGTCTTCACGTTCCTTCACCAATTGGTTTAACACATGCGTTTTATTTACGAAGTCCCTGTGAGCTGCAGAACTGCTCATGCGTCCGAGAGGGGATTTACCTGATAAAGAAATCGATTGAGTTTAGGCAGTGGCGACTCTAGGAACAATATATTGCGGTGGCACTAATAATTTTCACCACTAAATCCTATAACCTGATACTTATATTCAATATTTTATCCAGCGTTGTTTTTTTTTTTTTTTTTTGCTGACGTCCGATAACGGCTTTAGCGACTCCAGTTTTCGCAGATTTAGCTAAACAGGGGAATTCACCATATTTTCGGCGAAACAGATTCCCCAAACTGTGAAAAACGAAGGATCTAAAGATGAAATACTCTTTAGATTCTAACTTCCATGATAACCCCTAAAATGCCACAAAACCAGGGAAATATAATAGTGTGGCATGTAGCCTACCCATTAAGTATACAGGGTCATCCAGACGTGGACCCCTTGCTTTGTGTGCCTAGAGTGGTGTCAGCTATACCCTCCTGACGAGGCCTAACAAGGCCGAAACGATCGTCGGGGGTTGCTGCACCTCTCGTGCAGGGATGATGTCCTTGGCACTCAGCACCGGCCACCCATTTTGGGTGAGAGCCGGCTGATTTGCAGATGGAGAATTCATCCCTGTAATGGCACATACAAGCTAAAACCTTGTGAGACCTGAGCGGGCCCCTACCGCAGAGCAAGCCACTAGTGCTTATGCTCGTTCTCAGGACCCTCACACCCCCCCCTTTCTCTCAGCCTACCCATTAACCCCTAAAATGTTTTTAATCCAGGGAAAAATAATACTGTGAGGGATGAAGCCTACCCATTAACCCTTAATATACAGCTAAAGGCAAAAAACGAAAGTATTACACAAAGTAATATATTGTGATCATTAACCTCTTCACTGCTGAGCCATTTCAACCCCGCGAAAAGTTACATTTTTATTTTATGATCTTTATTTTGCACTGAATATGGTCATGTTGGGTATCACTGGAAAGACCAGACTCTGCCCTTTCCAATGAAGCCTCCAAACAACCATGCACAATGCACGGGTATGGAGGTATCGTGGGCCCCTGTAGAGACGCCTATGCGTTTTGGTCAGGAAGGAGGGGTCTGCAAATCCTTTTAGATAGGAGTAACTTACATCCTTTCCTTATCTCCTACCTTTTTTTTTTTTTTAAGTAACTGAAACCATCCTTGTTCTGACGCCCTGACCTGATTTCGGTAATGTTCTATCGGAGCTAGAATATCCCTTCAGGGTTTGTGTGGATTTGTATAAATGCGTGTTTATGTCTGTATACATTTTTAGGGAATCTGAACACATTCCAGTCTGGCCAGTGTCATATGAGCGCACTGTGTGTCGGGCCTCCTGACAGCTCCACAGGTAATCGCTGTGCTCCTCAGACAGGATAGACTTGACACTATCTCACCAAGCCGTGAGGAGCACAGCGATTGCCTGTGGATGTGGTGAGGTCCAAGAGCACACGCACCAATATATAATAATGCTGAGAGAGTTTAGAGCCAACTGTACAATCAGGGTTATTCAGAGAGCGGTGAAAAGCAGGAGAATGACTGGAGAATGGAAAATTCTCCTGCTGGAAAGTGAGATGAATGGGAATAACCCTGATAGTCTCATTAACATGTGAGTGAAATTCCCACAGCGTTCTTCAGAGAGCGGTGAAAACCAGGAGAATGGCTGGAGAAGAGAACAATGTAGACCAAATAGCCGATTTGGAAATTGAGATAAATGGGAGAATTTTTTTGGTTTGGCTATTTTGACCTAGAATTTTCACTTCTCCAGTCTTTCTCCTGCTTTTCACCTCTCTGAATAACCCTGCTAGTGTGAGACATAGGGACTGGATATACTGCACAATGTGCGTCACCTTTTTTCTTGTTTTAGGTTATACCACTACAGGAAGATCTTTTGGACTTTTATTCACCGCATGTACTTCTCTGCGCGAGGACCTTTCTTCTATAATATTATAAATAATGAAATTTTTTACATTGAATCCTAATGGGATTCGACTTTTTTTTTTTTTTTTTTAACGTGTCGAAGTGAAACACCGAAAATCGGCATTTCGCCAAAACACTTCGGTGCAGTTTGTTCTGTGACTAGACGAACCATTACTTCCTATGGCGCAAATTTGCTGCTGATCTCCAAACTGCACCGTATTTCACCGTCAATTCGCCTGTATTTGGTGAACAGATGAATGTTTAAATTTGGTGCTAAGTTTGGTACTTGTGTACATTCCTGTGAAAGTCTCCATCGCTGCAGATTGTAGTCACTGGCAGCATCCCGTTGCACTGCTTGTTCTCCACGGTGATGTCGGTTCTATCTTCGGTTCGGTGCCGTGTGCCGTGGAATATACATTTACCTTTTTATAATTAACTGTTAAAGATCTGCCCTCCCTTAGGCTAGGGTCAGACGAATGCATTTTCACGTTGTCTGTGTAAAAGTGCGTTCGAACGAGTGGACGCATTTTTTCACGGAGTACGCGATAGCGGTCATACTATGCGCATTTTTCGTCCGTGATTTTGTACGGATCATCAATAAAACACTTTGTGCATCTGGACGTTATGTAGGCTGGACATTAGTAGCGTCTGACATCTCCTAATCACACACACACACACCGCTAGCGGGCGCAGCGCACTCTGTACAACCGTACTAGCGGTTTTACGTTCTCGAAAAAATGCGTTCATTTTCCACTTTCGTGCGACCGTACTTCGTATATTGGCTGTCATTGCCCGTCATTTGCTGCTAGTGCGGCCGTGATTATGTGCGCCTGCACGCGCGTTCGCACTGCCTCAGTCTGACCCCAGCCTTAATTGCTTTGAAATGTCTAGGATTTACTTTTGATCATGTGTTGGGTAAACTTGAATTTCTTCAGGTCATCGTCCTGTGGATCGGGACCAACAACCACGAGAACACGGCGGAAGAAGTGGCCGGAGGTATAGAAGCCATCGTCAAAGTCTCCAACACGCTTCAGCCGCAGGCCAAGATCATTGTCATGGTATGGAGCACCCTCCTTGAGGCTAAAAGTGTTCGTGCAAGCTCAGATGTTGAAGGACCTTCTGACCATGTTTAAATCCTTTTATTATAATTTTTTTATTATACAAATTGATTTAGATCAACCTTGTCCCCTGTGATGTTTTGAAGCTACTGTGACGGATCTGTAATATTCCAATTGAATAATAGCCGCCTGCCTCGTCTCAAGAACAAGTCTTCCAAAAAGCACCCCAATAGCACCAACGGGGCCTTTCGCCACTGTGCGGCAGCTCAGGGGCCCAAACTCGGGGATCCACAGGGTGCCTTCCACCAAGCCTCTAGGGGGCAGCAACCGTTGGCGGTCCATAGGTTGTCCCTACAAGAGCGTCCTGTTCCCATGAAGAGGAACAGAGCAGTTGGGCTTAGAAGTTTGTGCCTCTGGACACTGGGGTCACTCCGACAAGGGGAATCCTGGGGAGTCGCAATGGCGTGAACAAGCCTGGTGCATGAGGGAAACAATGGGGTAATGTTACAATCCAGGGGGAGCACACGGGGGACGACGACAATGTTTTCTGGTGGTCTCCAGGTCTGTGACGGCTACTTCTCCCTTGATGCCCAGCTACTCATTAGATTAGCTGAACCTAATGGGAAATTTTAGTTTCAAACCATCTGGAGGGTCAAGGTTGTCTACCCCTGATTTAGGGTGTTTGGTGTTTGCCGGTAAAGCAGCACCAGTAAAATCCAAAGAGCGGCAGAAGGCTCTGTGCCCTGTGAGGCTTCTCCTGTCACTTTCTGGATTTTTGTGAAATGCTGGCGTTTGTCGGCGATGCAGTACCAGCAAATCAGTAATGTTCTGGAAGGCCGTTTTCCACGAGGCTCAGCTCACACCATAAACGAGGTGTGCATCCTGGGAAATGTATTTCTAAAGCATCCAGAGGTGTTGTTGAGGTAGCTTACCTGGTCCGTACCATGTATTAACTATATAGTAATGGGTGCCATTATTCTGACTAGATATAAAACTCTTCTTTTTTCCTTCTGCAGGGCCTGTTGCCGCGTGGCGAGAAGCCCAACCCGCTGCGTGAGAAAAACGCCTGTGTAAACCAGGTCCTGCGCTCGTGGCTCCCTCGGCTGCCAGGGGTCCAGCTGCTGGACGTGGACAGCGGGTTCATGCATTCCGACGGCACCATCTCGCGGCACGACATGTTCGACTTCCTCCACCTCACAGCCGCCGGCTACGCCAAGGTGTGCCGACCCCTACATGAACTGATCATGCAACTCTTAGAGGAAACACCGGAGGAGAAACAGGTCACCCTAGCCTGATTCCTGCATTCGCGCCGGTCACGTCGTCAGTGTTGCGTCATTGGCTGCCCCCTCTTCTCTCCTTGCTAACCCACAACCGCCTCCGCTGTATATCTACATGCTCAGTGTATATACACAGAACTCATATACACCTCAATTACTGCCCCCCTTTTTGTTTTTCGCTGTCTTTGATATCGTCGGGCGGTAGTAATGCCATCGATACCCCCCACTGCGGTGTCTGAGATGCAGAACGGAACCCGGATTTCCTTCCTGGAGGCAGCGGCATGATATCTTGTATGGGCGGGCGGGCACTGTATGTGTATATATAAATATATATATCCAGAATAGTAAGGGGAGACTCCCCCACAGGTTGTTGTACAGCAAAGCCCTTTGTGGTATGACGTGTCGTGGAGTAGCATGAATGGAAGCTGGTACCCAGGATACCGCTCTAGAAGCAGCTACACAGTAAATGCATCTCATAAATATATAGTGTAATATCAACCTTTTTTTGTTCTATTAATAGCTTGGCACCACGTGGCTGACCCGTGGCACTGGGAGATACAGTGTCGTCTTAAAAAGGAAAAAAATATATATATATATCAGTGACAAAGTAGTGAATATGGCTACTGTATGGCCCTGGGTTTCTCTGGCATAGATATGGTTAAAGCGCGCGTGTTAAGTGGACAGTGATCTAAGTCCATTTACTTTTAACCCGCTCTATGCCAGAGCAGCCTGTGGCAAAATCGCAAACCCTAATTTTTTTTATTATCAGGTATATTTGACGTGTATCCGTCTTCCCCCGTGACAAGGGGAAGCGTCTGTGAATCGTATATATGTAATATTGACCTGCTTGTGTGTGAAGTTTTTGTTTTTCGAGAATGTCGTGCCCTTCCAGGGACCAATACAGAAGCCAGCACGCGGTATAAGCGTTCATTCCGTCGCTCGTTAGGTGTAACTGCTCAGACAGGAGACTGATCTTCTCATACTTTTATCTTACATACGTACGTGTAAAAGGTCAGGATACTCTAAGTTTTACTATCGATGGGACGCTGGAAAGACGCTGCGTCAAAAAACAGCGCAGGAGAAAAAAAAGCTTTTCATTCACAAAGAAGCTCCGATTCCCCCTGCGGCCGAAATGTGAGGCGCCGAATTGGGCAATTTGTTTTAAAGTGGAGCATATTTTTCAATAATAAACGTTCTATGTTAGGGTTAGGTTATTGTTTATACTTGTTTTAGGGATAAGGTTAACCCTAACATTCTGCTTAGATTTTGCTTTTTTTTTTTTTTTTTTTTTTTATATTAAGGGAGGGCAGACTGTTAGGGTTAGTTTGCCTAAATGTTACCGTAACCCTAATACAAACTATGGAAAAAGACACTCCGGTTCAGCTCGGAGCTTCCACGTTGGCCAAGGTCGAGACGGAGCATATTTTTTTTGTTTGTCAAAGATGCAACTTTTGTACCGCGCCTCTTCTTTTTTTCTTCTTCCCGCGGTTTTATCTCTGCGTCACAGTGATGGCAAACCCTTAAGGAGTGGTGCAAAAAGAAGAAGAAAAAAAAAAAAATACTTATTCTTTAAAATGACAATATTTAATGGATCAGTAAACCAGAAACTACAATGTCAGATCTCAAGTTTTAAAATCGAAAAAAATCTTCATGTATTTACTTGCTAAGCTGCAAATTGGTGAAGTGCAAGTTCTGGCCAAAATCTCTTCATTTGAACATCTTTCCTAGTATTGATTGCTATCCGTCTTCAATTTGCATTTCTGCACCATAGGTTTTGTTGTTGTCTTTTTGCGGTGGTGATTTATCCTTTTCAGAATGAGGACCGCATGGATCTGGTATGTCTTCGGCTTCACCCCGGGTGAGCGGCAGGGTTTGGGGGGGTCGGTCCCCTTCACCCCCCGTAGTATTCCCGATTCGTCTTTCTGCCTCTCAGACCTGTACAGCTTCTGACACCCCCCCCCCCCCACACCACCAACCCTTGTATAGAATAATATCCCGTAGAACGTGCACCCCTCGGGTCTCGTGCTTCTGTATGTGCCGTAATGAGCTGGTCTGTCCACCTTTTTCGTCGTCACGTGTGTATGGGAGCGGAGTTATAAAATTTCCATTGTGAACTACGCCTCTGTGTATGTGTTTGTCTCTGCGGCCTTAAATCACTCTCTACGGGAGGATGTTGGGGGGGGACGGACATATTATGATGTAAATGTTTTTTTTTTTTTAACACTTTGGCACACGTTTTGGCTTCAGATCTTACATCTTGTGAAATAATTGGTTAATACAGCAGCGGCTGGTTCATTGGGGCCTCGACACCTAGGAGTGTATTTATATGAAATGTCAGAGTGTCTGAATAAACAAGCCAGGCCATATGTACCGAGACTTTTTATTTCATGTTCAGCAGGCACAGTCCTTTTATGCCAGTGTTCTCATCTCTGGTCATCGGGACCCACTAACAGGCCAGGTTTGCAGGATATGAGAAGCACAGGTGATAGGATTTGCTGCTCCAGTGATCGCAGGATTCAGTCTGCATTTCCTCAAGATAATCCTTAAAACTTGGCCTGTTAGAGGGTCCTGAGGACCAAGGTTGGGAAACCCTGCACCGCGGGGGCACTAATAACATAAGTTAATGAGGAATGTGGTGGAGCTGCTATGTGAGACTGTATGAGGTGCCTGTGCTGAAGCCCTGGCCTGTGCGCATGAGGGGGATGAGGAAAAGCCACGCCTTTTCTCTGTGTGTGAGAGGATTGTCTGAGGTAACGATGAAAGCAGCCATGAAACTGACTTATAATAAACCCCAATAGGTGTAAGCGACCTATTTAATTAATAAACAGGCATATATGAATTTTGAAAGTATATAACAACGAAGATGGGATTCAAACCCATGCGTGCGAAGCGAAGTTTGAGGCAATACAAACACAATCCCAGGGTCATCAAATGGTCCAGTTTTAACCTGAAACCATGCTCACAAAAAAAGGTAAAGTGGCAGTTTAGCCACTGTGTTACCCAAACCTGTCCTCGGGACCCCCCCTTACATGACAGGTTTTAAGGATCACCTTGAGGAAATGCAGACTGAATCCTGCAATCACTGAGCAGCAAATCCTATCACCTGTGTTGTGCTTCGCATGGGGGGGGGGGGGCTTCTCGTTGCATTTGAGGTGTGGGTGACATTTTAGGGGTGCTTCCATATTTTACTCTGGGGTATAAGGTTGTCACTTTAGGAGGCTCCTCCATATATTCAGGGTGTGCGGGTGTCTTTTTAGGGGCTCCTCCATATATTCAGGGTGTGTGGGTGTCTTAGTGGTTCCTCCATATATTTAGGGGCTCCTCCATATATTGATGGTGTGTCAGTGCCTTTTTAGGGTCTCCTTCATATATTCAGGGTGTGCAGGTGTCTTAGGGGCTCCTCCGTATATTCAGGGTGTGTGGGTGTCCTTTTAGGGGCTCTTCCATATATTCAGGGTGTGCGGGCGTCTTTTTAGGGGCTCCTCCATATATTCAGGGTGTGCGGGCGTCTTTTTAGGGGTTCCTCTGTATATTCAGGGTGTGCGGGCGTCTTTTTAGGGGCTCCTCCATATATTCAGGGTGTGTGGGTCTCTTTAGGGGTTCCTCTGTATATTCAGGGTGTGCAGGTGTCTTTTTAGGGGTTCCTCTGTATATTCAGGGTGTGCAGGTGTCTTTTTAGGGGCTCCTCCATATATTCAGGGTGTGCAAATGTATAACCGAGCTCCAAAGCAATATAACTCTTAAGCAGTGACTCTCTATAGCAATGATCTGCAACCTTGGCCCTTAAGATTTCTTGGAACTACATTTAATTTGAGACTCTGCCAATCTAATGAATGCTTAAGCATCATGGGAGATGTAGTTCTAAAACATCTGGAGGACCAAGGTTGCTGATCCCTGCTCTAAAATATAAAAAACATGTTAGAAATTGCTAAGACATTTTGCTCTTGTCCCGGATGACATTTTTTTTTACGTAAATGACCCTGATAGGTCGTGACACCATGTGAAAAGGCTGGATATAGCCTCGTCTCTGGCCCCACCTCCTGCGACATTCCCTAATCCGCAAGTCTCCATTTTTGGTTGTTTGGAAAGTTGGAAGCCGTGGAGTCGTACTGTTTGGATTCAGGACAGGTTTGCAGCTGGGGACAAGCTGGTAAGATTTAGAACCGCAGCTACGTAACCTTATATCAAGGAACATGTATGCTGAAAACTTTATTTACAAAAAAATATAATTGTTGGTTAAAAAAAAACAAAATGAAGATCAAAGAGACGAATGAGGAGGCACTGGTAATGGATCTACCAGGCCTACGCGCAAACTATTAACGTGGTGATATCTGTTTTGACACCTTGAGGAAAATGACATGTTAATGCACAGAAACCGTGGGACGGTCACGCAGGATGGAGAGGTGTTTGCAAAGTAAATGATTTATCTTTTCCGAGAGACCGCCTGGTACAAAACATTTAGAAATTCCAGGATGTAGGTTTATCCTAAACACCACCAATATTCCACCCGGTCCGACCGTAATAAGATATTGAAATAATTTAGTAATAAAAAAACCAAACACAAACTAAACTTCCCCGAGGCTAGTGTAACGTTACCAGTGTCTGAATAATAACCAACAAGGAACTGCTGATAAACATCCAATAATAACAATCATCACATTCTAATATTGTCACTTAATGCTGACATGTTAAATGATATTCTGGCATTTCAAGCGTAACACGTCCCATGTTGGCTGTACATTATGCCATGCGTGACGTGTGCCGTGTTTAACCCCTGATGGCCAGCCTTATATCGTGTATGCCAGGGTGTATAGGAAGTAACCTGCATGCATAAAGGATTAAACCAGAGGGTGCCATAACCTTCAGGGATATAGCCTATTGTTATTTTTGTCACAAACTGAAAAAGAAAATACAAATGGAGAAAGTGTATGTATGTGTATGTGTATATATATATATATCCGTATAACAAAAATTATAGATAGGAAATGTATTATCATGGAGAGTAATTATTCATTAAACCATCCATCTATCCTCATACAACCTCTCCACCTGTCACTCCATCCATCCTATAACCGCTCTACCTGCTGTCACTCCATCCATCCTATAACCTCCACCTGTCACTCCATCCATCCTATAACCTCCACCTGTCACTCCATCCATCCTATAACCTCTCCACCTGTCACTCCATCATCCTATGACCTCTCCACCTGTCATAACCTCTCCAAGTGTCACTCCATCCATCCTATGACCTCTCCACCTGTCACTCCATCCATCCTATTACCTCTCCACCTGTCACTCCATCCATCCTATGACCTCTCCACCTGTCACTCCATCCATCCTATGACCTCTCCACCTGTCACTCCATCCATCCTATAACCTCTCCACCTGTCACTCCATCCATCCTATAACCTCCACCTGTTACTCCATCCTATAACCTCTCCACCTGTCACTCCATCCATCCTATGACCTCTCCACCTGTCACTCCATCCATCCTATGACCTCTCCACCTGTCACTCCATCCATCCTATAACCTCTCCACCTGTCACTCCATCCATCCTATGACCTCTCCACCTGTCACTCCACCCATCCTATAACCTCTCCACCTGTCACTCCACCCATCCATCCTATGACCTCTCCACCTGTCACTCCATCCATCCTATAACCTCTCCACCTGTCACTCCATCCATCCTATAACCTCTCCATCTGTCACTCCACCCATCCATCCTATAACCTCTCCACCTGTCACTCCATCCATCCTATAACCTCTCCACCTGTCACTCCATCCATCCTATATCCTCCACCTGTCACTCCATCCATCCTATAACCTCTCCACCTGTCACTCCATCCATCCATCCTATAACCTCTCCATCTGTCACTCCCGCTTTCCTATAATCCCTCTCCATATCACTCCACACAATACAACACCCCCACCCATGATGATCCCTTCATCTGTCCCTCCATTCATCCCTTCTCCCAAAGGTTTGCAGGCTGGCCCTTTAAACGCGGTGACGTCACCATGCTGCCCAGCCCGTGATTGGCTCTTCCGGCATTGGTGGCAGTCGGGGCTCAGGACACACAGATCTTGGCTTCGGGCTCCCAGAGAGAGAGAGAGCGGGCGGGGAGGGTGAGGGTTCGGAGCTGCCCGGGTCAGAGGTGG
Organism: Leptobrachium leishanense; assembly: GCA_009667805.1. Classification (NCBI taxonomy): domain Eukaryota; kingdom Metazoa; phylum Chordata; class Amphibia; order Anura; family Megophryidae; genus Leptobrachium; species Leptobrachium leishanense. The sequence goes on along the minus strand of CM019073.1, from coordinate 2,496,880 downwards.
GGCAACGGCGACCGGTGTATCCAGTAGGGTCTCCGGGTCCGTGATTCGCCGGCGCAGAGAAGTGACGTCACCGTCTGGGGTTTGTGTGTAAATAACAGGGCGATGCGCTCCTTGTGGCCTTTAACTTCATTACCGCGGTGAGTGAAAGACCCCTGAGCCACAAGGACCACCTGACAAACTAACCCTCTGTCCCCTGACTGACATCAGAACCCATGGACTAACGGGTGTTGTGTCGGATCTCGTTCCTCGTCGAGACACAACACCGGGACCCCCGGACTGCCAGGCCCCGAGACCCCCCCCGACTGCCAGACCCCGAGACCCCCCCCGACTGCCAGGCCCCGAGAACCCCCCCCCTGACTGCCAGACCACGAGACCCCCCCCCCGACTACCAGGCCCCGAGAACCCCCCCCCTGACTGCCAGGCCCCGAGACCCCCCCCCCCGACTACCAGGCACCAAAACTACAGGGCACTGGGTCCCCTAGACACTAGGACCCCCCTGACTACCAGACTCCACGATTTCCAGGCACCAGAACTCCCAAACTGCCAGGCAAAGGTCCCCCAGACACCAGGATCCAGAGACCCCCTGGTCTACCAGGACAGCTAGGCACCAGGACCCCCAGAAGGGGCAGACGGACTGTCGCCCGGGACCCCCAGAAGGGGCAGACGGACTGCCGGCCGGGACCCCCAAGAAGGGGCAGACGGACTGTCGGCCGGGACCCCCAAGAAGGGGCAGAAGGACTGCTGGCCGGGACCCCCAAGAAGGGGCAGACGGGCTGCCGGCCGGGGCCCCCAAGAAGGGGCAGACGGGCTGCCAGCCGGGACCCCCAGAAGGGGCGGACGGGCTGCCAGCCGGGACCCCCAGAAGGGGCGGACGGTCTGCCTGCCGGGACCCCCAGAAGGGGCAGACGGACTGCCGGCCGGGACCCCCAGAAGGGGCAGACGGACTGCCGGCCGGGACCCCCAGAAGGGGCAGACGGACTGCCGGCCGGGCACTGGGACCTCCAGAAGGGGCAGACGGACTGCCGGCCTGGCACTGGTACTGTGTACCTGCTGGACAGATGGACAAGCTGCTGGACACCAGGACCAGACTAATTGACTGTTTTGCTGTCCCTGTGTCTCTCGCATGTGACGCTCTTTGCCCCCTCCCTGTATCCCTCGTATGTGACGGGCTCTCTTTGCCCCCCTCCCTGTATCTCTCGCGTGTGACGCTCTCTCTCTCTCTCCCTCTCCCTGTATCTCTCGCGTGTGACGCTCTCTCTGTCCCTCTCCCTGTATCTCTCGCGTGTGACGCTCTCTCTGTCCCTCTCCCTGTATCTCTCGCGTGTGACGCTCTCTCTGTCCCTCTCCCTGTATCTCTCGCGTGTGACGCTCTCTGTCCCTCTCCATGTATCTCCCGCGTGTGACGCTCTCTCTGTCCCTCTCTCTGTATCTCCCGCGTGTGACGCTCTCTCTGTATCTCCCGCGTGTGACGCTCTCTCTGTATCTCCCGCGTGTGACGCTCTCTCTGTCCCTCTCCCTGTATCTCCCGCGTGTGACGCTCTCTGTCCCCCTCCCTTTATCTCCCGCGTGTGACGCTCTCTCTGTCCCTCTCCCTGTATCTCCCGCGTGTGACACTCTCTGTCCCTCTCCCTGTATCTCCCGCGTGTGACGCTCGCTCGCTCTCTCTCTCTCTCTGTCCCTCTCCCTGTATCTCCCGCGTGTGACGCTCTCTCTCTCTGTCCCTCTCCCTGTATCTCCCGCGTGTGACGCTCTCTCTCGCTCTGTCCCTCTCCCTGTATCTCCCGCGTGTGACGCTCTCTCTCTCTCTCTCTCTGTCCCTCTCCCTGTATCTCCCGCGTGTGACGCTCTCTCTCTGTCCCTCTCCCTGTATCTCCCGCGTGTGACGCTCTCTCTCTCTCTGTCCCTCTCCCTGTATCTCCCGCGTGTGACGCTCTCTCTCTGTCCCTCTCCCTGTATCTCCTGCTTGTGACGCTCTCTCTCTGTCCCTCTCCCTGTATCTCCCGCATGTGACGCGCTCTCTCTCCCTGTATCTCTCGCGCGTGACGCTCTCTCTTTGCCTCCCTCCCTGTATCTCTCTGTCCCTCTCCCTGTATCTCTCGCGTGTGACGCTCTCTCTCTGTCCCTCTCCCTGTATCTCTCGCGCGTGACGCTCTCTCTTTGCCTCCCTCCCTGTATCAATCGCGTGTGACGCTCTCTGTGTCTCGCAGGCTCGGGCTTATCAGCCGCTGACGTGTGCAGTGAAGCCTCTCGTTGCACAAGGTGTGGAGCGAAGTTCTTCTGATGTTGGAAGGTGCAGAGAGCGCTCCTCATCTCTCCGTGAGGCGATGCCCCCCCTGTGCCTCTTGCTGCTGCTGCTGTTGCCCCCGCGGGGGTCCCTGGTGTCATCAGACAAAGTCATCCAGCAGATTGAGGCGGATTTCAATACGGAGTATATACAGCATGTGAACAGCGAGCTGCAGTATATATACGCCTTCAACGACCGCAATGAGGTAAGGGGCATCTCATGAAAAAAATGACTAATATACAATGGAAACATCCAGCATCTGTACATCGCCACAGTCTGCATCCCCCGCTGTCACAGGAAGGACTGGCATCCCTTTGCACTGGGCTATGGATAGTTTTGGGGGTCATTATCCTGTATTTCCAACTTTCAAAATGTGATGTGTGGGGAATATCTTAACTGAACTACAACTCCCATGATCCTCTAGTCATCCATTGCTTTTAAAGAATTCTGGGAGTTGTTGGTGATTGACGTCTGGTGGGGCAGAGTTTGAGATCCTTGGCTTAAAGGGACATTCTAATTGATCATGGGGTTACCCTCCTTGCGGTCCCTGGGACTGTGACAGCCATTTAAAGGGAAGATGTTCCCTCAACCCAGAAGGCTGTCAATCGCCTTACTTTGGGACATCCTTCTGGTTTATGATGATCCACACTGCACAGGTTGTAGAGCGGTGATCAGCATATGCCACTAAAGGCATCAGATCAACTGAGCAACCCCCACAGCGCTACAGAAAGCTGTTTCATTTTTAAATCTTTTAGTGTCCCATTTAAATTATTGTGCGCGCTTCCTGTTTCTGTCTCGCGTCTTCCTGAAGTCCGACCAGCGAATTTATCGGAATTCCCCCCCCCCCTTCTTATTGAGACATCATTAAAGGGGAAGTACAGATTCCCACGCATGAGATCTCCTTTCAGCTCTCGTGCCTTTACATACAGGAGATTGTAAGGCAGGTATGTTTCACGAACGAAGCTACTCCCTCTCGTGCAAGCATATGCATGGGAGTAGCTTCGTTCATGAAACATTCGTAGTCAGCAGTGATCAGTAACGGCACTTTAATTCCAAAACAGTGACCATGTCACCGATAGATTCCTGCTCAGCTATTAACTGTCATCTTCGCATAACACCGCTATGGAATAAATACCCATAATCCCCCTGTACAAGGAATGTACAATATCTATAACACACAGGAAGGGGCTGTTAGAAGGCTCATACCATTTTTAAGAGGGATAATCATGCAGGTATACATATTACAAGAATATAATCATTTGTTGTGGTCGTACATTAATAGGTTAGGAGCGGAGCGACATGCTGCAACGCAACCCTCTGCTTCAGTTTGGCAGCACTGTCTACATTTAGTCCACAGATTGGATGCCCGGACGTCTTGTCAGACGAGACCCGTATATTATGATAAATATTTTTTATTATTTATATATAGAACTCTCTTCGCTTATGACAGCGTTTGAAGAGGTGCGCCTGCTAATTTTATCTTATGATCCTTCTTTCTGAAGGCTCCATAAAGGAAGCCTTCCCACTTGGTCAGGCCTAAGCCAGGCCGATAAACCTCAATACATGGCAGCGGTCACCAAAACCATATACTTCTATTACGAAGATGAAGCTTTTATATGTATCCCTGATGAAGTCCCTTTTACAACGACGAAACGCGTCAGATCGATTCCACGTTGCCTCGTACCTATTCTGGAAAACCATTTTAGGAATTTTTAAAGAACCTTTTGGTTCTTTACATTTTGTCGCCTGTCAATTCTTTTTGAAGGAGACCTTGAATGATGAAACCTCGCTCTGGTTTGTGTTTCCGGTGACCGGCATGATTTGTCATGTCTTTATCTCATCTGCTCGCCAACATCTGACCCGGCTACGAGCCTCTCTGTTACTAAACGCGATACCCGTGGGCATTCTACAAGCGTAATGATATGTGTGACAAAGGGACATCCTGCAAGCGCGTAGGACAGTGCGCTCACCTGAGTGTGTCACTTCGGGTCACCGGCATCTTCGGTGGTGCTCGGGGATTTACAGTCTATATGTGTGGATCATCACGTCTGCGTACACAGAGTTTGGGTAAAAGTTCTTTGTTCTGCAGGAAACGCTGCTGTTACTGTTCCTCAAGGCCTGCACCTACATAATAACCCATTTCAAAGTCTCATAAAACTATATATATGTCATCATGTTCACTCTCTACATACGCTTAAATAAACTTACTCTTGTACCTATCAACACACACGTAACTAGCCACACTCGTATACACGTCAGACAAATTTTAACCCCTTAAGGACAAAGTGTCATTAAAGTCCATGCATTTATGATGTAAACGTTACGTCATTTGTCCTTTTAAGGGGTTTAATAAGTAAACCCTAGACACGAATAAGTATCTACTCGCACACATATCCTGTTTCTAAAATATCTGCACCCATGCTTGTCATCCACTCGTGGTCTCGGCGCCTCGCCGCTTTGCTCGTGGTCTCGGCGCCTCGCCGCTTTTCTCTCGCCGCTCAGATACTTGAAGTGTTTTTAGTGGTTTGTGTCTGTGAAGGAATCTATTCGCCACGTCCTTCTTTCCCATTTATCTCCTTAGACCGGTGTCAGAGTATCCGTCAACATGCTGTCTGATCCGAAAGGGACACCTTTAATGTTCGTGGTCCGACAGAAGAAGGCCGTATTGTCCTTTCAAGTGCCACTCACCCTCCGGGGACTGTAAGTACTGCTCGTCAGTATGTGGGTTTGTGAATCCTACTTCGTTCATCACACTACATGTTGTCATTAGCTTACCGGTGCATAAACTTTCACTTCCCCCACGTGGAGCTCTGGCAGCCCTGGTGCGGTGCTCTGGTCCACTGGCAGCCCTGGTGCAGTGCTCTGGTCCACTGGCAGCCCTGGTGCGGTGCTCTGGTCCACTGGCAGCCCTGGTGCGGTGCTCTGCCCTTTTTGCATGTTTTCTATTTAAGTTTCACACACATGTTTTTATAATGCAGGTACCAACGTAACTACCAGTACAAGGATGTAGCGCGCACCCTGTGCCAACCTCCAAAAAGGGCCGAGAATGAAACCCAGTACATCTACGTGGACGTTTCCACACTGTCAGAGAAAAATGCCACGTACCGCCTGAGTGTGACGCACCTCCAGAACTTTGTACTGCTGTGAGTACATGTTATAAAAATATTTATTACGTTTTAATTGATTTATTTAATGTTACAATCCTGCTTTTCTGTTTTTTTTTAATTTTTTATTTCTAGGACAGAGGAACGATTCAGTTTTAATGCTACTCCCTCACAGCCACAGGTCTGTATGTGTGTATGTGTGTGTTATACTTTTATTTCTACGTGCGTATAAATATCCTTTTAATATATGTATATAATGTGTTATGTGTCCGTCTATAATTTTTATTACGTGTGTGTATACTTTGTATTTTGTGTGTGTTTTTGCATAGACTCAGGACTCGGATTTCCAGAAACAATTTGCATTGATACACTTTAAACACGTGAACTATATAAATAAATTGGATCCGGTTTCTCCCGCATAAAATTAAAATAATATTCTTTCCATTTCTTGTACGTGAATAAAAAAATATTTTTGTTTTTGTACTTTTGTTTTGTGACCTGGATCTTTCAATAACGTTTGTTTAAAATAAAAAAAATGTAAAGTTTATTTTACTGATAAATTGCTTTATAGTGGCAGATTATGGGGATGTGGCATGAGGTTTGTGATCAGGCTTTAGATGGTCCTACGTTTAATTCTGAATGTATCGGTAAGCTTTGCGCACTTTTCCTCGTTACAGTATTTCAAGTACATGTTTAAAGAAGGGCTGGACTCCGTCATTGTGCAGGTTTCCTCTCCTATGGCTTTCCCTTGCTCGGTCATCTCGATCCAGGATATCCAGGTGAGGCTCTTACCTGGGCTCAGAAGCACCTACTGTGAGATCAGCGCGTGCCGCGATCACATGACTAAATCAAACAGAAGTGTTTACATTTCTAATGTTTACTGTCTGCACTTGTTGTATCTTTAGTGCAGAGTCAGCAACCTCGGCCTTCCAGGTGGTGTGGAGGCTCCTCTCCACACCACCTGGTGCTCAGCTAACCCAGCGAGCAGCTGATCATTATGGGAGATGTGGTCCCAAATTGTCTGCAGGGCTAAGGTTGCTGACCCTGCGTTAGAGCTTTGCATGACATGGCATAAGCTGATGGCTGGTGAGGTGCGTCGTTACACACAGTAAGGCCAGAAGTGTTTCTGATTTTATGAATACTTACATAAAATAATTTAATGATTTGTGTCCCATCCCCAATATATTCATGTTCCATGCACACAGCCTGAAGGGCATTTTCTCCCCGTGGGTGGAATTTTCCACTTGTGGTGTCATGTCAGCACTCAAAAACTTTTTTTTTTTATTACTATTATTAATATATTGGATTAGGGATGCGCTGGGCCGGCTTGGCAGTATCCGAGGGGTTGGGGCAGAATTCCGCTTCGGCTGGCCGTGTGTTCCTCCGAGTGGCCGCCAGCCTGTGATGTGGCCTCTAGCCATGATCTCGCGGGAGTGCGTCACAGCCTTCATAAGCTGGCGGCCCCTTGGAGGAACATGCGTCCAGCTGGAGCGGAATGCTGGTAATTTAATGTACCCCACACAGACCTCAGACACTGGGCAGATATATCTGGGGTCTGTGTGGGGTATACATGTGTCTGAAGTCTGGCTGTGGGTATAGGTGTGTCTGAGGTGTGTGCAGGCAGTGAGTAAATGGGAAGTCTGGCCATACATTTAAATTTTAGCATAAATTGGACCGGTTTTTCAGCAAAATCCTTAATTATTTATTGGAAAGAAGTCACATGACGTTAAATAAAAGTATTGGTGCTCTGTCTTAAAAAGAATATTCGGCGTGGATTCACATTCAGCTCCCCCCCCCGGTCATGTAAGGAGCAAAGTGTCCCTAGCTCTCTGTATTCAAATCCCAGTGTATGACAAATAAGACCGTGCTGGGATCTCAAACTCCGGCCCCCAGATATTTGTGAACTACACCTCCCATGATTCTCTGGCCATTTATTGCATTAAAAGAATTCTGGGATTTGTAGGCAATAGTGTGTATTTCCCCTGTAGAGTGCTAGCTCACCTGCTTCATGTGTATTTAGTGTAGTGTTACGTCTTTGTTTTGTCTTCCAGTGCCCGGTGTACGACCTGGACAACAACGTGGCTTTCATCGGCATGTATCAAACGATGACCAAGAAGGCCGCCATCACCGTGCAGGTAACGTGCCTGTCATGCCTACCTGTATCTTCCTGCTCCCATAGAAACATAGAATAAGTCGGCAGATAAGAACCTTTCGGCCCATCTAGTCTGCCCAATTACATGGATACTTTACCTGGATTTATCTTTTGTTTAGGATAGCCTTATGCCTATCCCATGCTTGCTTAAATTCAATTACTGTTTTGGCCTCTACCACTTCTACTGGAAGACTGTTCCATGTATCCACCACCCTCTCAGTAAAATAATGCTTCCTGATGTTACTTTTAAACCTTTGCCCCTCTAATCTAAGACTATGTCCTCTTGTTTTGCTACTTTGTTTCCTTTTAAATATACTCCCTTCCTCTACCTTGTGGATTCCCTTTACGTATTTAAATGTTTCTATCATATCTCCTCTGTCACGTGCCATGTTTCCTCGTGTCTGTCTTTACCTGTTACCCGCGTCGCGCCCGGCGTGATTCCTTTGTTTCCCATTTATTCAGCGGAAGGATTATCCCAGCGGTGGCTTTTATGTCGTGGTCGTTGTTAAAACGGAAGATGAAGCCTGCGGCGGGGGCCTCCCTTACTATCCGATAAACCCAGGTAATTCACCTGCTAGGCGTCACTGTCGCGTTTCACTGACCTTTTTATATCTGTGTCCAAACACACTCCCTCCTTCTGGTTTTAGATGTCTACATGGATCATGGGACTCGCGAGAAGGCGATTGAAGTTTTGGTCAAGCCCGCCATTAGCCGTATGTGTGTTCTTAGGGGAGGGGGATTTTCCTATAAAACGCCTACATGGCGGCCATGATGGATTCCGCGTTGGGAGTGACGATGTACATAAGGGGAATTATAAAACCTTTAAAATACGAATGCGTTTTAGAATATATTATTTTTATATTTATCCTTTTCATATCGTCTTCCTTTGTTTTGATGTCATTAACCCTGCCCTGTCCTACATCTCCCCACAATCTGTTCCAATCTCACCCAACCCTCAATCTTAACCCTTTATTCTCCCCCTCTTCTCGTCTTTGTCGCTCGCTGCCCCGTAACCCATTTTCTCTCCTCATTATTGAGCCTCACTGGCATGGCTGTCTTTTCTCTCACAGGATACACTTACCTTGGTGGAATCCTGTTCGTTTTCGGTGTATTTCTGGCCTTCTATTTTCTGGCGTTGCTCATACCCTGCTGGGAGAGGTGGAGGTAAGAGCGGAAGCCCATGGGGCACCCCCCACGCTGCGCGTCCTGTCTACATTTCCCTGGTTAACGATTCTTTGCGTATAGAGCATTTCGCTTGGGGGGGGGGGAAGGAAAAACACATAACAAACCACATAGAGCGCACATAAGCTCAAATATGTAAAGATTCTTAACCCTGTAATTTTAATTGTTTACATTTATTTATTTTATTTTTTAACCCTAAGATCGATCACAAAAAATTATGGGAATTTACTTCCTAAAATATGGCCATATCTTGCTTAAGGCTGTCACGGCGTCAATGTATCCCATCATGACAGGTCCTACACTAAACACCCAATGATCTCATAGGATTAACTCATTGAGGACTGAATCCTTTCCAGCGACACGAGGTTGAATAGAATCTGGAAACGGAGCACCTGTGTTTGTTATAAAGATATATAAATATTTTCATAGCTGTCGTATGATCATCCTCCATGCATTTCATGAAAAACCTGTGAATCCTGATCTGACACAACTAAAACGTTACTTCTCTGAAGCGGATCCTCCGTACGTCCAGTCGTTCTTCTCATCATTGTTAGTTACGTTGGTGATTTGTGTCTTATTTGCAGGAAGAGGAAAGAAGCCGGATTACTGACCAATGGGGGATCAATAAACGATGAAACAGGTAATTTTCTTGCGTTAGAGAGTTTGTGGGGCAAAACAAATCCAAGGGGGTTATTCAAAGAGATCCGACTTGTGGCCTTTCACTGTGAAATTCAGTGTACGGTTACCTTTCCTTGCCATTCGGCTATCCAGAGAGCAGGCAGTTCGCCAAATCCTGGTGAATTGCCTGCACATACGGTGCCTGTTCGGTGCCTGTTCGAGGGCAGTGAAATCCCCATAGAGAAGCAAAGCTTCGTCTATTCAGAGAACACAAAACAGCAGTAAAAGGTTCCCGAAATGCCCTGCCATTCAGTGGTTTCATTCGGCAGGTTTATTCCGGCGCATCCCATAGGCTTCAATGTTAAAAATATTCCTGTTTTAATACAATATCTGAAACTGTTTATTTTATTCTGCAGTAAAGAGTCTCTTTCATTTACAGATTTTGGCAAAACATTTTTCCCTTTTTTTATTTTTATTTTTTAAATCGTCTTTACTTTTTTCTGTAACAGCCCTTTTTATCATCCTTCATTGGATCTTCTATGTAAATTCCAGGAATTTTCGTTTAGTGTGTTTTGTTTTCTTCACCTCATTCGTCTACGTGTTTCTCTGGCGTGTTCGGCGTTAATCCAACTGTTTTCTGCAAGTTTTGGTGAGTGTTCGGCAGGTTTTCCCTGCACTACGGTGGCCCTGCGGTTCTTGCTGAATACACCGCAGGGTCGGCGAAATAGGATCACCGAATCGCCCCGAAGTGCAGGGAATGAAAAGTCAGCGATCGTACGGTGACTTTTCGATTCTTTTTGAATAACCCGGACATTGTAGTGTTTACACAAGTGACTGCTGGCCGGACAACATGCCTAAGCTTTGTGTTTGTGTGTGTCTCTATATATAAATATACAGTTGTGTTCAAAATTATTCAACCCCCAATGCTGTAAAGGGTTTTAGGGAATTTAGTGTACATTTGTAATTGTATTCAGAATGAAATCCTACAAGGTCTTTTTAAAGAACCATATGCAACTAAAATGACATCAATTGGTTTTGTAATACAGTAGTAAATGTTTCTTTTGTGAATTCTTCATTGACACAATTATTCAACCCCTTAAAGACTACCAAACTGAAGAACAGAGGTTCATTCAAGTGTTTTCAATCAGGTATTGAAAACACCTGTGGATGTCACGGAGCAGCAATAAAGCATAATAAGCACCAATTAGGCAGCTTTAAAATGACTGTGATTCTCAGCTCCTTCTAGACATTTACTGGTGTGGTTACAAACATGGTGAAGAGAATGGTCCAGGAAGACAAGAGAAGAGGTGATTACTCTTCACAGGAAGGGCAATGGCTATAAGAAGATTGCAAAGATGTTAAACATACCAAGAGAGACCATAGGAAGCATCATTCGCAAATTCAAGGCAAAGGGCACTGTTGAAACGCTACCTGGTCGTGGCAGAAAGAAGATGCTGACTTCGACTGCTGTGCGCTACCTGAAGCGTAGAGTGGAGAAAAGTCCCCGTGTGACTGCTGAGGAACTGAGAAAAGATTTGTCAGATGTGGGTACTGAAGTTTCAGCTCAGACAATACGGCGCACACTGCGTAATGAAGGCCTCCATGCCAGAACTCCCAGGTGCACCCCCTTGCTGTCTCCAAAGAATAAGAAGAGTCGACTGCAGTATGCCAAAAGTCATGTGGACAAACCACAGAAGTTTTGGGATAGTGTTCTGTGGACTGATGAAACAAAATTAGAACTGTTTGGGCCCATGGATCAACGCTATGTTTGGAGGAGGAAGAACAAGGCCTATGAAGAAAAGAACACCTTGCCTACTGTGAAGCATGGCGGGGGGTCAATCATGCTTTGGGGCTGTTTTGCTTCTGCAGGTACAGGGAAGCTTCAGCGTGTGCAGGGTACCATGAATTCTCTTCAGTACCAGGAGATATTGGATGACCATGTGATGCAGTCCGTCACAAACCTGAGGCTTGGGAGACGTTGGACCTTTCAACAGGACAATGATCCCAAGCATACCTCCAAGTCCACTAGAGCGTGGTTGCAGATTAAAGGCTGGAACATTTTGGAGTGGCCATCGCAGTCACCTGACTTAAATCCGATTGAGAACCTCTGGTGGGACTTAAAGAAAGCAGTTGCAGTGCGCAAGCCTAAGAATGTGACTGAACTGGAGGCTTTTGCCCATGACGAATGGGCGAAGATACCCGTAGATCGCTGCAAGACACTTGTGTCAAGCTATGCTTCACGTTTAAAAGCTGTTATAACTGTAAAAAGGATGTTGTACTAAGATTTAATGTCACTTGGGGGTTGAATAAAACTGATAATGATGTGAGCACAGAAAAGACATTTGTGGTTATTTCATTATAAATGTTATGTTATATTTGTCTGACCTACACGTGCCTCTTTGATTTAATTGTAAGCAAGATGACTGAATGATCAATGTCAAACTGGCCAAAACACTCAATTTCAGTGGGGGTTGAATAATTTTGAACACAACTGTACATCCGTATTCTAGTGTGTGTGTGTGTGTGTGTGTGCATACTTTCTTTTTCTTGCCACTGTATGTGAACCCTTTGGGATTACGTGGAGTTTTGCATGAATTGGTCATAAAATGTGCTCTGATCTTCATCTAAGTCACAGCAATTTGAAAAACACAGTCTGCTTAAAATAATACAACACAAACATTATATGTTTTCATGTTTTTATTGAACAGAACATGTAAACCTTCACAGTGCAGGGTGGAAAAGTATGTGAACCTTTGGACTTAATAACTGGTTGACCCTCCTTTGGCAGCAATAACCTCAACCAAACGTTTCCTGTAGTTGCAGATCAGACCTGCACAATGATCTGGAGTAATTTTGGACCACTCCTCTTCACAAAACTGTTTCAGTGTAGCAATATTATTGGGATGTCTGGTGTGAATCGCTCTTTTAAGGTCATGCCACAGCATTTCAATCGGGTCGAGGTCAGGACTTGGACTCTGGGCCACTCCAGAAGGCGTATTTTGTTTTGTTGAAGCCATTCTTTTGTTGAATGCTGTCAGTCAGCAGAGCGGGAATCATATTTCCCGCTTATGCCGACTTTTGCCGAGTAGGAGACGTCATCGCGCTTTCAGCGCGATGACGTCTCCAGCTCGCAGCGGCTGAGGGTTAGTGTTGCGCGCATCCTCTTGCGCGCAACACTAATCCTCAGAGGGAGCCGGGAGGAAGCCTGCCAATTGGCTTTCTTATGTGAGAGGCGCGCATGCGCGCTTCTCACGTAAACCAGAAGGCAAGAAGGACGGGAGCGGAAGAGGAGGGAGGTGAGTATATATTAAAAAAAAACGTCACTGGAAACAAGTGGATTTTAGGGTAACTATTACAGTTGCATAATAAAGTTATTTTCTATTTTTTTTTTTTTTAAAGGGAATAGGGATAGATTAGGAAAAAAAAAACGGGGGGGGGTGATTTTTGAGTAGAGTGTTCGTTTAAACATTCTGCGCTGTGCTCTTGCAGTCATCTTTACAGGACGACCACTCCTAGGGAGAGTAGCAACAGTGCTGAACTTTCTCCATTTGTAGACAGTCTGTCTTACCGTGGACACATGAACATCAAGGCTTTTGGAGACACTTTTGTAACCCTTTCCAGCTTCATGCAAGTCAACAATTCTTGATCGTAGGTCTTCTGAGAGCTCTTTTCTGCGAGGCATGGTTCACATCAGGCAGTGCTTCTTGAAACCAGTTAACCCAAAACTGCTGTGTGTTTTTAAAGGGCAGGACAGCTTTCAGCAACACATCCAATAATCTCACACTGATTGGACTCAAGGTTGGCTCACTCCTGGCTCCAATTAGCTCTTGGAGAAGTCCTTAGGCTAGGGGTTCACCTACTTTTTCCACCCTGCACTGTGAATGTTTACATGTTCTGTTCAATAAAAACATGAAAACATATAATGTTTGTGTTGTATTATTTTAAGCAGACTGTGTTTTTCAAATTGTGACTTGGATGAAGATCAGAGCACATTTTATGACCAATTCATGCAAAACTCCACGTAATCCCAAAGGGTTCAAATACTTTTTCTTGCCACTGTACATACATACAGTCAGGTCCAGAAATATTGGGACATCAACACAATTGTAACATCTTTGGCTCTATACACCACCACAATGGAGTTGGAATGAAACAAACACAATGTGCTTTAACTGCAGACTGTCAGCTTTAATTTGAGGCTATGTACATCCAACTCAGGTGAACGGTGTAGGACTTACAGCAGTTTGCAGAAGTGCCTCCCACTTGTTAAGGGACCAAAAGTAATGGGACAGAATAATAATCATAAATCAAACTTTCCCTTCTTAATACTTGGTTGCAAATCCTTTGCAGTCAATCACAGCCTGAAGTCTGGAACGCATAGACATCACCAGACGTTGGGTTTCATCCCTGGTGATGCTCTGCCAGGCCTCTACTGCAACTGTCTTCAGTTCCTGCTTGTTCTTGGGGCATTTTCCCTTCAGTTTTGTCTTCAGCAAGTGAAATGCATGCTCAATGGGATTCAGCTCAGGTAATTGACTTGGCCATTGCATAACATTCCACTTCTGTCCCTTCAAAAACTCTTTGGTTGCTTTTGCAGTATGCTTTGGGTCATTGTCCATCTGCACTGTGAAGCGCCGTCCAATGAGTTCTGCAGCATTTTGCTGAATGTGAGCAGATAATATTGCCCAAAACACTTCAGAATTCATCCTGCTGCTTTTGTCAGCAGTCACATCATCAATAAATACAAGAGAACCAGTTCCATTGGCAGCCATACATGCCCACGCCATGACACTACCACCACCATGCTTCACTGATGAGGTGGTATGCGTAGGATCAGGAGCAGTTCCTTTCCTTCTCCATACTCTTCTCTTCCCATCACTCTGGTACAAGTTGATCTTGGTCTCATCTGTCCATAGGATCTTGTTCCAGAACTGTGAAGGCTTTGTTAGGTGTTGTTTGGCAAACTCTAATCTGGCCTTCCTGTTTTTGAGGCTCACCAATGGTTTACATCCTTGTGGTGAACCCTCTGTATTCACTCTGGTGAAGTCTTCTCTTGATTGTTGACTTTGACACACATACACCTACCTCCTGGAGAGTGTTCTTGATCTGACCAACTGTTGTGATGGGTGTTTTCTTCACCAGGGAAAGAATTCTTCGGTCATCCACCACCGTTGTTTTCCGTGGTCTCCCGGGTCTTTTGGTGTTGCTGAGCTCACCGGCGCGTTCCTTCTTTTTGAGAATGTTCCAAACAGTTGTTTTGGCCACGCCTAATGTTCTTGCTATCTCTCTGATGGGTTTGTTTTGTTTCTTCAGCCTAATGATGGCTTGTTTCACTGATAGTGACAGCTCTTTGGATCTCATCTTGAGAGTTGACAGCAACAGATTCCAAATGCAAATAGCACACTTGAAATGAACTCTGGGCCTTTTATCTGCACATTGTAATTGGGTAATGAGGGAATATCACACACCTGGCCATGGAACAGCTGAGAAGCCAATTGTCCCATTACTTTTGGTCCCTTAACAAGTGGGGGCACATCTGAAAACTGCTGTAAGTCCTACACCGTTCACCTGAGTTGGATGTACATACCCTCAAATTAAAGCTGACAGTCTGCAGTTAAAGAACATTGTGTTTGTTTCATTCGAACTCCATTGTGGTGGTGTATAGAGTCAAAGATGTTACAATTGTGTCCATGTCCCAATATTTCTGGTCCTGACTGTATATACACCAGTACTTGCATTAATTTTTATGCGACCTTAGTGTTAGTGTAAACCTGGGGAGAAATACACTTGTCAGTGAGATCTGTGTTTGTTTCATTGCAACTCCATTGTGGTGGTGTATAGAGCCAAAGATGTTAGAATTGTGTCGAGGTCCAGAAATATTGGGACAGACCGTATATATCCGTATTATAGAGTGTGTGTGTCTGTCTATCCACGATCCAGCACGTCCCAGTCACTAGCATTGTGCATGTTTCCACTCGGACTTGCGCAGGAACCACGTCTGATGTGTGGAGTAACACTGGGAACTATTTATTTCCAGTCTCCGTGTGCATGTTGTGAGAGGAAGCGTCAGATCCCGCCGCCCTCTCCACCGCGGGACGAGGGGTGGTATCTTGCAGTGCTACGTGGTTCTGTTGTTGTGTAATCCCTTAACACCAGGCGCTGGGGGGGTCTGTATTTCATATTAGGGGTCCACTGCTAGAATAGAAGAATGAGCTGTCATAGAATGGCTCGTTCTTCTAATGTCAGATGTAATTTGGCACCTTTTCTACAAAGTATAGACAGTAAGGACGCGCTATGCCCGACTGGAATAACTTGTCGAGCCGCCAGGCCGCGGCCTGATCCTGATTCCAGCTGCTAGAGGGTAATCGGGCGCATGACGTGTTTGTATAGAACGCAAATATTATACTGTTTGTGTATAATACAATTACTTTATTTTGTGTTTGTATAATACACGTTGTAGTGTTTGGTGTTTACATGGAAATCTTTTTGCTGGCTGCAATATGTAGTTGCTTGTTGTAGCTGTGTCAGTTCCAGCTCCACATGACGCCTCTGGCAGGATGATAAAGCGCGAAGAATAATATATGTATACATTTTGACACCTTGTAACTATAAAGATGGAGCGTGTGTATGTTGCCCTGTGATTTCATTACCGGTTATACTTTTCTCTCCCCGCTCTCCGTTCCAGCCTCTCTGCTCGGTAAGACATGTCCTGGGTGTGAAGGAGAGGGTTTCACGCCATTGTTTCACCACTGCATGACGTAACACAATGCTTGGCAAACATCGCTACTTTGCATAGTAATAGAGCACTAACCCTCTACCCTCTCTCAGATGTCACTGTGACACCTAATTTCAAGTCACTACTCTGCATAGTAAGAGCACTAACCCTTTAACCTCCCTCTGATGTCACTGTGACACCTGATTTCAAGTCTGCTCCCCACGTGCTATTAGTAACATAACATGCGCATAGGGAGCCGTGTGTCTGATTTCTAGTGTATGTATCAATAAGCGTGTCCCCCATTTTTTTTCATTGGGGCTTATTCACTAACCACTGCAGTTCACTGTTGCTTTTGTAAACTACAATCCCAAGAGGGATATTCAAAGAGCGGCAGGAGAAGCTTCAGGGAATCTTCTCCTGCCACTGCCTGAATTTCCTTTTGGGGAATCGCCCAAGTTTATCGTCGTTGCAACAACCTAACCTAGAGTGAGGGTCAGCAATGTTAGCCCTCCAAGTGTTTAGGAACTACATCTCCCATGATGCTCAGTCCCTCAATAGCTTGGCCGAGCCTCATGGGAAATGTAGTTCCAAAACATCTGGAGGGTCAAGCATGGTGACCTCTGACCTAGGGTGTTTATTGAAGTGCCTGGCCGCCTTTTATTCTCCGGCATTTATCCTGGCGCTGGTATTAACAAAGCTCCCTTCCTGGCTTATTGATACGTCGCTTACAATGGCTCCCCGAGTTCTTTGACTTTGCCCAGTTCCCCTTCCCTCCCGGCCCCCCTGCAAAGCTTCCTGTCTGCTCTTTTTCTCACGTTTCTGTCTTTGGCTTGTAGGAAAGTCGCCTGGTCAGAAATACAACGGGTGCGGATACGGTTCCCTGGGTAAGTGTCCTTCCACTGAATTATTACTCCATCCCGTGAAGCCATTCAATGCAAGGTCTCATAGATTGTAAGCTCACTGGAACAGGCCCTTTTTTTTTTTTCCTGCCATTTTTCCTGTGTCTGATGTGTTTTGTCAATTTTATGTTTTGTTCTGTCCTACCTGTTGTACAGCGCTGCGGCATATGCCGGAGCTTTATAAATAATTGGAATAGTGTGGTCGCATGTAGCGTGGCTGCTGCGGGTTAGGGCTGTCAAAACAATGGATTTGCCCATCCCCAATGGAACTAACCCCTCGAGTGAGTGAGTGAGGTGCGTGCGTATGTGTCACATTTTTAATTCTCTTTTGTGTCGTCTTTTTGCACAGCAGGAAACAGCTCCGTAGCAAGTCCTGATGATTGTACAGACAGCCTTGTGTCTTCAGGGGATGTGTCATACAGTTATACTGGTATGTGGGAGATATATATATTAGTAATGTTGTGTCATTTACTAAAAATGTCCATTTTAAGAATACACCTCTGTCCCAGATTAACTTTTTGGTGTGTTTTTACTACATTACTTTCTACGCTGTAGGGAATATTCACTGTACCGTGCAATTTTCGGTGCTTAAGTTCGACAGATTTAAACAGACAAATCCCATAGGTTTCAATTGCTATTTTTTTTTTATCATTAGTCAACAGTGTTTATTCTTTTCATTTGCAACAAAAAATCATATATATAATTTTATTATTTATTTTTCTGGATTTATTTTAGGCGACATGTTTTTTTTTTTATTTATTTATTTATTCAGTAGCAGACGTGTGTGTGACCTTCTTTTTTTATTTCCATGCATTATTTTAATTTTTTTCTTTAAATGTGGGGGGGGTCTGTGTGCTGTTTTTTTTTTTTTTTTTTTGCTTTACCCTCAGTATCCATTGATTGTGCACACATCGGGGACCCTGCGGTGAGTGCTGAATTCACCACAGGGTCGGTGGATTGAACTCACCGAATTGTGGCAAACCAAAAGGCACTGAAGTTACGCCCCGTGTGTGTTTTCCTTCTCTCTCGTGTAAATCCAGTAATTCTAGAAAGCGGCTCTTATGAATATCTTGGTTATTGCGTCCACACGTCACCTATACAGGCTGAGTATCCCGTCTCCAAAATTCTGAATGTTCCATAATCCAAATACTAATAAACACCGACATTATAAGTGGAAAATGCCCCCCCCCCCTGCTGCATCATGTGACCAGGGACAAAATGATTACAATGCTGTGTATAAGGTGTGTGACATGTGAATGAATTCAGTGTTTATCCTTGGGTCCCATCCCCAAGATATCTCATTACTGTATACAAACATTCCCAAATCCAGGACACTTCCATTCCTGAGCGTTTTGGATCAGGGACGCTCGGCCTGTTCTATGTATGACCTCATACCGTCACACTTTGTTCCTGCCTTTTGTATTGTGGGGAGTGTTGGCATTTTTATTTTCTGTTCTGTATGTAAACTTACGCAGATCTCCTGCAGGTCAGCGCGATTGCCACTGAATAGTCAGGATAAGCACATTCGTTAACCCCTCGTGCCCCACGTCGGAGGGCAGTCGTTCTGCATCATCCCCTGTCCTGCCTAAACGTTCCCGCTAACGTGTCACTTTTCGTCCTCAAGGTCAGGAGCAGTTCAAACGCCGACCCCTGTTCAACACTCAGCGGCTTTTTGGTATTATGCAGGACGTCTGAACTCTCTGAATTAACACTTTCCTCCTCTGACCGTCAACAAATGTCTGCGTGAGCGTGGAGTGCGACGTGTGCGTGTGGGGCGAACCGGAGTGTCTGACAATCACGTACAATGTGCATCTGATGCCTGAATCTCGGGTCAACCCAAACAATCCCCCCACCGTTTAATTGCATGGTCTGTGATTAGGTCTTGGGCTTATCACGGCTCCACAGACACTGAGTGTCCACGGGGGAGTGAACGCTATATTCAATAAACCCTGAAGTAATCAGCGATTCCCTGTGATTTTGCACATTTAACCATTGCAGGATAATTAGGCGTTCTGTGGGTAATTGTTAAAATGCCTGAAAAATGTGATTTCAAAACCAATGTCAGCCCCCCCCCCCCCACCCGACCTGCCTCGCGTAAAGCGACATGCAGAAGGCGGCAGCATCCTCTATCCGTCTCCCATCCTGCCAGGAGACCCTCAGCCTGCGCGTTTAATTTTTACTTTCCAATAATTAAAGGTTAATTTCAAATCTGTTTCCATGGCATCACTTTAATACGCGAGCCGCAGGGATGCTAATCCCCCCTCTGTGGTGTTTGTCCCACCAGAGCGGCCTTCCGATGGTCTTGTGTCCCGTCCCCGTCTGGAGTCCCTCAGCTCTGTGGAGGAGGACGACTACGATACGCTGACGGACATAGAGTCCGATAAGAATGTTATCCGGACAAAGGTGAGAGGAATTGGTTACAGCGAGGGTCCGGCCGGTCTGTGTGACTGTTCTATGGAAAGGAATCCATCTGTTGGGTTCTTGGAGTACGACCATGTGCATTGAGGACATGGGGGGGGGGGAAGAGAGAGAGAGAGATATGAAACCAAGGTTTTCCTTTTTTCCCTTCTTCCTGCTAGAAATACCTTAGCGTCGCTGATCTGGCAAGAAAAGATAAGCGTGTGATCAGGAAGAAGTATCAGATCTACTTCTGGTGAGTGCCGCTTCTTCATCTTGTTATTATGCCACCAGATGTGGGAGAAAGCAGCGCCTGATGGACACTTGGCGTCCTAGTGACCGGCCACAATAACTAACCTGTGCGACGATGGTGTGCGCAAGGTCTGCTTTGGAAATGCACACATCACACCTGAAGCAGATAGACCACACAATGAGATGTTTCGGTGAAGCTGGTGGGAAAAGCTCGCCAACACAGCGGACCTACGGCTCGGTCCTACAAAACAAAAGGTCTGAAGCATCGTGTAGATCAGGAGTCGCAACCCTGGCCCTCCAGATGTTCTGGAACTACATTTCCCAGGAGGCTCAGCCATTCTAATGAGTGCCAGAGCTTCAAGGGAGAATATGTTCTGTTTCATGACCCCCCCCCGAAGCCTGTGTTACCCCCCCCCCCTCTGAAGCCTGTGTTACCCCCTCCCCCCCCTCTGAAGCCTGTGTTACGGCGTTGTATTCGTTTTATGTGTTCATGTATTTTATGTACGTTAATTTCTGTCCTTGTTTTCCGTCGCAGGAATATTTCCACCATTGCTGTCTTCTACGCGCTTCCTGTCGTGCAGCTCGTCATCACCTATCAGACGGTGAGGAAGGCCTTATCCAAAATCCGATAAGTCCTCCTGTCCTCCCCGGCTGTTTGGCTAACCGTCCCGTTATCGTTGCAGGTTGTGAATGTAACCGGGAATCAAGACATCTGTTACTATAACTTCCTGTGTGCTCATCCTCTGGGATCTCTCAGGTACCAAGGCCGCGTCCGCTGTAGCTCACTCTGACATCACGTCGTGACACGGCTGGGATGGGTAATCTCGGCAACGCGTGCCATACGCTCGCTGTGTCATTTGTTCATTTTGTGACATGTTCTCATTGATAAAGTGGGATAAACGCTTTTCGAGATTTTTGTGCTGCCAGTGACTCCTCTCGGCCAATCACACTTGGGTCCACTTTTTTTTTTTTCTTGCTGTGCAGAAATAGAGCATTTTAACCCTTAACTGGGGCGGATTAACACTGGGAGAAGCAGGCACTGATCCCACATACAGAATAAGAGGGACAGGAGCTGCCCATCACATTGACGTTTCTTCTCTGTTCCTTGCGCAGTGCCTTCAACAACATCCTGAGTAACCTGGGCTACGTGATGCTGGGTCTGCTCTTCCTCATTATCGTGCTGCAGCGGGAGCTGAGCCATAACCGCGTCCGGATGTGTAACGCGGAGCTGGAGGTAAGAGCAGGGCAAGCGGAAATAAAAACCATGCTCGTCCAGGACCAACGAGAGCAGGGGCGGCGCTTCTCCATCTCCGACCAATGTTTACAAAGCGAGTGATGGGGGAATCTCTCGCGTTACCGGTGAGATCCAGGAGAATAAGGCGAGCGGATAATCCCAGCTTTGAGTAAATATCCTAAATGATGGTTTAAGGCTAGGGTCAAACGAACGCATTATTCGCAGCGACAGTCAAAAAGGTGCGTCCAAACGCATTGACGTATTTTTTCACGGAATGCACGAAAACTGTCATACGATGCGCATTTTCGTGCGTTCGTTTTCCACTTGCGTTGCTCGGCCGGACTTTCGTGCGGCCGTACTTCGTATATGGGCCGTCATTGCCCGTCATTTGCTGCTACTGCGGCCGTGATTAAGTGCGCCTAAATGCACGTTAAAAATGCATTAGTCTGACCCCAGTCTAAGAAACACGGAAAAAGAGAATCCTGCTGATCATCAGAGCGGCTAAACTCCTGGTGCAAATGCTCGGGCCCAGAAGTGTTTGAGGGATTTTTAGGGGCTTTTGGAATATTTGCAAATAATAATGATATCTTTGGGTCCAAAGTCTACGCACACAGAATTTGTATAGGTTTCCTGCACACAGCCTGGAGGGCATTTTATACAATATTAATCATTTTGTGCAACGCCACGGGAGGTCATTGGTATGATTTTTTATTTCCCCCCCCCCCTCTCCCCTTCACATTTTTGTATTATTAGGTTGGTGTTCAAAAGCATGATATAAAGCGAGAAACTTGTCTGGAGGGTTTAATCCACTTGGATTGGCCCTGGGCCGATTGTAGGTCAGCCGGGATTGGCCCTGGGCCGATGGGAGGTCAGCCGGGATTGGCCCTGGGCCGATGGGAGGTCAGCCGGGATTGGCCCTGGGCCGATGGGAGGTCAGCCGGGATTGGCCCTGGGCCGATGGGAGGTCAGCCGGGATTGGCCCTGGGCCGATGGGAGGTCAGCCGGGATTGGCCCTGGGCCGATGGGAGGTCAGCCGGGATTGGCCCTGGGCCGATGGGAGGTCAGCCGGGATTGGCCCTGGGCCGATGGGAGGTCAGCCGGGATTGGCCCTGGGCCGATGGGAGGTCAGCCGGGATTGGCCCTGGGCCGATGGGAGGTCAGCCGGGATTGGCCCTGGGCCGATGGGAGGTCAGCCGGGATTGGCCCTGGGCCGATGGGTGGTCAGCCGGGATTGGCCCTGGGCCGATGGGAGGTCAGCCGGGATTGGCCCTGGCCGATGGGAGGTCAGCCGGGATTGGCCCTGGGCCGATGGGAGGTCAGCCGGATTGGCCCTGGGCCGATGGGAGGTCAGCCGGGATTGGCCCTGGGCCGATGGGAGGTCAGCCGGGATTGGCCCTGGGCCGATGGGAGGTCAGCCGGGATTGGCCCTGGGCCGATGGGAGGTCAGCCGGGATTGGCCCTGGGCCGATGGGAGGTCCGCTGGGATTGGCCCATTGGGAGGTCAGCCGGGATTGGCCCTGGGCCGATGGTAGGTCAGCTGGGATTGGCCCTGGGCCGATGGTAGGTCAGCTGGGATTGGCCCTGGGCCGATGGTAGGTCAGCTGGGATTGGCCCTGGGCCGATGGTAGGTCAGCCGACATTGGCCCTGGGCCGATGGGAGGTCAGCTGGTATTGGCGCATTGGGAGAGCTCTGGGCTGTTTTTGGCGCATTGGGAGGGCTCTGGGCTGGTATTAAGTCATGTTTAGTTTACAATTTATTTTTTTCCTGGTCTTTTTGTCATTTTTCTGTGCAGGAATGTGGAATCCCCAAGCATTTCGGCTTGTTCTATGCGATGGGCACGGCTCTTATGATGGAGGGTCTGCTGAGCGCTTGTTACCATGTTTGCCCCAATTACACCAACTTCCAGTTCGGTGAGTATCTGTGATTTCCAAACCCTTCTGCCAGTGTGCCGCCACGTAACCGCCCCAGCCTGTGGCACTGAGACGCACGTGTACCCACAGGTTTCATGGCGCCATGCATTTCACTGTAGAGTCTGTGTCTGGATAGACGATCCTCAGTCTGTGCTTTCTGTCCCACAGACACATCCTTCATGTATATGATCGCTGGGCTCTGCATGCTGAAACTGTATCAGAAGAGACACCCGGATATCAACGCCAGCGCGTACAGCGCCTATGCCTGCCTCGCCATCGTCATCTTCTTCTCCGTCCTAGGAGTGGTGAGTTGGGATTCGCAGTTGTTGTGGCTTATTTCAGATTTAGGGGGGGTCATTCACTAAGAACTGATGTTACAGTCACCGATGCTCCACGAAAGGAAAAATCCACACAGCGGCAGGAGAAGCTTCTCCTGCAGCTGTTCGGATCTTTCTTTATGAAGCGCTGGCATTTACAACATTGGCAAACAGCACTTTCTGAATAACCCCATTTAAAGGTTACCGATGGCTTTACACGCTGGCAGAAACTGTGCAGGAAAATAAAGAAATGTGGGAAAGAAGGGGTTATAAATGAAGGATCTCGATGGGTTAAATCTCTGCTGATGCCGACTCCCTGCACGTAATAACCGCTGATCACATTTGTCTGGGAAACACCGAAAGTGGCACATTACGCCACGTTACGAAACCAAAACCCTGTGATTTCGTGTCAGTTTACGCCCCCCCCCCCCCCTCTCTGCTGCTCAGTCTGTTCTCTGTTTCTCCTCCAGGTTTTCGGGAAAGGAAATACAATTTTTTGGATCATCTTCTCAGTGATTCACATTATATTCACCCTGGTCCTGAGCACTCAGCTGTATTACATGGGGCGCTGGAGGTTCGGTCAGTGCCGTTTGTTCACAAGAGATAGATATATATAATGATCCCGTGCGCTGTGTGTTTACTAACCGGTCCTCCCCTTCATTCCTCAGACTCTGGGATCTTCCGCCGCATCGTACAGGTTATCTATACAGACTGCATACGACAGTGCAGCCCCCCAATGTATGTGGTGAGTGATGTCACGGCCCCCCGGCGTCTCCCCGGACTTCCCATAATCTGTTATTATTCAGTTCTTATAAAAGAAAAATGGATGTTTCTCAATCCACAATGTGTTTGTATAAATAATCACTGCGTTGAATTGACGCATAAAGGGTTATTCACTAAGCGGCGAGCTTGTCACCGAGTTGCATCGAACCGGGAATTTAACGGTTTGATGCAGTTTGTCAATTCACCAAATTGACGGTGAAAATACGGGGCAGTCCGTCAGTCTTCAGCGGCTGCAAAATTGTCCCATAGAGAAGTAATGGTTAATCTATTCAGAGAACGCCGAACAGCAGCGACATGAACTGATTTTCAATGTTTCAGTTCGACAGGTTTAAACAGGCGAATCCCATAGGATTAAATGTAAAAAATAAATCAAGTTGGTTTAAACGGTTTCTTTTCATTTTCAGTAAAACGTCCTAAAAAAAAAAAAAATATCTTTTTGTAGAGAGAATTTGTTTCCCAATTTTTTTTTAAAAAATTTAAGGTGTTTTTTTTAATTCATTTTTTTATTTAAAAGACCTTATCTTATTATTTAGACACATTTTAATGCATTTTTATTGGTTTAAACACCTATGGGAATAGGAGAGTTCCGTTTTTTTTCTCTTGTTTTGTCAGCGACGCCTTCTTTGTTAATAACCCCATTAATTTCTGCACCACAGCCAGTAATATAATAAAGGCCAAACACATTTGCAGCTAATAAAAAAAAACCTTCCATTTTCCATCTTTTTTTTACTCATTGTCTCGTCTGTTGACAGGATCGCATGGTGCTGCTCGTGATGGGGAACATTGTGAATTGGTCCTTGTAAGTTTTACTTTTCCAAACTGCCACTTATATGCCACAATAAGCAAAAAAAAAAAATCTTTTTAATTTCTAAACAATTAGTTATTGGTCCCATCATTGTTCTTTTAAGTCACGTGACCCCTGCCGGTGGAAGAGGGCAGGCGAGATCATGCCCTGGTCCACTATCACCCAGTGGTTGCGAGTCCCACACTCACACCCAATTAAATGCAGAGTCCAGTGCACAGGCTGTGTGTGTGTTTTTGTAAATCGAATGCCCCGATTTTTTTAAATTTAAAAAATGGCTCCATTACTATCAGTTGTATTCAGTGATGCTCAGAGAACACGGCTGGGTTTGTTTCCCCATCCCTGGCTGTTGGAGTTCGATGCAACTGAGCATGCCAAGCTTTATGGACAGTGTTTGAAATCTGCCCTGTGTGTGGTCACTTTGCACATGCTCAGTCAGTCTCTTCACAAGATTCCTGTAGTCACATCCATTCACTCGGGAGATTAAGGCTCAGAGATCTGTGAAAAGGAGCAGAGGGTTCTTGGTCTCTCATGGATTTAAAACTGGGATCTCAAACTCTGGCCCACCAGATGCTGCTCGCCTACAATTCTCAGAATTCTTTAAATGCAATAAATGGCCTGAGATTCATGGGAGCTGTGGTTCAGAAACACCGGGGTGGGGGTGAGATCCAACGTGCGACGCAGTTATCCGCTATTTATAAGGTGTTGGGAGTTATAGGCATAACCATATCTCCTTGTCCCCATTCATACGTGCAAGTGTGGAGCAGCCATCTTTATCTCACTTTACTCGTTCGTGATGGTACTGCGGGAATCCCGTCTAATTGATCCATGCACTGTGTCTGCAGGGCGGCGTATGGTCTGATCGTCCGACCCAATGATTTTGCTTCCTACCTCCTGGCCATTGGGCTTTGCAACCTGCTGCTTTACTTTGCCTTTTACATCATAATGAAGGTAAGTGTGACGGCTTCCAGCGAGCAACGACGTTTGGGTTTTATGTAAATCAGAATATTCAGGCATATTGTTGGTTCGTAACAGCAGAATGTTCCGGATCTAGTAGCTCATACATGATGACATCTTGGTCATAAATGACAGAAATCGAGTCAAAACTTTTTCCCATTTATGTGATCTGTTTTAAAGTGGACAGAGGAACGGTCACATCCATGGAGCGCACCATATCAAATCCAGCATGATATACTACCTCTAACAGTTATCTTTCCCTTTTAAAGCTCTTTTTTCTCTTAAATTGATGAATAATGTGAAATCACAGCTCTGCTCAGGACGGAAACGAGGCGAGCTGGTTTTATCATTGTATCTTCCCTCCTTGGAGTCCTCTTATACATCCTGTATCCCCTCCTCTTCTGTCCGTCTGTAATTCTCCGAGAGGAAGTTGTCTTGCACTGCTGGGGTTATTCCGGTGCCGCCGGTGTTTGTAGAAGTTGCAAATATCACTGGTGTCTCTTTTCTGAAAAACTCTTGTTTTTACAAAAACTGTATCCAAGCAGCCGCAGGAGAAGCTTCCCAGTGCAGCCTCCTCTGCTGCTCTTCGGATTTAACGTTTGTGAAATGCCAACATTTTCCCGCAGGCGCAACACAATTTGACACACTCCGGCTGTGCCAGTGTTACTTTAAAGCAAGTCCACTACCCATCAGCTGCGGCAAAGATACAGTAAAGCAAGTCCACTACCCATCAGCAGCGGCAACGATAAAGCCGCGTTAAGCCTTTCATTGGGAACTATATAATGTAGCGTTATTGTTTCACTGTTGGATACAGGGACTTTCGTTAGTGTAACACGGCTTCCTCTCCACCGTTACGGGCAAACAGGAAGAGGAGATACATGATGTATAGGAGGACTCAACAGTCTGACTGGGCCTGTGCAGGAGGAAAGATACAATACAGAGTAATATCATTCCTCCTTTTATTCTTGGTTTTTAGGAGGGGCCTCATGACCTGGAACCCGTGTGTTGGGATTGGTGCACTAGGCCTGGGGAGGGAGGGGCTAGTTGTCATGTTTCATTTAGTTTGCCATTTTGCTGAGCGATTACAGTAAAGCATCAAAATATTCGCCTCCTAGTCTTTATTAAAATACTGATTGTCATTTCGTTAGGAAAATCTGGTAATGTTAACCCCTTCACTACCATGACCGTGCATACACGATCAGCGGTAGCAACACCAGCTCAGGCTGCTGTGTGTAACACAACCTGGGTGTATGATGTGTGATTGCAAATTAAATTTGTTTGTTGCAAACCAATTTCGTTTGAGGACACCTTCTGGAGCCCAAGAGCAATGTTTTCTCCCTGGGGGCAAAACTCCCAAGGTGCTAAATCTGGTTAAAAATTGTCCGGGGAATGTCCTGACATATTGGGCTTTCTGAAACGGAGACACAAGCTGCAGTTCTACCTGCTGTAACTACTATTGGTCACCAGATGGCGACGTCTCCCTGCAAATAGGTTATTACAGTAAGGAATTCACTGGGAATATTCCCAAATATTTCTTACTGTATAATGATATTCAAAAAAAAAACACACTGGTTCCTGGTAGTGGATTTTTGGAAATTCACTTGATGGTGAAGGGGTTAATACCAAATGGAGGCTACAGATAGGTTTGGTAGGAATTCTAGTCCCCACCACAGCAAGCAGAAAAAAGAGTATGTGGACAGGGGAAGTGAACTTTAACGCCTGTCAGAGAGGTCCCCGAGCCGGATTTACCGGTTTGGTTTTCTTGTAACGTTTCCAATGTTTACATTTTTACTCTTTGGTTTTCCTCTTTTTACCCCTTGCATTTCCAGCTGCGCAGCGGAGAACGAATCCTTCCCGTCCCTCTCCTTTGCATCGCCTTCACGTCCGTGGTTTGGGGATTCGCTCTGTTCTTCTTTTTTCATGGGCTCAGCACCTGGCAGGTAAAACACACATCCGACGGGGGATGATGACGTGCGATGGACTTGGATGTTGCCTTCGCGTGGCTGCATGTTCTTCGCTGTCTCGGCCGCGTTCTCCATTTATCACAATGTGTTTATTTTTTTTCTTCATTAGAAAACTCCGGCTGAATCTCGGGAGCACAACAGGGACTGCATCCTGCTGGGATTCTTTGACGACCACGACATATGGCACTTCCTGTCCTCCATTGCAATGTTCGGATCCTTCCTTGTAAGTAACGCGTTCGTTCTTCTCTTGGGAAACATGGCGGCTCGCTCTTAATGGACCGGTACTATGGAGCCGCTACCGGTTAACCTGGTCTTTCCAGATGTTTTGGAAATAATTTCCCGCGAATAGCTAAGCATCATGGGAGATGTGGTTCCAAAACACATGGAGGGCCAAGCCACACACAGCCGGGTCTCACATCATAATCCCTCATCTTTCTGTCTCCAGGTTCTGTTGTGTCTGGATGACGACTTGGATTGTGTACAGAGAAACAAGATTTACGTGTTCTGAACGCCACTCGCTCGGATGGGTTTTAATCCTCCTCCGTGGAAAGCGCTAGTCTGGGAACATGTCATCGCGGCCCTCGGCTTCCTCTGCTCGTAATACACCCGCGAAGCCGAAGCTCTGGGGTACGTGGAGCCAGCGGCGGGGACCCGACGTACTAGAGAGCTGACACAGAAGAAACCTTGAATGATCCGTCCGCAGAGCTGCTCATCAAACAGACCTCGCTGCTCAGAATGTTTCGGGGTTTTTTTTGGTGGTTTTCCTCATTTTCTTTTTTTCCGTTTTTTTTTTTTGCTTGGAGTGTGAGACGGAGGGCCCCGAATGGAACGGGATAACGGCGTGTCCTGCGCGTACGTTGTGTAACAGAAATCTCCACCGGTGACAGTACTGATCCTCACGGGCCACCAGGTGTCTCTGTTGCTTCTGTCATCAAGCAGTGCCAACACTCGGCCAGGAACGTGTCCTTCACCGGGACATGTTTCGTGTATCTTCTCCTCCGTTCTGAAGGGGTTTGTACTGTTACAAACTTGAAGGTAATCGGCCAATTACAGAACGCCCTGCCGAGCCTCGTAAAAAGCAAACTTCCATTTTTGGGTAAGAAAGTGCCGGCGCCACCGCAGGGTTTTAGGGTTTGCCAGTGGCTCGTGTGACGAAACGACCCGCACAATGCGGAATCCCGAGACTCGTTTACCACCTGGTGTAATTAACCGTTTCTATAATGACACTACGACGGTGAAAGAAGGACCTGCAGCACTGCCTTATGATACCTTCAACCACGCTTCGTTTTGTAGGTTGCCAATCTGCCCTTGGATGCCCACGCCGAGGGTTTGCGGAGCATTTACACTGGAGACAGGTTTTTTTTTTTTAAAGAAGGTACAAATGTCCACACTCCATGTACTGTTTGATGCCAGTGTATGCTGCTCACTTTGTGTTTTACGTGAGATAATGTTTTTTTTATGTTTTCCCGTCCTGCCCTCACCCCCAACTATTTTTTTGGATGCTTTGAAAGTAAACAAATGATCTACCCTTAGTGCCAGGACCACCTGTGTGTGTATAAAGGTATAAATTATTGCGTTGGTCCTCTTACTTTAGGTTGCATTACCTGCGGTGCTTGTTGGGTCTGCAGAACATTCTCCAACCAAAAAATGCTGGAGATGGAAATCTCTGCTGGGTGAGAAACCACTGGTCGGTCTCATTGATCCGTTCAGTATCCAGATCAGGGGACGTTGGGTCCTGGGGGGGACGAGTATCAACAAACTGCTGTGTCCTATGCAACCCAATAACCCCTTCCCTACCGTGATCGAGTTAACTCGATCTTCAAAAGCATTGGCAGGCCCCCACGATCGAGTTAGCTGTAAGATTTTGTTTTATGGGCTCCAGCGTGTGCCTCTGTTTCAGCACTGCGGACACACTTCAGGCGACGTGCTGAAACCGTTCAAGCAGCTCAGAGGTGAGATTTTCAGTCTGTAGTAGCACTTTTTGGCCAGCAGGCGGAGCCCTCTGCCCGTTACATAGGAATTACTGACTCTACCAATGTGCTGTATAGACACTATATACGTTTTTACAAGTGGTTTTTCCATGAAATCAGTGGGTCCTGCCAGTGGTTTGATTGAGATCCTTCTTGGAAGTGAAGAGGTTAAACCACACACCCCTTTATACATACATATATATATCCGTATGCTAGAATGCTATTATCAAGTATTTAATGGATATTAATGCTTATAACTCGCCTATAAGCAAATTAACCCCTTGTCAGCCTCCTCTCTCCTGCAGTGTGAGTATAGACAGCTCTGCGCACCTTACGCTGTAAACACCGTATAAAGGGACCCCCTGATCCAGCGCACACGTGAGGTTTGCTGTATAAGAGCTGTATGCCAAATACTCATTCATTTGCCTGCGGCTCAATATGTAAACATTAGCGCCAAGATGAGCATTTACCGCACGCCGCCAACACTACATCCTGACGCTAAACCCCGTTAGTGCATCGGTGATTGCGTGAGCTTGCGTGTCCTTACTGTAATTTACGCTCTTCTTGTTAAGTATCGGATGCGCAATCATTAACGAGCGTTTTGATACGTAAGGTATTACAAAGGGCCGGCACTAATTACCGCAGCGATGCGCAAAACAAAATATTATCTGCTCCTAAAAGCCGGGGGCTAAATTATTCCGCATTTGCAAAATCATTTAGCACCCCCTAAACCCCCCCTCCCCGCCCATGAATCCCATACTCTCCTCCTATCCCGTGGTGAGAATGATGGCCCCCGATCTGCTGCTGCTTCCGGGATGTGTTTTATTGTGGCCGTGAGCAGAGGGAGACTGAACAAATAGTTCCCGGTCTCCCTCCACGTCGCTGCGAGATCGCGCAGGGCTCGTAGCCCAGAAGCCCAATTCTCCATTAAGTCCTATGGACTACGGGAGGTGATACTCGCAGCGGCGCAGAAGCACTACCACGATTATGAACTACTGTTAGCGCTGCGTTCCTGAGGTCGCGCCTGCGCTGGAATGACACAGGGACACTCTGCAGACGAAGATTAGCACCATTGGCGTTACCTATGGAATAGGGACCCCAGTGTTTTGGGACCTTTTTTAACCCCACAGACCATGGCCTTAGAGTATGGCTTGGTGGTCGTGTGGTTGATACTTGATGGAAAGAGTTGTAGAAACTTGCTTGACGACCTGGAGAGCAGCCGGAACCTGAATATCTTAATCCTGTGCCCCAGACCAACTTTATAGCAGGGATCCACAAACTCTGAGCCCTCCAGCTGCTGCTGAAACACGGCATCCTAAACCCTGTCCATGCAATAGCTGGACACAACCATGTTGGAGTTCAGCAACATCGGGGGGGGGGGGGCCAGAGGTTGGTGGTCCCTCCTCTAGACAAGTGGTCCCCAGCCCTGGCCCTCGCAGAAATGCAGACTGAATCCTGCAATCACTGAGCAGCAAATCATATCACCTGTGCTGTGCTTCACATATCCTGCAAACCTGGCCTGTTAGGGGTACTTGAGGACTAGGGTTGGAAACCTCTGATACGGATAATGCTGTCAGGTGAGTAACGGCCCCAACTCACATCGAGGTGTAACTATAACCTGGTCTGGTTTGCTGCATCCGACATCAGCCAGGTTTGCGCATTGTGGTCCCCCCCCCCCCTTGCACCTATTCTTGAAAATGAAAGTTACAGCAGACAACTCGTCCAAGGGTCACGTAAAAACTTTTATTTATTATCTCAAAATCTCCCTATTTATAGGTTTTAATGTTTATTTCCGTGTCCGTTGCTGGTGAGGTTTTGCGGGCAGACCGCGCCGGATCTGTGAATCGCGGTGCTCTGCGGCGTCTCTCAGCTTCACGTCTGCTGATTAAGTCTGCTTGATTTTTGGTTACGGTTACACACAGGTCAAGGGGCTGAATGTAACGTGAATATATGATGTGATCGTGAATTCTATGGTTGGAATGTTTTTTTGATAAAAATATTTTCAGTAAAATTTAACAAAATCGTCTCAAAATAATAATATGAAGAAGCCAAATAAATAAATAAATGTTCATATGTGTTTAGACTCCGTGGTTATGGGTTTTATTTGTCTGAATGTGGTTTATTTTCCCCAAAAATCTCTTACAGGGTTAGTCAGAGCGAGCCGAACGGACCCAGAAATGGCACCGAACAGTGATGTGTTTTTATCTATTTTTTTTTCCCCTGTACGGTGCAATTTCACAGCTATTGAGAACCTGGTAATTCACCAAGTACTGACAAACTGCCAGCAAGTACGGTGCCTGTTCGACAGCAGTGAAATCCCCTATAGAGAAGCAATGGTTAGAGAAAAGTTACCGAAATGTCCTGCTGTTCGGTGTTTTCATTTCGGCAGGTTTATTCAGGCGAATCCCATAGGCTTCAATGTTAAAAATATTCCTTTTTTAAATTTATTTAATAAATATTCAACAGGGTTTTTTTTTTTTTTGGTTTTTTTTTTTACTTTTTGTTGCAAACGAAGAAAAAAAATTTATTCCAGTAAAATGCCCAAAATAATTCTGATATCTATTTTTTTCTGTAACGGACCTTTTTATTATTCTTCGGACCTGATAATTTTAAACGCAGTTTAAAATAACTTCTGAAAGATTCAATCGTTTTTGTAATTCGTTTATTTTAACTCCATTCGTCGGCTTTTTCCTGCAGCGGATCGTCAACTTTTTTTCAGACGCGCTTACGGCGAATCATCAGGTACATGTGGTGGGTTTTCTGTGACGTTTTGAATCGATCCAAGATATATATCATTTACCCCCCCCCCCCCCCCATGGTATCAGCGATGTTTGGGTTCCGTTCGGCAGCTTCTCCCTGCACTTCAGGGACCTTGCAGTGAATGCTGAATTCACTGCAGGGTCGGGGAATGTGATTCCCTGAATCAGGGAGAATGAAGGAGCACATGTCGCCGAACAGATGATGTCCGTATGCAGGTCGTGCCGACATCATCAGTCCCAGAGTTGGGCCTCAGCAGGTGCGGAATTTAAAAATCCTGTTTACTGCGTGACAGCGGTGTAAGAGGAAACTCCTCTGCTTCACACAGCGCTATAGGATGAAGGGGGGGTGTGGTGCGCTCAGTCCACCCTGACCACTTTAATTAAAAGTGCTCAAGGCTCGCAGAGTGTCATTTTAAGTCCTTACTCGCCTGTGGTCCCTCGCTGTAGAGCAGCGCTCGCAAACTCCGTCCCCCCCCCAGGTGTGTGTACAACTCCCACTCCCAGTATCCCTTGGCCATCTATTGCATTGGAAGAATTGTGGGAATTGTATGCCATGATTGACAGCCTTGCTGTAGAGGACAACGCCGGCAGCTGCCTCCGCGCCCTGCAAGCCGAAGGACACGGAGACCAAATTGTTCTTAATAGGGAAACCTTAGGCCAGGATCTCAATCTCTGCCCCCACACCCCCCCCCCACCATGCCTCTGAACTACAATTCCCATGATTCTTTGACCATCTACTGCATTGAAAGAATTCTGGGAATTGTAGTGATCAACTTATGGGAGGGGTAGAGTTTGCCGGCACCGAGCACTCTAGACCATTTAGTGTAACTTTTCACAAAGTGCGATTTCCGTGCTTTGTGTTTTGCTGAAAATATGGTGGATTCACTATTTAGTAAACGTTCTCCGTATTTTGCCAAAAATGGAGCCACTTAAGAGGTTATCGGAGTCGACTAAAACTGCCAAATTGTACTGATAACCGCTGAAATGGTAAAACGGGGGGGAAAGAGTCTCCTAAAATCGATTTAGAAATGTAGAAAAAAAAGTTTTGCAAAAGATTAAAAAATAAATGTTCTTAAATAAAAGATAGATTTTTTTTTTTCTTTTTTCACATTGAATCCTTTACGATTCGCCGGTTTAAACCCGTCAATTTGAAACACTGAAAATCAGGGTATTTCACAGAAATTTTGCATTTCAGCGTTCTGTGAATAGACATGCTGGTCCCTCTGGGGCAATTTGGGTGCTGCCAATCGCACCGTATATCGCTGTGAGGCTCACCGGTATTTGGTGTATTGACAGCTTGACCTAAAATTGCACCGACCGGTGACATTCACCATTCTGTGCAATTCAAAGGTTAGTGAATAACCCCCCTTTAAGAGTGGGGGGGGGGACCCTCACCATGAACTGGCCGGGGTGAAATATTGTTTAGACGGTGTCTGTATCGCAACCAATATCCTATAGAAGAGCATCAGTCTCTGCGCTCGTCCTAAACTACCCCCCCCTCCCGCATCTCCTGTCTCAGAGCTGGGCGCATCATGTCCTGCCAGCTTTATTCTTACGAGGAACATGACCTGCTAGGGTGCAATTCCAAGGTGAAAAGAAAGTGATGTGACGTTTAGCATTTAACCCTTCCAGAGCCATTTAAAATGCTTTTAATTACAGAGAACGAGGATCAGGATAACGATTCTGTGCATTATATGGAAGAAGCAGAGGAGCACATGAGGGGGGGCTTCTGGGAACAGAGAACAAAGCACCGATTGTAGATCAAAACATATTTAAAGGGACACTAGCACTTACATAAACTGTAACTAGATTACTCACGCATTACAAACAAAAACACCTTTTATCTCCTGTTTCCAACGTGTGGATTTTTCCCATGATGCAACATTTACCAAAATCTGTACAAACGTTTTCCTTTACTGCTGTGGTTTAATCAAAGCTACAGAATTTCACAGGTAAGGCTGCAGGGGGTCTATTGTGCTCTCCAGGCTAACCGAGATAAAAGCTGGCAGCTGAATGAGTGAAGACCGGGAGCTTAACAGACTTCTAATCTACCACCCTGGTGATGTCTTTTGAATACATTCCACACAATATAATGATGTGAGTCAGTGACTGAACCATTCACTCCATTCTATGAGCAAAGCCACACTGTGAGGAGCAAGTGATGGAAAGATACAAAATATCACACAATGGATGCACCCAGTGACACATATAGGAGGGAAATATCACACAATGGGAATGGATGCACCCAGAGACAGAGGAAAATATCACACAATGGATGCACCCAGTGACACAGAGGAAAATATCACACAATGGGAGCTGGGTGCATCACCCAGCGACACATATAGAGGAAAATATCACACAATTGATGCACCCAGTGACACATATAGAGGAAAATATCACACAATGGATGCACCCAGTGACACATATAGAGGAAAATATCACACAATGGGAGCTGGGTGCATCACCCAGCGACACATATAGAGGAAAATATCACACAATTGATGCACCCAGTGACACATATAGAGGAAAATATCACACTATATGTGTCACTGGGTTCATCCATTAAGGAAAATATCACACAATGGATGCACCCAGTGACACATATAGAGGAAAATATCACACAATGGATGCACCCAGTGACACAGAGGAAAATATCACACAATGGATGCACCCAGTGACACAGAGGAAAATATCACACAATGGATGCACCCAGTGACACATATAGAGGAAAATATCACACAATGGATGCACCCAGTGACACATATAGAGGAAATAAATATCACACAATGGATGCACCCAGTGACACATAGAGAAAAACAAAACCCATGTAAGATATCAGCAACATAAAATAAACACAATAAGGACATTTCATTTTTTTTTGGTGGTACTGGCCCTTTAAGAACTCTGCTTTTGAGACCTTGTGATTCTCTGCCAATTCACCGCTTAGCGAATGAGCCCCCTGTGACATCGCAGCCCTATGGACACTGATCCCCCAGGTTAACACATCACAGGGAGCTTCCACGGTGCCAGTGTTTGGTTTTGTGGTTTATTAACCCTTTCTAGCATCAGATCTGCGTGCATTCTGGGTCCCCAAATCCGATTCTCTGGGGTCCAAGGGGTTAACATGGGATATACCCACTGTTTGATTCTATAAAAGGCTGTGCTGGAGGGAGCCCCCCTATTCTCTGACTCATGCACAGTCTGCCCCTTCCCTGCATGCCTCAGCTATCCAGAGAATGTGTTCAGACCCCAAACCTTAACTTTGGTCAAACCTTCCCCTAATATGGTGCTGGGAAGATCAGACCTTGGAGGAGGAGTGGGGGGGGGGGGGTTACAGTGGGCTGAGACTCTCCCACATCACCAGCAGATACTGGGCAGGACTTTTATCTCCCCATCCTGCTCCTCTCTCAGTCAGTGCTCTGCATCCAGGGGACAGAAAGCATCTTCCAGGAGCAACAACCTGTGAGTTGGGGGGGGAAGCAGTGGGGGGGGGGGGAGCAGTGTGTGGGGTGGGATGGGGGTCCATGCAAACCATGTTAAAGGGATACAGTGTACAGGGGGGGGAGGTTTATACAGTATTGGACAGATATGAAGTGACAGAACTGGAACTCCCCAACATAAACACAATGCAACAGTAACAATGTTTCACATCTCACAGCAAAGAATGTCAGCTGATCAGAAAACAGGACTGGACCTGACACACACACACAATGTATATATACACACACACCTAGATATTAACTTATTCTACAGGCAATGACGACAACTAATGCAAACACAGGAGCAGACAGACACAAAGATGCAGAGTGAGGATTCCATACATATATTCAGCAATCTATGAGGGTTATTCAGAGAAAGGAGAAACTCAGGAGAAATGGCAGGAGAAGAGAACAATCTAGACCAAATGGAGAATTTTTCTGGTTTGGCTATTCTCCAGCCATTCTCCTGAGTGTCACCTTTCTTTGAATAGACCTGTGTATATATCTATAATCAGTTACTAAGCAGAGCCAGTATCGATTATATATTAATACATTTTAAGAAAAGTCCATTATGTCATATACAAATAACCTACAGAATCCGCAGCGTTTCACCTTAATACAGCTTAAAAAAAAACAACACATAACTTGGGAAACAACAATGGGATTGGTTTACAAAATATGAGATCATGCCTGGCGTAAAGGGACGTGCGTCCTCCTGGGGCTCTCTGCGGGTCAAGATAAATAAACCTGTACATTTACAAGCATTTATAAAGCGCCAACGGATTCCTTAGCGCTGTACAATGGGAGAGACAGAAAAATGAATATACATACGTTACACACACCGACAAGTAGGATGGAAGGACTCTGCTCAAGAGCTTACAATCGAAGACACACACACACACTATCGGGGTTATTCAGAGAGAGGAGAAAAGTAGGCGAATGGCTGGAGAATGGAACATTCTAAGTCAAAATAGCCGATTTGGAAAGCGAGATAAATGGGAGAAATTTTCTGATTTGACTATTTTGACCTAGAATTTTCAATTCTCCAGTCATTCTCAAGGTTTTCACCTCTCTCTGAATAGCCCTGTAGGCGTTTAGCAATGGGATACACTGACACTTGTGATAAAGTCATATTTTGTGAACAAGTTTCCCATAATTTAATATCAGAGTTAAGTGAAAAGCTTTACATTGTGTGACGTGTGTTGGTGAGGTCTTTGTAGGTTATTTTATTTTTACACTTTATACAAGTTCATAATATTTAACATATATAAATGAATACATATTATTATTACACATAATATAAACATTTTTGTTTGAGGGATTCAAGTCATACGTGACGTCGCCCTCTCAGAGGTAAAGGAACACAGTCACGTCGCCCTCTCAGAGGTAAAGGAACACAGTCACGTCGCCCTCTCAGAGGTAAAGGAACACAGTCACGTCGCCCTCTCAGAGGTAAAGGACGCAGTCACGTCGCCCTCTCAGAGGTAAAGGACGCAGTCACGTCACCCTCTCAGAGGTAAAGGAACACAGTCACGTCGCCCTCTCAGAGGTAAAGGAACACAGTCACGTCGCCCTCTCAGAGGTAAAGGACGCAGTCACGTCGCCCTCTCAGAGGTAAAGGACGCAGGCACGTCGCCCTCTCAGAGGTAAAGGACGCAGTCACGTCGCCCTCTCAGAGGTAAAGGACGCAGTCACGTCGCCCTCTCAGAGGTAAAGGACGCAGTCACGTCGCCCTCTCAGAGGTAAAGGACGCAGTCACGTCACCCTCTCAGAGGTAAAGGACGCAGTCACGTCGCCCTCTCAGAGGTAAAGGAACACAGTCACGTCGCCCTCTCAGAGGTAAAGGACGCAGTCACGTCGCCCTCTCAGAGGTAAAGGACGCAGTCACGTCACCCTCTCAGAGGTAAAGGACGCAGTCACGTCACCCTCTCAGAGGTAAAGGAACACAGTCACGTCGCCCTCTCAGAGGTAAAGGACGCAGTCACGTCGCCCTCTCAGAGGTAAAGGACGCAGTCACGTCGCCCTCTCAGAGGTAAAGGACGCAGTCACGTCGCCCTCTCAGAGGTAAAGGAACACAGTCACGTCGCCCTCTCAGAGGTAAAGGACGCAGTCACGTCGCCCTCTCAGAGGTAAAGGAACACAGTCACGTCGCCCTCTCAGAGGTAAAGGACGCAGTCACGTCGCCCTCTCAGAGGTAAAGGACGCAGTCACGTCGCCCTCTCAGAGGTAAAGGACGCAGTCACGTCGCCCTCTCAGAGGTAAAGGAACACAGTCACGTCACCCTCTCAGAGGTAAAGGAACACAGTCACGTCACCCTCTCAGAGGTAAAGGAACACAGTCACGTCGCCCTCTCAGAGGTAAAGGACGCAGTCACGTCGCCCTCTCAGAGGTAAAGGACGCAGTCACGTCGCCCTCTCAGAGGTAAAGGACGCAGTCACGTCGCCCTCTCAGAGGTAAAGGACGCAGTCACGTCGCCCTCTCAGAGGTAAAGGAACACAGTCACGTCGCCCTCTCAGAGGTAAAGGACGCAGTCACGTCGCCCTCTCAGAGGTAAAGGACGCAGTCACGTCGCCCTCTCAGAGGTAAAGGAACACAGTCACGTCACCCTCTCAGAGGTAAAGGAACACAGTCACGTCACCCTCTCAGAGGTAAAGGACGCAGTCACGTCGCCCTCTCAGAGGTAAAGGAACACAGTCACGTCGCCCTCTCAGAGGTAAAGGAACACAGTCACGTCGCCCTCTCAGAGGTAAAGGACGCAGTCACGTCGCCCTCTCAGAGGTAAAGGAACACAGTCACGTCACCCAGTTACCGAAGCTGCAAGAAAGTTACTGATGAAAAACAAAACCAACAAAATCCCCAAAGCAACAGTACAGCCCGAGTGACTCGGACACGGCGGGACACAGTCTGGTTTTATTTACGCCGCTGTATTAAATTATAAAAGGGTAAAGTGGCCCTAAGAATGTAACGATCAGCAGAGCAGGGGGTCGGCAACCTTCACCCGCTAGATGATTTGGAACTACATTCCCTTTAAGGCTCAACCAAACAAGTAGCTGAGCACCATGGGAAATGTAGTGTAAAAAATATTGGGGGGAGGGGGCGAGGTTGCTGACCCCTGCCATACAGACTCGTTATGATCCCGGAGGAGGAATGTGATCATCTCCCCTGTATCTAATAATCTGGAGCGGTGGAATCCCTGGTCCATGGGGGGTGTTGGGTGGGGGGTGTTACCGTGGGATGGAAAGCATGAATTTGTCAGATTCCGTCTCGTTTTAAAGTAAATCCAGGAGCAAACGAGATTAATTCAGGGTCTTATACAAAGATCTGAGTTGGGGCAAAATCACAGACGTGGAGAATTTGGCAGCGACGTATCAATGTTATAAAAAGGTGACGTCATTAGACCATGATACGTCCTTTATTACTCAGTCACCCAACAAGCCGTGCCCCTTTATTACTGTCACCCAACAAGCCGTGCCCCTTTATTACTGTCACCTAACAAGCCGTGCCCCTTTATTACTGTCACCTAACAAGCCGTGCCCTTTATTACTGTCACCTAACAAGCCGTGCCCCTTTATTACTGTCACCTAACAAGCCGTGCCTCTTTATTACTGTCACCTAACAAGCCGTGCCCCTTTATTACTGTCACCCAACAAGCCGTGCCTCTTTATTACTGTCACCTAACAAGCCGTGCCCCTTTATTACTCAGTCACCCAACAAGCCGTGCCCCTTTATTACTCAACAGACAAGCCACCACCAACAACCGTGCCTAACAGCCGTGCCTCTTTATTACCACCAACACAACGTGCCCCTTTATTACGTCACCCCAACAACCACCCCACAAATAAACTAAGTGACCAACAAGCCGTGCCCCTTAAATTACACAGAACAAGAAAACCGTGCCTCCTTTATTACTGTCACCTCAACAAGCCGTGCCCCTTTATTACTGTCACCCAACAAGCCGTGCCCCTTTATTACTGTCACCTAACAAGCCGTGCCCCTTTATTACTCAGTCACCCAACAAGCCGTGCCCTTTATTACTGTCACCTAACAAGCCGTGCCTCTTTATTACTGTCACCTAACAAGCCGTGCCTCTTTATTACTGTCACCTAACAAGCCGTGCCCCTTTATTACTGTCACCCAACAAGCCGTGCCCCTTTATTACTGTCACCCAACAAGCCGTGCCCCTTTATTACTGTCACCCAACAAGCCGTGCCCCTTTATTACTGTCACCTAACAAGCCGTGCCTCTTTATTACTGTCACCTAACAAGCCGTGCCCCTTTATTACTGTCACCCAACAAGCCGTGATTACTGTCACCCAACAAGCCGTTTTATTACTGTCACCCAACAAGCCGTGCCCCTTTATTACTGTCACCCTAACAAGCCGTGCCTCTTTATTACTGTCACCTAACAAGCCGTGCCCCTTTATTACTGTCACCCAACAAGCCGTGCCCCTTTATTACTGTCACCCAACAAGCCGTGCCTCTTTATTACTGTCACCTAACAAGCCGTGCCTCTTTATTACTGTCACCCAACAAGCCGTGCCCCTTTATTACTGTCACCCAACAAGCCGTGCCCCTTTATTACTGTCACCCAACAAGCCGTGCCCCTTTATTACTGTCACCCAACAAGCCGTGCCCCTTTATTACTGTCACCTAACAAGCCGTGCCCCTTTATTACTGTCACCTAACAAGCCGTGCCCCTTTATTACTGTCACCTAACAAGCCGTGCCTCTTTATTACTGTCACCCAACAAGCCGTGCCTCTTTATTACTGTCACCCAACAAGCCGTGCCCCTTTATTACTGTCACCTAACAAGCCGTGCCTCTTTATTACTGTCACCTAACAAGCCGTGCCCCTTTATTACTCAGTCACCCAACAAGCCGTGCCCTTTATTACTGTCACCTAACAAGCCGTGCCCCTTTATTACTGTCACCTAACAAGCCGTGCCCCTTTATTACTCAGTCACCCAACAAGCCGTGCCCCTTTATTACGGTCACCTAACAAGCCGTGCCCCTTTATTACTGTCACCCAACAAGCCGTGCCCCTTTATTACTGTCACCCAACAAGCCGTGCCCCTTTATTACTGTCACCTAACAAGCCGTGCCCCTTTATTACTGTCACCTAACAAGCCGTGCCCCTTTATTACTGTCACCCAACAAGCCGTGCCCCTTTATTACTGTCACTAACAAGCCGTGCCCTTTATTACTCAGTCACCCAACAAGCCGTGCCCCTTTATTACTGTCACCTACCAAGCCGTGCCCTTTATTACTGTCACCTAACAAGCCGTGCCCTTTATTACTGTCACCCAACAAGCCGTCCCCTTTATTACTGTCACCTAACAAGCCGTGCCCCTTTATTACTGTCACCTAACAAGCCGTGCCCTTTATTACTGTCACCCAACAAGCCGTGCCCCTTTTTACTGTCACCTAACAAGCCGTGCCCCTTTATTACTGTCACCTAACAAGCCGTGCCCTTTATTACTGTCACCCAACAAGCCGTGCCCCTTTATTACTGTCACCTAACAAGCCGTGCCCCTTTATTACTGTCACCTAACAAGCCGTGCCCCTTTATTACTGTCACCTAACAAGCCGTGCCCCTTTATTACTGTCACCTAACAAGCCGTGCCCCTTTATTACTGTCACCTAACAAGCCGTGCCCCTTTATTACTGTCACCTAACAAGCCGTGCCCCTTATTACTGTCACCTAACAAGCCGTGCCTCTTTATTACACCTGTCACCAACAAGCCGTGCCTTTTATTACTGTCACCAACAAGCCGTGCCCCTTTATTACTGTCACCTAACAAGCCGTGCCTCTTTATTACTGTCACCTAACAAGCCGTGCCCCTTTATTACTCAGTCACCCAACAAGCCGTGCCTCTTTATTACTGTCACCTAACAAGCCGTGCCCCTTTATTACTCAGTCACCCAACAAGCCGTGCCCCTTTATTACGGTCACCTAACAAGCCGTGCCCCTTTATTACTGTCACCCAACAAGCCGTGCCCCTTTATTACTGTCACCC
Organism: Leptobrachium leishanense; assembly: GCA_009667805.1. Taxonomy (NCBI): domain Eukaryota; kingdom Metazoa; phylum Chordata; class Amphibia; order Anura; family Megophryidae; genus Leptobrachium; species Leptobrachium leishanense. Next base: position 2,455,085 of record CM019073.1, on the reverse strand, counting down.
AACAAGCCGTGCCCCTTTATTACTGTCACCTAACAAGCCGTGCCCCTTTATTACTGTCACCTAACAAGCCGTGCCCCTTTATTACTGTCACCTAACAAGCCGTGCCCCTTTATTACTGTCACCCAACAAGCTGTGCCCTTGAAACCGCCAAAGGCTTTATTTCCCAAATAACTGATAATCCATATTAATTACTCCTCTCCAGGGAGGATCATGGGAAAAGAGTTTCCAACTGTGCGACATAATGGGGGGGGGGGGAAATGCTTCTTGACTCCTTACTGACGCAACTGGATTCCTCCTCAGATCCAGCGGGTGTCATTATCATATATTAAGGGATCTCAAACTCCGCCCCATTAGATGCTCATGGCCTACATTTCCCACAATTTGAATGCAATAGATGGCCAGAGGATCATGGGAGCTGTAGTCTAGTATCATCGGGGGGGGGGGCAGAGTTTGAAATCCCGGACTTCTATACTGGGATGCTTCGTTGTTTCATAAAGGCATAAAGTTGACACAATCACCCGTTCCTGTCGCACCTGAGGGTTTTTAATCTGCATACATGCCTATATGTGTGTTTGCTTCTGCCTTTGTCTGTACAGACGACCTGTCTCTATATGCTTATATTTTGTCAGTTTGTATATAATGGTGTCTGTGTGTCGGCTTTGAAATAAATATTTGTCAGTGCATTCTGTCTTTGTATGTTGTGTCAGAGTGTGTGTGTGTGTATTCTTACCTGTCACGAGAGGTGTCGGATTTGGTGTCTGCGCAGCGATGGGTTCTCTAGGATTGTCACTATGCTTTGCATTATACATGTAACATTCAGAAAATAAGAATACACTGCTTAGTATAGATTGATTTCAAGGGGCAGAGCAGGAGAGGATTATGATGATCAAGTTGATACATTTGGAGCCTAGTAACGTCTCTTTGTGAGGTTCAGGTACAAAAGGATGGTGTTTAAAGTCTACAAAGATAGGGCAGGTCAGTGACCGACGTATTAAGGTGACGAGACAAAAGGGACTAGGGGAGACTCCAGCGTTAAATCATTTAATCCAAAAATAATATATTAAAAAGCTCTATACTCTCCTCTTGTCCCACGATGGAGGATGGTCCCACGGTGGAGGATGGGGCGATCTGGTACTTCTTCCTGAAAGCAGGAAACGGGGGAAAAAAATATCCCCTCGCGCCTCTCTGGTGATCATGACTGACCGCAAGCCCAGCTACAGAGGTTATGTCAGAAGCCGCACACTGCGCCATCATCCAATCGCAGCTTTCCAATACAGGTTCAGCCAGAGTGCGGGAAATTTAGGGAGTTCCGGCACTTTTTTTGGACTTGATCCCTGTGAAAGAGGACACATGAATTGGAGCTGAAAGGGAAACATTTTGGGAAAAATGGTTACAGGGGGACACATAAAAAAAAGGGGAGGTACAGGGGGATATAAGGGTTCTGTAGCTTAAGATTTATTTTTTATGTCTGTAGATTTCATTTATTGTATTAATATTTACATTATTTTAATATATAATTGTGAGTTTTATTGCTGTGCAGCTCTGTGATACGCTCATACACACCGCACATTACTGTGCAGCTCTGTGATACGCTCATACACACTGCACATTACTGTGTTTTATTGCTGTGCAGTTCTGTGATACGCTCATACACACTGCACAATACCGTGTTTTATGGCTGTGCAGCTCTGTGATACGCTCATACACACCGCACATTACTGTGCAGCTCTGTGATACGCTCATACACACTGCACATTACTGTGTTTTATTGCTGTGCAGCTCTGTGATACGCTCATACACACCGCACATTACTGTTTTATTGCTGTGCAGTTCTGTGATACGCTCATACACACCGCACAATACTGTGTTTTATGGCTGTGCAGCTCTGTGATACGCTCATACACACCGCACAATACTGTGTTTTATGGCTGTGCAGCTCTGTGATACGCTCATACACACCGCACATTACTGTGTTTTATTGCTGTGCAGCTCTGTGATACGCTCATACACACCGCACAATACCGTGTTTTATGGCTGTGCAGCTCTGTGATACGCTCATACACACCGCACATTACCGTGTTTTATTGCTGTGCAGCTCTGTGATACGCTCATACACACCGCACATTACTGCTTTATTGCAGTGCAGTTCTGTGATACGCTCATACACACCGCACAATACTGTGTTTTATGGCTGTGCAGCTCTGTGATATGCTCATACACACCGCACAATACCGTGTTTTATGGCTGTGCAGCTCTGTGATACGCTCATACACACCGCACATTACCGTGTTTTATTGCTGTGCAGCTCTGTGATACGCTCATACACACCGCACATTACTGCTTTATTGCAGTGCAGTTCTGTGATACGCTCATACACACCGCACATTACCGTGTTTTATTGCTGTGCAGCTCTGTGATACGCTCATACACACCGCACATTACTGCTTTATTGCAGCAGTTCTGTGATACGCTCATACACACCGCACAATACTGTGTTTTATGGCTGTGCAGCTCTGTGATACGCTCATACACACCGCACAATACCGTGTTTTATGGCTGTGCAGCTCTGTGATACGCTCATAACACCGCACATTACCGTGTTTTATTGCTGTGCAGCTCTGTGATACGCTCATACACACCGCACATTACTGCTTTATTGCAGTGCAGTTCTGTGATACGCTCATACACACCGCACAATACTGTGTTTTATGGCTGTGCAGCTCTGTGATATGCTCATACACACCGCACATTACTGTTTTATTGCTGTGCAGCTCTGTGATACGCTCATACACACCGCACAATACTGTGTTTTATGGCTGTGCAGCTCTGTGATATGCTCATACACACCGCACATTACTGTGTTTTATTGCTGTGCAGCTCTGTGATACGCTCATACACACCGCACAATACCGTGTTTTATGGCTGTGCAGCTCTGTGATACGCTCATACACACCGCACATTACCGTGTTTTATTGCTGTGCAGCTCTGTGATACGCTCATACACACCGCACATTACTGCTTTATTGCAGTGCAGTTCTGTGATACGCTCATACACACCGCACAATACTGTGTTTTATGGCTGTGCAGCTCTGTGATATGCTCATACACACCGCACATTACTGTTTTATTGCTGTGCAGCTCTGTGATACGCTCATACACACCGCACAATACTGTGTTTTATGGCTGTGCAGCTCTGTGATATGCTCATACACACCGCACATTACTGTGTTTTATTGCTGTGCAGCTCTGTGATACACTCATACACACCGCACATTACTGTGGAGCTCTGAATTTTATTGCTGTAGAGTCGACATTTTAGACTTGGAGGGGTCCAGTGCGTGAGGGGCGCAATTCTTGCCTTGCTCCAGGCGCTGACAACCCAGGCTACACCACTGACTCACAGGTCTATTCACTTCCTCCGCTCTGGCCGCAATCCTTATTTAAAGGACTCGTTACAGTAACTCTGGATTGTCTGTAGCAGAGGTTTCCAGCCCTGATCCTCAGGATCACCTTGGGGGGGGAAATGCAGACTGAATCCTGCAATCGCTGAGCAGCAAATCATATCAACTGTGCTGTGCTTCACATATCCTGCAAACCTGGCCTGTTAGGGGGATCTGAGGACCAGGTCTGGGAAGCGCTGCTCTACAAGACGGACACTAGGTCATCTTTTACCCTTGATGTTGTACTAGTCACACCGTTGCCTCGAAATGCTGTGACCTGCATTTTCAGACATTGGGTCACATGTAAGGAGTTTCCCCGGCGGCTTGCGCATTCTCATGTGACGGCCATTGGAATTCAGTCGTAAGGAGATCGATGCACCAGGATTCTCCCGACATGTGAAGCTCACGGGAAACTAGACAACGTCTCGCACTGCGTTCGTTTAGGCCGTGGTCAGACAAGCGTCATTGGAGAGCGGAAGGAACATCAGTGAGGGCGGACGTTCCTTCCACTCGACGCCCGTCTGGCCACCTCGCTGAACGCAGTTCGTGCGCTCAGCGATACAAGGCTTGATCCTCCTATGGAGAATCGCACTTTGCAGCTCCGTCAACGCGCGTCCTAGCGCTTTGACGGAGAGGGCTGCTGCACTGACACAGCACGGCCGCTGTTGTGTGTGGCTGGCCCTGGCGCAGTGTCTCAATGCTGCGACGGACGCCAGAAGGCACATGGTGCGCTCGTCTAGCGCCAGTCTTAATCTGCATGGAATGTTGTGGTGTTCTCGGGATACAAACGATCGAATCTCAAGGGAGGGTCTACAAAGCGCCTCTCCGACAATAACGAGGGTCTATGATCATGAAGGAGCCGGTGAAGTCCCGGGAGGACATCATGTAGCATTTATATTCTTAGAATTATTTAGGTCATGGGGTCGGCACCTCTGACCCCCAAGATGTTTCAGAGTTATATTTCCCATGAGCCTCGCCCATACTAACATGTGACCGAGCATCATGGGTAGACATAGCTCCAAAACATCTGCAAGGCCAAGGGTGCTGACCCCTGATTTAGGCTGTAGGGTTTATTGATGACATCATTTAATGATCTCATTGGCTTCCAAAACGTAGGGAACTATTCCGACCCAGCCGTTAACAGCTGCTCGCACACGGGATGGGCTGTGCGTGACCTTTATCCACCGGATTTTACCAGCTCTGTTCAGATGGAGACGCTGTAATTTCAGATCAAGTCAGAATATTTGGGAGCGGTACCGGCAGCAATGCTGCGCTCCACCACTGGCGTCTGCTCCTGGAATCCATGGGATCCTGCTGGAGCGGCTGAATGATCGTTCCCAGTGTTACCCTGTATATGGTGAGAAGCAGTGGATCTCGCGCCCCCTGCAAAGGGAAATCAAAAAGGAGAGTCTGGGATTTATAGATTTTATTTATATTTTAGGTTTTATGTATTTAACGCTTTAGGCGATGTTTCAAAATCACTCAATAACAGGGGCTTCCAAGCTGGTATCTTTAGCGAGCCGAGATCAAGTTACCATGGAATAACTTATTCTTTCTTTAAAAAGGGACGGCACCAGATTACGTTACAAAATAAAATGCATCAACACATTCCGTTGTTTTTTTTTCCTTTGACGTAATCGCACGCAAGACGAAAAATAAGAATTAAAAGTTAGGAATTTTATCTCCAGGTTCCAATTTCAGGATTTTTCCCATGATGCAACCTTGACCAAAAGCTTTGCTTTGTGGCTCTTGTTTAGTAGATAGTGTAGATTAAATAAAGTTTTACTTTACAGCTGGGGTTTATCTAATCTACAGTATTTACCAGTTAAAGCAGCAGGAGGCTATTGTTCTCCCGGCTAACTGAGATAAGAGATGGCAGCTGAATGAGATAAAACAGGGAGTTTAAAAAGGCTTCTAATCTACGCCCTGGTGATGTCCTTTGAATACATCCCACACAATACAAATGATGTGAGTTGGTGACTGTGCAAAATATATTGGAGCAAATGGGTCAGAGTATCCTGCATCACCTGGACGATTCTCGGTTTTTGTTGCATAATCATGAGTCTGGTTACCAACGTTATGACATCACTCTGACGCTGTATGTTTACATACGGATTATTGTCGTGTTAAGTCGATTGGAGGGGTTTAACCTCTTAAGGACCAAGGGTTTTAAATGCAATGCATTTATGACAAAAATCATCATCAACAGGAACCTAGAGCAGAGGAGCTCAAGCTTCGGCCCTCTGGATATTTTGGAACTACATCTCCCATGATGCACAGCCAATCATTAGAACGACAGAGCCATGTGCTAAATGTAGTCCCAAAACATGTGGAAAGCCATGGTTGAGCAACTCTGATCAAGAAGCTTGGAAATGAATAGAATGTGAGTGTGGGGGAGGTGCTCAGTGACAGAATCAGTTTTAAAGGCAAACAAAGTGTTAAAAAATATCAAATTTTCAAGGTGTAAAGTAACAATGAAAAAATGTAATTTTTACAAAGTATTCCTAGAATGTTAGAAGAAACAGTGTATTCTCAGGAAGCCGAGAGCCCGAGGGATCCTGGACGCCTTTATTCTAACTTAGAGATTTAAAGGGTTAATCATCGAGCCGTGAAATGATCACGTGTGAGGAATTTAAAGGGAAAGAAGCGGAATGGGGAAAACATTTCTCAGATTCTGGGATTCCCAAACATCCTCTGTTTTGGCCTAATATTTGTGATTCTCCAGCAATTGTTCGCGTGACGTGATTCCGGCCAACTCGTTTAGATATTGCAGAAGTCACCTGCACATCATAGCAATTCAAAGAATTGCATCCCAGAGCTCCTGTGCCACATTCCCCATATGCAGCAAGGAACTCTGGGTAGGATATGCAAATGACCTGTCTCACTTTTATGCATCCTGGGTCTGTTATTACACACATACATAAACGTTATATAATTATTAGGTATGCGCACTTTGGTTTTGTTTCGTCCAAATAGATTTTTGGATGAAATATCTTTAAATCAATTCGAAATCTTCCGAAAACCCCAAAATTAATGAAGACTATAAAAAATTTCTAATTGATCCAAAAATGTTCAGACCAATTCAGAAAAGAATCACACTTTGTGCCATACTAACCCGAACCTTGATCCTAGCCCTAACCTGAAACCAAGCAGAAACAGTAATGGTGTAACCCTATCCCCAACACAAACAGAAGCAGTGAGCCCAACAGTAACACTAAAAGGAACCCAACCCTATTAAATGCAGAAACCGTATCAGTGTAAACCTAATCCTAACCCTAATCAGACTGGGTTTCTTGCCTTCTTTTGATCAACAGCAGTAGATTATGTGTGAAAGGTTGAACTTGATGGACGCATGTCTTTTATCAGCCTATGTAACCCTAATCCATGCAGAAACCGTACAACTCTAATCCTAACCCAAGCAAAAACAGTAACCCTAATCCTAACCCCAATACATGCAGAAACAGTAACCCAAATCCTAAACACATGCAGAAATAGTAACTCTAATACTAAACCTAATACATGGAAAAACAGTAACAGTAACTCTAATCCTAACCCCAATACATGCAGAACAAGTAACCTTAATACATGCAGAACCTGTAACCAAATCCTAACCCTAATACATGCAGAACCAGTAAACCAAATCATGCAGAAACAGTAACCTAATCCATGTAGAAACAGTAACCCTAATCCTAATCCATGCAGAAACCGTAACCCTACCCCTAATACATGCAGAACCAGTAAACCAAATCATGCAGAAACAGTAACCTAATCCATGCAGAAACAGTAACCCTAATCCATGCAGAAACCGTAACCCTACCCCTAATACATGCAGAACCAGTAAACTAAATCATGCAGAAACAGTAACCTAATCCATGCAGAAACAGTAACCTAATCCATGCAGAAACAGTAACCCTAATCCTAACCCTAATCCATGCAGAAACCGTAACCCTACTAATACATGCAGAAATAGTAATACTAAACCTAATCCATGCAGAAACAGAAACCTAATCCTAATACATGCAGACAGTAACCCTAATCCTAACCCTAATCCTAACCCTAATCCATGCAGAAACCGTAACCCTACTAATACATGCAGAAATAGTAATACTAAACCTAATCCATGCAGAAACAGAAACCTAATCCTAATACATGCAGAAACCGTAACCCTAATCCTAACCCTAATACATGCAGAAACAGTAACCCTAACCCTAATACATGCAGAAACAGTAACCCTAATCTAATCCAATACATGCAGAAACAGTAACCCTAATCCTAACACATGCAGAAATAGTAACTCCAATCCTAACCCTAATACATGCAGAAACAGTAACCCTAATACAAGCAGAAACCATAACCAAAATCCTAACCCTAATAACATGCAGAAACAGTAACCCTAATTCCAACACAAACAGAAGCAGTAACCCTAACAGTGACCAACCCTATAAAATTAAATTCTCCTGTTCCGACGTGAGGTCACTTTGTTGAAGGAGTCCGGGCTCACTCTCTGCTCTCCTCTGCAGTTTCCAGCAGCCATGGCCAACAAAGGTCCAGCGTACGGCATGAGCCGTGACATTCAATCACGTATCGAGAAGAAGTATGACGACGAGCTGGAGGACCGCCTGGTGCAGTGGCTACAGTTGCAGTGTGGCAGCGATGTGGGCGCGCCTGAGAAAGGAAGGCTAGGATTCCAGCAGTGGCTAAAGAATGGTGTGGTAAGTTTACCCGTCTGCTAGCCATGCCGGTCCAACCTCAGGTGTTTAGTGGGCAATATGGGCACCATCGATGTGGCCTTCTTTATATTAAGGGCTCAAGAAGTTCCTGAAGGTTTTCTGCGGAATTTGTGCTCTACAATTTGCGAAGTGTAGGAACCGCAATTTGCGCAGTGTTACGGATCGGAGCTGTACGCGCATGCACAGACGTTTTGAGTCAGTCAAGCAAAGCTAAATCACAAGGAGAACAGACACTCCAAATATAGATTTCTGATGGAGGTTAAGAGTTTGATGGATATGGGTCAGAGTGGTGTTGGAGTCATAGGAGGCTTCCTAAGCCTAGGGTTGAGCTTAGATGGGTATTTAAGTTTAGGATTGGGGGGGGGGGGTTGCTCTAAAAATCAGGGAATAGGCTGGTGTTTAGGATTATGTTGGAGAGGCCTATTCTAGGGGTTGGGAATAGTGGTGTTCCTAAGAGTGTGGTTGAGTTTTAATGGTTGTTTCTAGGATTTGAGTTGGGGTTAGAGTGGTTCTAGTGATTTGGGAAGGGGTTGGATGGTTCTAATATTTGATCTAGAGTTGTTCCTAGGATTAGGGTTGGGTAGGGTGGTTCTAATGAGGTTGGTTTAGAGTGTTTTCCGAGATTAGGGTTACATGATTCTAATGAGCGGTTTCTAGGTATAGAGCCGTTTCTAGGTTTAGAGCGCCGTTTCTAGGTTTAGAGCGCCGTTTCTAGGTTTAGATGTGATGAGTGGTTTTCATTATTTGGGATAGAAGGTTGACAAGATGATGATGGAGTTGGGGTTAGAGTGGTTCTAATGATTAGAGTTGAGTTTGAGGCTGTGTCCAGGATTAGGGTTTGGGGGTAGATTGGTTCTAATGATTTGGGATAGGGTTGTTTCCGAGATCATGGTTGAATTCGTGGGTTTAAAGGTTTACGGCTGAGACGGATTAATTAGGGGTGGTGTTTGAGTGGTTCTATGTATTAGGGTTAGAGTAGTGTATAGCAGCGGTTTCTAAGATTGTGGCTCCAGTTTGGGATGGTTTCTCAGGTTGGGGTAGACCGTTTTGTGTGGTTCTAATGGAGAATAAAAGGAGTTTTTTCATATGGAGCGGAGGTTGGAGCAGTTCTTGGGAGCGGAGGTTGGAGCAGTTCTTGGGAGCGGAGGTTGGAGCAGTTCTTGGGAGCGGAGGTGGAGCAGTTCTTGGGAGCGGAGGTTGGAGCAGTTCTTGGGAGCGGAGGTTGGAGCAGTTCTTGGGAGCGGAGGTTGGAGCAGTTCTTGGGAGCGGAGGTTGGAGCAGTTCTTGGGAGCGGAGGTTGGAGCAGTTCTTGGGAGCGGAGGTTGGAGCAGTTCTTGGGAGCGGAGGTTGGAGCAGTTCTTGGGAGCGGAGGTTGGAGCAGTTCTTGGGAGCGGAGGTTGGAGCAGTTCTTGGGAGCGGAGGTTGGAGCAGTTCTTGGGAGCTGAGGTTGGAGCAGTTCTTGGGAGCTGAGGTTGGAGCAGTTCTTGGGAGCTGAGCTTGCAGTGGGTTCTGGGTTAGGATTAATGTATGTATAGTATTACGGTGTTCGCGAGGACGTCAAGAGTTTAGCTTTAGGGTTGTGGTCATTGTTAAAATGCCTCGGTAAGAGTGGCAGGACGGGACAGAGCCATTATGTATAGCGATGCAGAAGCAAGATTCGATGTAGGGTGAAAGGAGTGTTTGTGTTCAAGGTCAAAAAAGGCACAATAAGGTACATGCTGACAATATACACAAAGCGAGGCTCCTGTCTGAGCGAGGCCCTAGGCGCCTACCTACTTTACCTCGTTGTAAAGGCGCCTCTGTAGTCTGCGCCTGTGACAATCACAGAATCCCGCCACAGAAATATTGATACTTCAGGATTTAATCCTACCGTTGTGTCTTCATCATATCCCTTTCCTCTGTCCGCAGATCCTCTCAAAACTGATCAACAGTCTGTATGCCAAAGGATCCCAACCAGTCAGGATCCCAGAGCCTCCCCCCAGCATGGTCTTCAAGCAGATGGAGCAGGTGGCACAGTTCTTGAAGGCGGCAGAAGCGTACGGAGTGGTGAAAACAGACATCTTCCAGACTGTAGACCTGTACGAAGGTAAAAATCAACGTGGATCAACAAGGAAGGTTCTTTTTTCTAAGGAGGATGATGAGCTCAAGAGCGATGATCCAGAATCTGAGCCTTTCTCATGAGAGGACATCTTGCTAAAGATCCTCCAAAATGTTCTGTAAGATTTGATCCAAAATGATAATCCATAAAGTGAAAGCAACATTGTAGAAAATCTCCCAGTCTGGTCACATTGGCCTAGAACTAGGTTGGGTCGACCAATTGAGAGATCATAAAATCTCCGCATGTGGCCATAAAACTAATTTCCACGGTGATGTGGCCAGTTTCAGCTGTAGCTTATGTTCTGATCCCTATCCGCCATTTTTACCTTACCCACACAGGGACATAAGGTTTGATTGAGGAGTTTCATCACACTTTGCCACTTACTACCACCATAGACTATCTAAGCTTGCTCCACTGCACCATATAATACGACTGGTCTAATAATTCCATGGTCTGCCCCTCAAATTACACAAAAATGGAGGGGAACAGGACAACTAATCAATAGTCTACTTCTTATCCCAATGGCATTTGAAGGCAGGATTAAAACGATCAACAAGATCCGTTAATTAAATTTCAACTAGTTTAATGCCACACGAGTGGCCCCCAAAAAGGACTGTCAACGGTTCCACAATCCTTCTCCACAAATCGGAGAAGGATTGTGTCCTCCATATTCAAACAGATTTATTGGGGAAATATAGGACTTGTTTTGGCTCTACACAAAAACTCATGTAGAGTCGAAACGTAGCCTATTCATCCCCATAAACATGCAGGACTTGGATGCAAAGGGCCAGCTCCTCCTTTGTTCCTGGACTGTGTTGTAGGAGTTGGCCTCTCCGGGGCTTGGTGCATCCACTCCATGTTGCTTTAAAAGGTGGTCTGCTAGACCTAGTTCCTATCGTTACCCACCAAGTCAGCCCTAACCCATTTTCCTGATCTTGGTTTGTTCTTGCAGGGAAGGACATGGCTGCTGTTCAAAGGACGATTGTGGCTCTTGGGAGCATCGCGGTTACCAAGGATGATGGACAGTATAAAGGGGACCCCTCCTGGTTCATGAAGTAAGTGTAGGTCTACAGCAGGCAGGTCAAAGGCCGGGCTCTCTAGTTGTCGTAAGAATTCTCGTAAAGTATTAGTGATATGGGAGTTGTTCAGCAATATCTTGGGGCGCCGTTGTTTGAGATCCTTTATCTGAGGTCTTCCGTTGCGATTGGTGTCCAGAAAGAAGGGGTGTGGGGGGGGGAATATGTTGTGGCCCCCTTATCCAGAATTCTAAGATCCGTAAATCTCCAAAAAACAGAATTTTCTGAGGCATCTGGTTAGTTTAGCTCCGTACATTCGCTGCTGCTGCTTGGGAATCCAGCTCTCGAGCGTTGCGGCACATACTGGGAGCCACAGCTGGTGACATTCTGCCCAGGGTCTCGTTGACTCCGGACGGTGAGTCTGAAGAACTGCTACAGAGCACGCTCATCGTGTGTACACCCTAGGAGCTGCTGCATGGAGGGGATTGCAGCTTTTCCGCTGCAAACCTGCTCATCTAAAAAGATCAGATTCTGAAACCCAGAAGAAGAATCCAAAATCCAGAGGGCTTCGTGTACGGAGCATCCAGGAATAGGGGTGCCCCACCTGTATATTTTAGCGTAAATGAACGAGATTTCCCCCCAGGAATAAATGGCTGCAGATTTTATTCAGATCCCAATAAATGTGATAACCGACACATGTTATACGACGTTTCTACCAAAATAACACTTTAAATTAACCACGACTTTAACATCCTTTTTTTTTTTTTTTTTGGAGGGGGGGGGGTGGATTATCACCGTCTGGTAACACCTGCTTCTTCTCTTTTCCCCAGGAAAGCCCAGGAGCACAAGAGGGATTTCTCAGAAGATAAAATGAAGGAGGGAAAGAACATCATTGGTTTGCAGATGGGCAGCAACCAGGGGGCCTCCCAGGCTGGCATGACGGGGTACGGACGCCCAAGGCAGATCATGAGCTAAATCCGCGTAGGATGGAGGGAGATTAACCTCTTCACTGCTGGAGAAGCGCATCCTGTACTATTGCACTGTCAGCAATGAAGGGGTTAAACAATGCTTTCGGAAACTCTAACTTACCCCACAGTTCCCCCCACCATTGCATGTACCAATGGGGAAAAAAAATATATACAACCCGTCCCAACACAGAGGTCTACAGGTTTCTCCAAGCGGCTTGATCTTCCCAGAATTAAGTTAACCTTCGCAGAGTCGGCCTCTTGTTGTCTTGCCCATCCCAACGTGTCTTATCCCCTTGACACGAATATTGACACCAGTGCTTAACGGAGGCTGTAGCCCGGCACGGCTGATGGCTTGGCCACCTTCCAGATGTAGAATGGGTTAAACGTCTTTCCGATTGGGTCACCCGGTCCTAAAATTCCTGCTTAAAGAACCCGGTGCAGTAAGGTAAATCATATCCGTCTTGTTTATAACCAGAAAGGAGCAGAGCTTCTCCATATATAGTCACCCGGCTCCCTCTTCCCTGCTCTGCTGCCGACGCACCTTCAGAAACATCTCTTTTTCCGCACACGCGAGCAGCTCCTCTCCCTTACGTTAAACCATATCCATCATCCTCACCCGGCCGGCCGCTTCAAATTCCACTTGTGGGATCCCTCAGCTTTCACTTCCTAGTAGCAATCGAGAGGAGGCGACCCCAGAACCTACGTCCACTAAGTAAAGGAAATTTAGGGGGCCAATTTCTCCGGAAATTTAGATTCATTGTTACACCCCAGCTCAGATCATTCCTGAAGCCCCCGTAACCCTGGGGAGAAGACGTTAATTCTCCCGACGGACGTGTCTACCCTCCATTGATCCCAGCCACCACTTGCTCCCAGATTCCATAAATCGTTGCTTTACCAAAGTCTTAAAAAAACCAAACATGACGTTTGGAAATGACGTTTCTTAAAGAAGGAAAAAAAAAAATAATGGAGAGAAATTAGAATTTTGTACTTTTTTTTTTTGGACAAAATAAATGTTTAAATCATTAGTACGAGTTGTGTATAATCGCGCTGATCGAGTCAAAGCGGCGGCTCGCGCTGCGGGAGGAGAAGACACTTGGTGAGGGGGGGGGGTCCTTAGAGAGTTTGACAGGCATATATCACAATACAACACAATACAATACACACACACACACACACACACACACACAACCAAGGACTGACACACGTGTGTAAGGGATTGTTTCAGGTTTGGTCGTCCCGGAGCCAGAAAAGGCCAAAACAAAACCAAAAAGAAATGAAACGAGAGTCGATGTCGGATTTATAAACCATTTTATTGCTCTTAAAAAGGAAATCCACACAAAAGGCACCCCCCCCCCACAAACCTCAGTCACGCCCGCACCCGGTCACTCGTACCAATATTTTGGCTTCCGCAGACTAAAAAAGAAAAACCTCATTTAAATAATAAAATAAACCCCCGCGGTGACGGCCGCTGCTTTATCACACGCCGGCGCGTCACCAGGAATTACTCAAACCTCCGGGATATAAATAATAATAAAAAAAAGGTATAGGTGAGGATACAGCTGCATCGAACCGGGGTTTAACCCCCATTTATTTAACCCTTTCACAGGGGGAATTGTAGTGCAATGAAAGGATTAAAAAACATTCGCAGAAAATTAAAACACAAGAAAACGGAAATTAAACACGTACCCGAACAACGCGAAAACGCCAAGAGATTAGCGGCAGGCAACTCCGAAAATCAGAGGGAGAGTAAACGGCGTTCTGAACGAACTTAAAGCTTCGGGGGGGGGAGAGGGGAGAGAGGGAGAGCCCCCCAGGACAAAATCAGCAGAACAACAAAACACGTAGAATGGATTGATTGTGGACAATACGAGGCTGGCGGCGCGCGGCAGGGAGCTGCAGCGTAACATGTCAGCGATAAAGCTGGAAAACTCCCAAATCCAGGCTCGTATCTCCGGCCTGAGACACCGGGACAGACAGTTTCTATATTATTATTATTTTATTTCATACGGTGACCTTTGGCACCCCGGAGGTTTCAGACGCACACGCTCCATGATGCCGAGCCAGGAACAAAGCTGTCAGAGCATCATGGGACGTGTAGTTTCAAAACATCTGGGGTGCCGAGCTTCGCCATCACGATCCCGTCGTTGGTCAGATAGGCGCGAAACCTCACAAAGCCGCCGATCCGGCACATACAGCTCAATGCAACCAATCACAGCTTAACGAGATATTACGCACCACACCCCCAGGGCCGGACGCCGTCATAGCCACGGTCTGTGGGCGTTTCCACTGCATCCGTAGGACATCGCATGAAATCAGCCCTACCTAGGGACCTGTCCACGCGCTGGCTTCACACCCAATAGGCTGGCAAGAGCAGGAAAGGGGACACCTCTCAGCTAACGGGGTGACGGCCGCTTTCATAGGGGGATTTAAAGAGAACCCGCGTGTGCGCTAGCTGCTCGGCTAACGCAGTGAGAAGGCTGGACCATCCCTGGAAAAAGGCAAACTTAGCCTGTGTTATGCCAGAAATAACCGGATCTAAATGCAGCGTGGCCGACCGGCTTCAAGCTCCGTGTGTGACGTGTGCCGCATCATATATACCTATTCTCACCCTCTGGCGGGTCACACGTCCTAATGTCATAGATCGGAAGATCAGTGCTTCGCACTTCAGGAACCCCCTAAAGCTCATTGTGACGGCTCACGCACACCCCCCCCCCTCCCCGGCATGCTACCAACACAAGCTTCAAAGCCGTGCCACAACAAAAATCTAAATCCGGCTTCTGCACCAGATTCCCGACACCGAGACATACCGGGGGCCTCAGTGTCACATGGGCGCGAGGCAACAGAATCAACGACTGTCCGAGGGGGGGGGGGGGGTCATATGGGCGTGTGGCAGAATCAATGACCGTCCGAGGGGTCACAGGGGCGCGCAGCAGAATCAATGGCTGTCCGAGGGGTCACATGGGCGGGTGCGTATAAGCAACCGTCCGAGGGGGTCACAGGGCACGCAGCAGAATCAATGATCGTCCAAGGAGGTCGTATGGCAGAATCAATGACCGTCCGAGGGGTCACATGGGCGGGTGCGCAGCAGAATCAAATCATAATAATAAATCACCCGTATTTAAATAGGAGAAAAACAGAATCATCTACACCCCAAAAACAGCAACAACTTTTTGCATACAGCAGCATCCGTTCATCTGGTAGGACTTTCCTTATCAAAAGCTCCCCCTGTCTCCGTTTTAGGGGTACAGCGACCTTTAAATAATGAGTATGACCACCGTGCGTTCCACCTTCCTGAGCCCAATCTGACTTTACCACCAAGATCTAGGTCCATGATTCTGCCAAGCAGTCAGACGCCCCCTCCATTGAAGTCTTTATAGGAGAGGGGGGGGGGGGCTTGATTCACCCAGGTATCCCACTCTTCCTGGAATAGGAACCGGGTATCCGATGGACAAGTCAACGCTTGCACGCTCCTCCACACTCCATGGCGATGACGGGCTTCAGATTAAATCGTACTGTATTGAGCCGCTTCCTGCCGTCTCGGATTAAGTGATTTTATAGTCACCTCCTTCCTCCTTGCTCCTGTCCCTCTCCGGACGTGGACCAGAGGTCCTCATCGGCACCCGTCCTATGAGGTCAACTCTAGCCTGGTGTGTCCTGTGAGACGATAGAAAGTCGTCCTCCTCGTCTTCATCCAAGGTCGTCACGTCGCACAGGGGCATAGATTCAACGTCCTTGCCCTCCTCGAGCTGCCGCGGGCTCGATGACCCTTTGCGAGACCATACGCAGCGGGATCCCTCACAACTCAGGTCCAGATCTTTCGTGCTGGAGACCCGCGAGA